>CM045995.1:111470287-111855042 GCA_025175895.1 Wurfbainia villosa | reverse complement strand
CAATATATTGTTGACTTGCATGTGATATATATAAATTATGCATGCACTTTTATTCTTATTACCGCTGAGTTTTGTACTCACCACCACAGACCTTGGGTTTTCTTATCGCCCAGGTAACAGGTAGTCGACTTCGTGATGGGTTTGGAGCAACACTGGCTGGCAACCTCTCATCTCACCTCCTAGGGTCCTGACTTGATTTTATGTTTTTGTTGTTTCGGATGTTTCTTATATCGATTCGGATTTATATGGTGGATGTGTATTTGACATTGTTGATGTACGCACATGTTGGTGCGGGTTTTGACGATGTTTTCTTTATGTTTTGGTGTTAGTCATACCGGTATGCACTGTGTGTAGTTATTTCATTTGGAAAGTTTCCACTGTGTTTTGTTGTATTTACATTTATAGATGTTGTTGTGATTGTGGCCGAAAGGTCTTGTATCAACAGGATATGTTGCCACGTATAGGGGAGATGTTGTCCGTTTGTTTTTCGGCTTGCCATACTCTCGGGGTGTGACAGGGGCATAGGATTAGGTTTGAGAGCACCACTTACATTCCTATGCCTACTAGGTACATTAGTAGATCATACTTTAGTAATGCATGCATGCTTAGTATGGAGGTCATCGCACACTATGGATTAGAAAAACTAGTTTATTGCAAAAACTCTATTAACATAGACATATGTGCGGAGTTTTTCAATAACTTTATTAAAATTGATGACATTTCATATTTGGCTAAGGTACAGGGTATGGAATTTGTTTTTATCCCCACCACGTTGAGAGAGCATTTAGGACTTATGCATTTGACATGCCCTGTTGCATGTTTTCCATCCACGGAGTTACCGTACGCTGACCCCTACTCTCATATTACATTAGATAGGATACATATGCATCTTTTTGGTGAGGAAAGAACTCCATCTGTGAGTATCTTTAATTCTACTAGACTCAGAGTACAGGACTATGTCCTATACCGAGTCATAGTGAACTGCATTTTGCCACTCACCACTAGGGACATCGCTATGATGCACCCTTATCACTCATTTTTACTTTATGCACTGAGTCATAGATTAAATTTAGACATTAGCTTATAGATGTTCCATTCCATCATTTATCATTCTAGGTTAGTCACTAGCAGGAAGACACATTTGCCTTACTGCCATGTCATCACATCTCTCTTAGCTGCATTAGGGTTTGATGTTACCACAGGTAACATCAAACAACTTATTGAGTATGCCATGATAGGGTCTAGGTAGTTTGGTTTAGCAAAAATAGGTTTAGATGAAAATGATATCCTTGCATGGAAGAGAGATGCCCCTCAACCCTAGCCCCAACTTGATCCGGAGCAGGAGCATGAGCCAAACATCGATCCTGACCACCACTTTGAGTCAGAACATCAGGAAGCCCCAGGATTTGATAATGTATCACCATTTCTTGGGATTCCAGCACCTCCTACCATAGCAGAGAGATTATCTAGGTTGGAGGATGAGATGCAGCGCCAAGAGCAGCAGCATCTTTAGATGATGCAGATTTTACAGGCGCAGAGAGAGGATCATCGAGAGATGATGAGCTTCTTAGGTCTTGGGGCATGGGTCCTTCTCATCCTCCATCTACTGACTAGGATTGTTATGCCACTTGAACTTAATAAATTCAATAATTTTCAAATCTTGTGTGTGAATTGTGTTATGCTTGGTAGATTAGGAAATTTTCATGCTTAATATTCAGAATTATTTTGAAAAGTAATATTATATTATTTTTTTAAAGGAAAATAAAAATTAATCTAGATTAGGTCAATCTAGATTTCATGATCCTATAGATTTTAGTTATCCTTCACATCTCACAAACACCTAGGATTACCTATTTGTGTATTGAGTCACGAAGATGGGCGTGAGATGTTAGAATTTGCAGACTTCGGGTTCGAGATGTAGATCCAAATGAACCAACACGGGGTTTACAAGAGCAAATTGATCACTTCGGTGACTAACTCTAATTCAAATCTTGATGATTAATTCTATATCATTTAAGCTAGTAAAGAGTTGGACATTTACTTTAAGGACAACTTTTAGATGTGTATTTTTAAAATATAAATATAATATTTAGAAATTCATGCTTGGACTTATTCCCTATCACTTTTGCATCAAATTTAGAGTTTTAAAGAGTTTCAAATTTTTAGAAGCTTGAAAATTTTTGAAAATTTTGAAAAAAAGTTTTTATTTAGAGGAGTTTTTGAAAAGTTTTAAAGTTAAAAAAAATTTGAAATTTTTGAGAATTTTGAAAATAAGTTTTTATTCAGACAGAGTTATGAAAAGTTTGAAATTTTTTAGAAGTTTGAAATTTTTTGAAAATAAGTTTTTATTCAGGGGGAGTTATGAAAAATTTGAAAATTTTTAGAAGTTTGAAATTTTTTGAATATTTTGAAAATAAGTTTTTATTCAGGGGAGTTTTGGAAAGTTTGCAAATTTTTAAAAGTTTGAAAATTCTTTAAAATTTTGGAAATAAATTTTTATTCAAGGGAAGTTTGAAGAGTTTGAAAAGTTTTGGGAAGGTTGAAAATTTTTGAAAAGTTAGAAATGTTGTTTGAAATTTATTAAAAAGCTTAAATTAAGTTTTTGAAATCAAATTCGCCGGTGAAAAATTTTAAAACTTAATTTTTGAGATTGAAAATTTCTTATCTCCACTATATCTTGTTGGCATTTTAAATTTAATCTTTATTTTGATGTATGTCAATGGGGGAGAAAGAAATATAAAGTTAGAGATTTATTTATTTAAAGAAAGTTGCAAAAAATTAAAGAAAAATTTATTTAGTGAAAGAAAGATGCAAAAATTTGATAAGACTTTATGCATCTCATACATGGTTTAATTTATGTATCTATTATACATGTAAAAATTTGGATATTGGCATTTGATTCTCCTAACTTTAACTGGTGTGTTGTCATACATCAAAAAGGGAGAGATTGATACAGTGAGCATCACTCATTAGTTTTGATGTATGAACCACAGTTAAATGTTAGGATTCACTTGTATTCTAATATCAGTTTTAAGTGTGCAGACTTAACAGGAAGTCTTAGTAGGTTGTGTTGATCGGTTACTAGGCATGTATCTTGACAGATCAAGAGGACTGGACACCAGACATGAAGTCCAAATGGATCGCGTGGATCGGACATTTGGCATGAAGACCGGTTGGGTCAGGAGACCAGACAATCGACAAAAAGTCCAGCTGGGTCAGGTAGACTGGACAGCTGGTGGAAGCCTTGGTGGGTCAGATCGGATGTCAAGAGTGGTAAGTCCAGCGGTAGCCAATAGGTAAGCCTCGAGTGAAGAGGTGAGGCCGAGTCCTCTGTAGGGGGACAAAGCTAGGCGTCAATCCGACGAAAGGTCCACGTGGGATTTAATAATCGAAATCGAGCAATATTACTACTGCTATCACATTTTATATTATCTATTTGTGCTAATCCTATTTTGCAGGATCGATCATTGGATGGATTCAAGTCATTGAAGTCCGATCATTGGATATATATCGATCATTGGATACCTATTAATTTAGGTCATTGATCGATTAGAGATCGTGCGACGCAGATGGAAAGGGTTTCAGTCGAATGAATTGTTAGTGTAGTGGGCACCTAAGTCGAACCTGATTTTTGATTATAGTAAATGATACAAAGTTAAGCTCATATCGTTATCTCACGAGCTGAATCGAGTGTGCAGAAAAGTGCTAAAGCTGGAGCTAAAGGCTAGAGACACCCGGAGGAAGCCGCGGTGGTCGGGCAACACTCGAGTGACTTCGGAGGGAGCCAAAGAAATCGAGTGGAAGGTCAGAAGCGAGAGCTACAAAGTAAGTATCAAGGTAAGCTCGTGTGTATGAGCATAAGTGAGGTCATATCTTCCTTACGGGGATGGTCTTAAGCGTAGATCCGACCAAAGACATCCCATGGATGGTCTAAGTCGAGATCGGATGGTCAACGACCGTCGAAATTATATTTTATTAAGCTAACTTGTGATTTTAGCAAGCATCAGTCGATTGCACACAAGAGCCACTCGACTGCCTTCATCAGTCGACTACTGAGGGTTGTGACTCGACTGACGCTGCCATCAGTCGACTGATGGTCAAGGATTAGCTTCGAAGAGTCAAGCTTTATCACCTCATTCCAAGGGGCTTTGTGCCTAGTTTTGATTGGCTGAAGATCCACTCGATGAGGGGCTCAAAAACTATAAAAGGAGGGCTTCTCTAAAGGTTTTTAATCAATTCAAAAGTGCCCTAAAGCCTCCGTAATGTGACGACACTCCAACGACTCCACGACGACGAAGTGCTACAGAAACGCCGACGACACAAGCTTAAGCCTCCATCCATTTGGTCATTGATAAAAGTCTTTTAAGTCATCCATTAACTCTTGTATTTACTTTCTATTCTATGAGCTTTTATTGCAACGAGGAGAGGGGGAGTGTCCCTCTACCTCAAGCTTTGGTTTTTTGTGTATTCGATTAACTCCTACCTCCAACAAGGAGGAGTTCGTTAGTGATTTTCCCTTCGTGCATAGTCAAGGACCACTAGGGCCTTGGAGTAGTAATCGTAGGCTACGAACCAAGTAAAATCTTATTGTGTTCATTTTATCTTTCCGCTGCATTTACTTGTGTTTTGAAACGAATTCGACGAAAAAGCTTTTATCGCTATTCACCCCCTCTAGCGATCCGCTCGATCCAACAATTAGTATCAGAGCCGGGGGCGCTAAGATCTGGTGAAACTACCGATCTAGCATTGTCTTTTGATTTCATTTTCGTTTAATTTTTTATTTTACAAGCTTTTATTTGTTCCTCCCACACTACTAATCCAAGAGGCAAGTCTTGGAACATTTTTCTTGTTTTTGTCTTTACTAGATTTCGTTTTCCTTTCTTCTTCTTACCTTTTGTGTCAAATGGCCCTTCTCGAGGGTTTTAGCACCATCCGACCTCCGTTTTATAATGGAGACAATTTTCATTACTGGAAAGGTCGGATGAAATGCTTTCTCAAAACCCAAATCGAGATGTGGATCATAATCCAAACAGGATTCACACTTTTGACTAATGAAGGTGGTGAATCTTTGGATTATGACCAATGGACCAATGCCACGAAAAGGCAAGTAGAAGCCGACGTAAAAGCAAGGCAAATCCTTCAATGTGGTCTGTCAAAGTAGGAGCTCAACCGCATCAACCCCTTCATCAGTGCAAAGGATCTTTGGACAAAGCTAGTGGAGCTACATGAAGGGACCGACGAAGCCAAGGTATGTAAGCATGATCTTCATTTCAATAGATTGTATAATCTAAAATGCAGGAACACAAGACGACAATGCAACTGCATGCTCGGGTTCAAGATATCATCAACAACCTACACGCAATTGGACAAAAGGTCAAAAACTGTGACCTTATCAGGTACGTACTAAACTCGTTTCCTAGGACCACCTTGTGGGCATCCATGGTCGATGCCTACAAGGTCTCTAGGGATCTTTCGAAACTTAGATTAGATGAATTATTTTTGAATTTTGAACTCCATGAATAGTCCAACTCGGAACCCGAAAAGGGTATAGCACTTTTTGCAGGTTCGAAGAAGAAGACCGCGAGCAAGCCACCCCCGAAGGAGGAAGAAGATGAGTACGAGTCGGAGGTCGACCCAGAATTGGAGACCAAACTAGTCAACCTAGTTCAGAGGATGGTCAAGGGTCGAAAGTGAACCATCACTTGACCCAACGAAGGTAAGCCTAAAAGTTCTAATGTTAGGTGTTACGAATGCAATATGTTTGGACATATCAAGTCTGAATGTCCGAAGCTCAAGAGCAAAGAACAGAAATTCAAGAAGGCACTCAACACAACGTGGGAAGAAGTGTTAGAGGAAGAAGACAATGATCACATCTTCATGGCTAAACCAGCTGAATCGAAGATGGAGTCTAAACTGAAGCATGAGTCTGAATCCGAAAACGAATCGGACTACGAAGCTCTATTCAAGACAAGCCACGGATCCGCATCCGGTTCAAGAGATACATTTAAGGTAAGTCGATCTCTTATTAGTACTCTTTACAATGCGATTAAATTCTTAACTAGGAAGTTAGCTAAGTCTGAGTCCAAGGTCGAGACCCTAGTTGAGGAGGTTAAACTCCTCAAACACGAGGTCTCCCTAACCTCTTCGACTAGTCAAGTTCGAGAGGAGGATTCAACTCGGGTTGAAAAGCTCGAAGTTGAGAACTCACTCTTGAAAAGTCAAGTTGAAGATCTTAGGAACACGTTGGAAAGGTTTACTTTGGGATCCAAGGGACTTGACCTCCTACTTGGATCGCAAAAGGCCATGTACAACAAGGCCGGACTAGGGTTTAGCTCAAATACGACCAACAAGTCGTATATGTCGATTGTAAATCGACATAAAAAATGTGTCCAAGCATGGGCCCCTAAGACCGCTTTGATTTCAAACTTAGGATCCAACCAGTACTGGGTTCCCAAGGACCAAATCCACTATGTGGAGAGACCGAACCGATTCAACGGTCCAAGGGGAGCCAGTACAAAATTTGTTTGTGCTCTAACATAGAAATTGCATGCTTAGGTCCTTTATTTATTTTTATTTTTCTTTTTAGAATGGTTAGATAGGACTATAACTCGTTAATACTTAGTAACATAGTACCAGGACGTGATGAGATGATAGTATGCTAGGAAAGCGGAGTCTCGTGTATTAGGGCTAGATAAGGCATATCTAGTTCGGTGCACTTGACCGAGTGGAACTAGCTGAAGCTACCTTGCCATATCCTAGACTAGTTAGACCAGGAAGTGGTCTTAGGTGAGTCAAGTCTCTATTTTCTTGAAAATGGCTTTGTCTAAGGAAGTGGTTGTTTTTCCGATCAAAGAAGGCCTCTGTGCCTCGCCACGATCTGGAAGCCATGATCTTGAAAAGGTGACTTGATGAGCTTAAAGTCAAATCCGAATCTAACGCAAGGTTGACAAGTGTTCAAATCATTAAATTCAAATCAAGTAAAATTGTAAGTCATCTCACAAGAACATATAAAAATAACATGCTTGATCATGTAGACATGTAGACATGTAGACATCTGATTACCCTCGGATTATACGCATATCCGAGAGACATATTATATCCTCATTTCAACAATTTAACTATCCGTAAGGATGTGTCTACAGTGAAAATATGTCTATTAAAGTCCAAGGGCATCCCTTGACTTCTAAATTGTTGGTCAACCTCTCGCCTGATGGTAAAGATACTGCCGATCCACTTGATCCAAATATAGAGATCCTTCTAATCCGAACTAAGAATGTTCTACATATAGATACATGTAAACTACCAATATCTTTCAATATGTCAACCGAGAGGGTAAACTAAAGTAATACCCTGAACGACCAATCCTTCGACCCTTTGTGTCTTCTCTCTAGTAATCATATAAACTCATCCATCTTCTGCTCATGGTAGATGAGCTTATGTAGGTTGAAAATACTAGCTTGGAGGAATTAGAGTCAACTGCCAAAACGAGGACGTAAATCTAAACGGCTGCAACTGAAGGATACAGAATAGATACGACCATCGTCGTATACTCTCTCCTTTATAAAAAGCAAATCCACGTATGGGGCAGTAGGTCGCTACTGGTGAGATAACTCAATCTTCTGTGATGATCTCTGATGTCGAGATTGCGCATCATCCTCTCGAAACAACATTGACAGTCTTCAACTGAGTCTTCAAAGCACACCTCCTCAAATGTACTGGTTGCTTACAATAGCAGATGAATGATCGATAATAAACCCTTCAGAGTCTTTCTTCTAATTTCGTTGATAACATGAGAAAGTTTTGACGATCTGCGGTTGGTCTTCTATGATCGGAAAAACTCTCCAATAGTAGCTCATGGCCTATGACCCGAACTTGCTACTTTTAACCAACATTTGGAGACTTCTGATTTAATAATTTGACCTGCAATATCTTCTTATCGGTCTCTAACTCTTAAACACTTGTACGAAGTCATTTCTAAACTCATGACTCGATCCAATATCTTTCGGTAGGATCTGATAAAAGATCCAGACATCCTAATCCAAATGTAAGCCAATAAATCGTGGGTGACTTAAAACATCCATTCTCATTCTTGAGCTATTAGATGGTCGTAACCTCTGCAAGTCTCATGACTCTGCACGGTACTCCCATTACCAAATGAGCACCCTACTTGAAGCTGAAGAATTCTCTGACAATGAGTCAAAGGAGTAACAGGGGGAAAATACCCTCTCACAACATCACTATACCGTGACCTAGTGATGTACTATTCCCCGAAGATTATTTCCTACATCTTCCACCAAGTACTGGCTTAATCCCGATAATGGTATACAACTCACTCCACTTCCTTTGTATAACACAAGTCAAGTACTTGAATGTACCTTCAAAGTTATATAACCTAGCACGAACAACTCAGGGATCAAAATCCCTATGAAACACTGTAACTAACTCTCTGCTGTTTGCATCAACAATAGCCCACACGCCTTGTCCATTACCCAACAGGTAATGATCTAACTAGTATAATTAGTGAAAATCCCTAAGACTATAGTCTTTGATTTTCACAAGAAATGTGATGATTTGACCCTAGCTTTCTGACTCGGTATCAGTCGGCTCTTAAAGGAAATTCACCTTTTCGACATAGATTCAAGACTCACAGACTCAATAGGTCATTCCCGTGGTCAACTCAAACTACGATTACGAATAATAACCAACACACTACATTTTATTCCCTGTTATAAACACTAATTGCATAGCCAACAAAACCGAGAGTATAAACACTAAAGGCAACTCCAGCTGGTTGCCTTGGTGGATGACCCCTACTACAAGTCTGTACGGGTGGCATAACTCCGTCTATCAACACATGTTGAACAATTTTAGATAAACATCTAACTAGAATATAAGGTATCAAGAATTCTTACTTTGTACTGCTCGGAGCTCATGCCGCTGTCAGTCTCATCTCACCAAACCAAAACAAAATGACTTTCGAGGTCCAAAACTCAACGAAAAATATCATTATATGACATCGTAAAACCTAGGGCTCTGATACCAATAAAGTTTCCACACCCCAAGAGTATGCCGAGTCGAAAACAAATGAACAATATCTCCCCTGTACATGATACCATATCCTGTTGATACAAGGCCTTTCGGCCACAATCACAACAACATATACATATATGTATAACCAAAATCACAGCGGGAATCACCACAATAGCGTCAGAGGAAGAAGACAATGATCACGTCTTCATGGCTAAACCAGCTGAATCAGAGACGAAGTCTGAACCGGAGCACGAGTCTGAACCCGAAGACGAATCGGACTACGAATCTCTATTCAAGACAAGCCACGGATCCGCATCCGGTTCAAGAGATACACTTAAGGTAAGTCGATCTCTTATTAGTACTCTTTATAGTGCGATTAAATTCTTAACTAGGAAGTTAGCTAAGTCCGAGTCCAAGGTCGAGACCCTAGTTGAGGAGGTTAAACTCCTCAAACACGAGGTCTCCCTAACCTCTTCGACTAGTCAAGTTCGAGAGGAGGACTCAACTCGGTTTGAAAAGCTCGAAGTTGAGAACTCACTCTTGAAAAGTCAAGTCGAAGATCTTAGGAACATGTTGGAAAGGTTTACTTTGGGATCCAAGGGACTTGACCACCTACTTGGATCGCAAAGGGCCATGTACAACAAGGCCGAACTAGGGTTTAGCTCAAATACGACCAACAAGTCGTATATGTCGATTGTAAATCGACATAAAAAATGTATCCAAGCATGGGCCCCTAAGACTACTTTGATTTCAAACTTAGGATCCAACCAGTACTGGGTTTCCAAGGACCAAATCCACTATGTGGAGAGACCGAACCGATTCAACGGTCCAGGGGGAGCCAATACAAAATTTGTTTGTGCTCTAACTTAGAAATTGCATGCTTAGGTCCTTTATTTATTTTTATTTTTCTTTTTAGAATGGTTAGATAGGACTATAACTCGTCAATACTTAGTAACATAGTACCAGAATGTGATGAGATGATAGTACGCTAGGAAAGCAGAGTCTCATGTATTCGGGTTAGATAAGGCATATCTAGTTCGGTGCACTTGACCGAGTGGAACTAGCTGAAGCTACCTTGCCATATCCTAGACTAGTTAGACCAGGAAGTGGTCTTAGAGAGTCAAGTCTCTATTTTCTTGAAAATGACTTTGTCTAAGGAAGTGGTTGTTTTTCCGATCAAAGAAGGCCCCTGTGCCTCGCCACGATCTGGAAGCCATGATCTTGAAAAGGTGACTTGATGAGCTTAAAGTCAAATCCGAATCTAACGCAAGGTTGACAAGTGTTCAAATCATTCAATTCAAATCAAGTAAAATTGGAAGTCATCTCACAAGAACATATAAGGATAACATGCTTGATCATGTAGACATGGGTGAGATGATTTAGGTTTAATAATTTACAACCAACCTTTAGCAATTCCAATATCCGATCCAACTACCTTGTGTGTAGGATCAATGGATGTTGGACAGTGGTTGCTCCCGACACATGACTGGGGATCAACTCAAGTTTTCAAAGCTTCGATTCAAACAACAAGGATTGGTGACATTCAGAAACAACGACAAGCTCAAAATCATCGGATTAGGTGATATTGGGCTCAACTCAAACTTTATTATTCAAAATGTCTTATTGGTAGAAAATTTCTAATATAATTTACTTAGTGTAAGTCAATTGTGTGATAATAACTATAAGGTCATATTTCTAGAAAATGAATGCATAATTAAAACAAATGAAACCTCTAAAACAATTCTTAAAGGAACCAGAAATAACAATATTTATACTATTGATTTAACTAACTCCTCAACCAAGTGTCTTATGACACGGCAAGAGGAATCTTGGTTGTGGCACCAATGATGTGTTATTTTCCGCAAGTGCACGGTTGTCATCAAGTAATAAAAATATCGATCCCACAGGGATTGGAACAATTACCGAGTGGTCGTGATACCAAGTTATCTAGTCAATCGAATTGTCGTTTAAGCAAAGAAACTGAGCAGTCAATAACAACGAATGAGAAGAACGAGCTAAAAGTCAAGAGTTGAGGAGAATCTCAGGATATGGGTTTCACCACGTCGACGATTTATAAGGTGATTTAATTCTTTCCTAACCTTATTAGAGTTGTTTTGATGGAACCTATCCTAAGGTAAATCAACGGCCCCTTTTAGAGGTCTCGTTAGCTGTACCTATCAAACTCAATTTACATCACGGTGTTGAGCATAGGGGATCATAATCACTAAGAGGACACATCCACGAGACCCCATGAAACCTCCCTATGTCTTACCTCCCGTTACTTGGTAAAGATCCGTTACGTTCATGAGAGTTCCTCTAGAGTCAAATTTCCTCTTCACGGTAGGTTTGCACACGGGACCATAATCAACTAAGGGGACCTGTCACGAGACCCCCGCAAGCCCTCATAGATACACTACCGCTACTAGTAGGAGTTATTCCCTAGTTGGTTCTGGCTTTCGGGAACTCGGGTTCACTGTTAGGTACTTCCCCTTTGCTCCTTAGGTTTATCAATAAGAATCCAAAAGAACCAGATCAAAATAAACAATAGTTCAGGTAGTATAGATTATATCATCCATCATAAAACGTCAAGGGCTACTCCCCCATCCTAAGATTACAGGATACTACTCCATAGTCTGACAAGAATTACTAGAGAAAGAAATTACGATACTGGGTGTCATCTCCTTCTTCTGCCGACTCCTTCTCTTTATCTTCTTCTGTCGTCGATCTCTGACCACCCGCCGTCCTCCCCTTTAGGGTTAGAATATCTTCTCTTTTATAGCTTTGGCCTCCTCTTCAATTAAGGCAATAGATTTCCCTTTAATTGAGACAGATTTCCGACGAAGATCCTGATTACTCGCAGAAAAGGAATCCTGGAATCAGGCCAACACGCCCGTGCCACATGAGGGCACTGGCGTGTCACGCATTTCCCACCGAGCGTGTTGCACTTGAACCGGGGCGTGTCGAAGCTAAACTAGGGCGTGTCGGCTGCTGGAACCCCTGACATAGGCGTGTCGATCTTTGAACTAGGGTGTGTCGGAGCTGAACTGGGCGTGTCGGCTGCTGGCTCTCATGACACGGGCATGTCGATTTCTAACACGCCTATGTTGTTTTGATACGCCTGCTTCTTCGCCCTGTTAACACAAAAACACCCAAAAGCAGTCTCTTCTTCCCAAAATATGCTAAACTTAACTGAATCATGATAAAATACATGCCTAGGATATGAAATGTGATAGAATGCATGTATATGGAGTAGTGAAAACATAGCATGATTTACACACATCAACCAACGACTCGGTCACTCGCACCCAAGACTCATCCACAAGATGAGTCAGAGTGACTTAGTCAGAGGTTTGCCTAACCTCAACAACTTGGATAATAAAATATGTAATGCTTGTCAACAAGGTAAACAATCTAGGACACAACATCAACTAACTAATCAAGAATGAACCAAAAGTGTTCTTGAGCTCCTACACATGGATCTATTTAATTCACATGGAGCTAAGTCACTTAATGGGAGTCAATTCTGCTTAGTCATAATTGACGACTATTCTAGATTTACTTGGGTTAGGTTCATCAAACACAAAAGTGATACCCTAGATCAATTAATCAACCTATTTAAACTAATAGAAAATCAAGAAAACCTTAAAATCAAAAGACTTAGGAGTGATCATGGTGGTGAATTTATGAACCACGGGTTTACAGAATTCTGTAACCTAAATGGATACCACCATGAGTTCTCATGCCCTAGAACCCCATAACAGAATGGCCTAGTAGAACGTAAAAATAGAACCCTACAAGAAGTCGCTAGGACAATGTTAAACGAGTATAACCTACCCGATAGATTTTGGGCAGAAGTCGTTAGTATGACTTGCTATGTCCAAAATAGGATCCTTGTGGTAAAGAGGCACCTTAAGACCTCGTATGAGATTTATCACGATAAAATACCTAACATCAAGTACTTTAGGGTATTTGGATGTAAGGTACATATCCTAAACACTAAGGATTACCTAAAGAAATTCACATCCAAAACCTCTACCGGAACCTTTCTAGGATACTCGATTACGAGTAGAGCCTATAGGGTATATAACCATGACACCCTTAGAGTCGAAGAGACTATTAATGTAGTGTTTGATGAAGGACACGAACCTACAAAACCCCTAGCAACCCCAATTAGTGAGCCAATTCATACTAGACTCGAGTCTAGTATTAATCCTAACCTAAGTCAACCAAGTCATCCTATCAACCAAGTGATAGGTGACTCTAACCCAAGTCAAACTAGGACTCAAACGAATCATCCTATCGACCAAGTGATAGGTGATCCAAGCCTAGGAGTTTGAACTAGAGCTTCATACTGAAACCTTAGTCAAATCTCCTTGATTTCAAAAATTGAACCCAAAACCATTGACCAAGATCTTCTTGATCTCGATTGGATTATTGCAATGCAAGAAGAGCTAGCTCAATTCACTAGGAAAGAAGTATGGGAATTAGTACCACCACCTAAAGATAAAACAATCGTTGGAACAAGGTGGGTGTTTCGAAATAAACTTGATGATAAATGTGAAGTAGTTAGAAATAAAGCTAGATTAGTCGTTAAAGGGTTTAGTCAAGTCAAAGGTTTAGATTATGACGAGACCTATGCCCTAGTAGCTAGATTAGAGTCCATCCGAATGCTGTTAGCCTACACTGCACATCGAGGATTTAAGTTATTTCAAATGGATGTCAAGTCAGTGTTTTTGAATGGCTTATTAAGGAAGAGGTATACATTAGTCAACCCCCCAGATTCAAAAGCCTAGATAAATCCGACCATATCCTTAAACTAAAGAAAGCTCTTTATGGACTCAAACAAGCTCCTCGAGCTTGGTACGAGAGACTTTTAATTTATCTTAAGTCAAAAGGGTTTAGCCAAGGCCTAGTCGATCCAACCCTTTTCGTAAAAACCGTATGTAAGGAAATATTTATAGCCCAAATTTACGTAGACGATATCATTTTCGGAACAACCAATTCGATCCTACTAAACGAATTCATTTCACTTATGGAAAGTGAATTTGAAATGAATTTAGTAGGTGAGTTGAGTTTCTTCTTAGGTCTACAAATTAAAAAGATGGAATATACTTACACTAACGCAAATATACTAGGGAATCAATTAAATATTTTGGAATGCAAGACACTAAAGTTATTAATACCCCAATGGCAACAAATGTAAATATAGGAGAAGATGTAATCGAAATTTCAATCGACTTAAAATACTATAGGAGCATGATAGGGAGCCTCCTTTACTTAACTACGAGCCGACTTGATATCTTATTTGCAGTAAGTATGTGTGCAAAGTTCCAAACCTATGCCAAGTAATCTCACCTAACTCTAGTTAAGCGTATCCTTAGATATCTAAAGGGTACACTTAATGTTGGTATTTGGTACCCTAGATCTACCGAGTTCAAACTAATCCGCTACTCCGACTCGGACTATGCCGATAGTAAGCTCAATAGAAAGAGTACGAGTGATTGTTGTCAACTTCTCGGCTCGAGTCTAGTGAGTTGGTGCAATAGGAAGCAACACTGTGTTGCCTTATCTACCACCGAAGCTGAATACATCGCGATGGGTGAGTGTGTCACTCAACTTCTTTGGATGAAGCACACTCTCCGAGATTTTAAGTTAGACTTTACAAACACTAAAATTCATGTAGATAACATTAGCTCAATTAATCTAACTAAAAATCTAATATGTCACTCTAGGACCAAACATATAGAGGTCAAACACCATTTCATTTGAGAAAATGTGGCCAACGGAGCCATACAACTCGAATACGTCAAATCGAAGTCCAACTTGGCAGATCTATTTACTAAGCCCCTACCCGAAGCCGAATTCAGTCTATTAAGATGAAAATTGGGCATGTGCATAGTAGAGTAGGAACTTACAAATTATATTTTCTTATTACTACTTTTTACTTTTCATGTTCATGGAACTCGCTTAGGACATACCTTAGTTATCATGTACCTATAGATTTAAGAAGCCAACACATCTCACAACACATAGGATTAATGTATTTGTGTACTGAGCCACGTAGATCGGCATGAGATGTTAGGACCTACTCCTAGTTCCAGATGTAGAATTAGTGCATCGCCATGAACCACAGAGTATAATTATCTATATTAATCGACTCTGATAAGGACTTATTGATCATTTTGTATCAATCAAGTCAAAAAGAGTTGAACATACAATTAGATAAGCATAGTTTCAAGTCTATTATTTTCAAAATTATGAACAACATGCTTGGACTCAGATCAAAAATGTTTTAATTTTTTTTTTTCAAAACCCCCCACTCTTTCCGATATATGGCAAAAGGGGGAGAAAAAGGTCAAAGTTAGGGATCAATTTTCAATTTTTTTGTTTAGTTCCGGTCAAGAAGTTAAGTAAATGTTTACTTAACTTTAATTTTTGCAACTTAACTCTTTTTAGTTAACAAAAGGAAAAAACTCTTCAAGAGAAGCAAGTGTCAAGGGGGAGATTAAGATCTTCTTTCAAGAAATCACCCTCGGTCAAGGGGGAGGTTTCCTCAAGGGGGAGTACCTGAAAGAAGAGTTAATCTTACTCCTAAGTATACACTTTCACACTTTTTCTCTAATGCATATCATTTCCTTAACTTTGTATGTGGGTTTGCCATAGATCAAAAAGGGGGAGATTGTTGGTGCAGTGGGCACCTAAGTCGAACCTGAGTTTTGATTATAGCAAACGATACAAAGTTAAGATCATATCGTTATCTCACGAGCTGAATCGAGTGTGCAGTAAAGTGCTAAAGATAGAGCTGAAGGCTAGCGACACCCAGAGGATGTTGCGGTGGTCGAGCGACACTCGAGTGACTTCGGAGGGAGCCAAAGGAATGAGTGGAAGGCCGGAAGTGAGAGCTACAAAGTAAGTATCGAGGTAAGCTCGTGTGTGTGAGAGTAAGTGAGGTCGTATCCTCCTTATGGGGATGATATTAAGTGTAGATCCGACCAAAGACATCCCATGGACGGTCAGCGATCGTCGAAATTATATTTTTATTAAGCTAACTTATGATTTTAGCAAGCATCAGTCGACTGCACACAAGAGCCACTCGACTGCCTTCATCAGTCGACTACTGAGGGTTGCGACTCAACTGACGCTACCATCCGTTGACTGATGATGGCCATCAGTCGACTGATAGTCAAGGATTAGCTTCGAGGAGTCAAGCTTTATCACCTCATTCCAAGGGGCTTTGTGCCTAGTTTTGATTGGCAGAAGATCCACTCGATGAGGGGCTCAAAAACTATAAAAGGAGGGCTTCTCTAAAGGTTTTTAATCAATTCAAAAGTGCCCTAAATCCTCCGTAACGTGACGACACTCCAACGACTCCACGACGACGAAGTGCTACAGAAACTCCGACGACACAAGCTTAAGCCTCCATCCTTTTGGTTGTCGGTAAAAGTCTTTTAAGTCGTCCATTAACTCTTGTATTTACTTTCTATTCTACGAGCTTTTATTGCAACGAGGAGAGGGGGAGTGCCCCTCTACCTCAAGCTTTGGTTTTTTGTGTATTCGATTAACTCCTACCTCCAACGAGGAGGACTTCGTTAGTGATTTATCCTCCGTACGTGGTCAAGGACCACTAGGGCCTTGGAGTAGTAGTCATAGGCTATGAACCAAGTAAAATCCTATTGTGTTCATTTTATCTTTTCACTGCATTTACTTGTGTTTTGAAATGAATTCGACGAAAAAGCTTTTATCGCTATTCACCCCCCTCTAGCGATCCGCTCGATCCAACATGAAGGGTTTGAGTCGATTGAAGAGGCAAATTTTTCGATGCGGAGCTGAGTGATGTGGAGTCGACTGGAGAGGTTTCAGTCGACTGGAAGACCACGAATTCCATATCGATGGGCTAATGTGGAGTCGACTGGAAGGCATTCCAGTCGACTGGAAAAGGTTTATAAAATATGTGCTCGACCAGATCTGAGAAGAACATCTAATCTACGTCGAAGTGTTGCCGAAATACTTGCTCGTCCACTAAATTCTCATTCCACAACAAGACGACCCTCCGACACTCTGTGACTACCTCTACAATTCTTAAGTGTCGGTATAAAGTCTTGTATTCTTTTTAACTTATTATTTCGCTTGTATACTTAACTTTAAGAGTGAGTTGTTGGAGATTTGACGCCGCTAGAGGGGGGGTGAATAGCGTTGACCGTACGTAGATGGAAATCGTTCGCGTGCTTGTCTACAATTTCGTTAGTACGCAGCGGAATAACAAGAATAATAATGATAACGAAACATACAACACGCAAACACAAAGATATAACGTGGTTCGGAACCGAAACGGTTCCTACTCCACGGATTGGGTTCGTACGAACCCTAGCGATGCCAATCACACACCACTATGATAAATACTCCTTCTCGACACAAGTCGGAGGTGGAGAAACCTCTTACAATAAGATTACAACAATAATCTAAATACAACAAGCAAATATAAGAGGAAATACAACAAGAGAAGTAAAGAACACTTTACAAAAACTCTTTAGAAGCTTGCTTGTTGATTGCCTTGGACTAGCACTTGAAAGCCCTGATTTGCAGCAGCAAATCGCTTCAAAACGCCCAAGAAAATCGGTGCCAAAAACCCTCCCGTCGAGCTCCTTTTATCCTTGTGTGCGACTTGGATTTTCGCCCATCAGTCGACTGCCATAAGTCACCAGTCGACTGATGCCACTGTTGTCGTGAGACAACGGCTCGATCCACGATGGAAAAACTCCAACGGATCTCTTGGCAGTCGACTGCCAACATTAGCGATCGCCGGTAGCGTAGTCGCCCGATCGCTTCTGGGGCTACGTGCCGGTGAACTAGCGATCGACCTCACCGTCCCTTAGCGATCGTGAGGTTTAAACCCAAATATGGTGCCCCCATACTTGCTAGACCACCCTTAGCCTAGACCTAAGCCTTCTAGCCACCTCCATCAGCCTCACGCCTCTCGGATCCCTCCAAGTCATCCATGACTTGTTCATCCATCGCGCTAGCCTCCAGGTGCTTCCCTCGGCTATGTCATGCTAATGGTGTCTACACCGCCAAGGCATATTGGACTTACGCCTCCAAGACTCCGCTTGGACTTTACGCTGCCAATATCAATCCCCTTGGACTTCCAAATGCCAAGACTCAAGCTTGGACTTTCCCTTGCCAACCCATGTTGGACTTTCCATGCCAAGACCCATGCTTGGACTTTCCATTTGCCAAGACCCATGCTTGGACTTCTCATTTGCCAAGACCCATGCTTGTGTTGGATCGATCGGATCGCTAGAGGGGGGCGGGGTGAATAGCGATAGAAACTTTTTCGTAATCGTTCGTTAAGGTACGAGTTAAACGCAGCGGAAAGATAACAATAAATAAATAAAAACACGAGGTTTTTTACTTGGTTCGTAGCCTACGGCTACTACTCCAAGGCCCTAGTGGTCCTTGACCACGCACGGAGGGCAAAATACTAACTGAACTCCTCCTCGTTGGAGATAGGAGTTAAACGAATACAAAACTCGATAAAGACTCAAGGTAGAGGGACACTCCCCCTCTCCTTGATATGATTTAAAGCTTTACTAAAATGAATAACTGAAATACAATTTAGAACTTTCGTTACCGACGACTTTAAAGGTTGGAGGTTGAAGCTCTAGTCGTCGTCCCGACAGCGCTTCGTCGTAGGGATGTCGGAGAGTCGGAGCGTATCGGAAGCACTTGGAAGCTTTTGAATTGATTCAAAACCCTAGGTTTGGCCCTCCTTTTATAGCCTTTGAGCCTTTCATCGAATGGGTCTTTTAGCCAATCACAAATGGGCACAAAACCCCTTGAAAAATGGTGATAACTCTTGACTACTCGAGGCTGATCCTTTGACCGAATGATCGATGGCCATCACTAGTCGATCGATGGCGATCACGATCGACCTTCTGATCGCTTGACGGCAGTCGAGTCCTCCAAGCTGGCAGTCGACTGATGCTTGCTGCAAGTCAAAGTTAGCTCAACAAAAACATAATTTCGATGGTCGTCGACCATCCGATCTCGACCTAGACTATCTATAAGAAGTCTTTGGTTGGATCTACGCTTAAGATCATCCCCGTAAAGAGGATACGACCTTACTTACTCTCGCACACACGAGCTTACCTCGATGCTTACGTGTTGCCTTTTCTTCCGGCCTTGCACTCGATTCCTTCGGCTCCCTCCGAAATCACTCGAGTGTCGCCCGACCACCGCGGCTTCCTCCGGGTGTCGCTAGCCTTCAGCTCCAGCTATATCAATCTTCTGCACACTCGATTCAGCTCGTAAGAAAACGATATGATCTTAACTTTGTATCGTTTGCTATAATCAAAACTCAGGTTCGACTTAGGTGCCTACTGCACCAACAGCTTGGACTTCTCATTTGCCAAGACCCATGCTTGGACTTCTCATGCCAAGTACACAAGACTTGGACCTTCCCAATTGCCAAGTGTCCCACTTGGACTTTCCATGCCAAGTACCCATGACTTGGACTTTACCTTGCCAAGACCCATGCTTGGACTTTCCATTTGCCAAGACCCATGATTGGACTTTCCATTTGCCAAGACCCATGCTTGGACTTTCCAAAATCACATGGTCAACCCTAGTCAACCATTAAGGTCTTCCTCGAGTCAAACTCGAGTATGGTCAAATATGACCCGGGTCGATTGCTCCAACAATCTCCCCAACATATTAACCGACATTAATGTCAAACATCAATGCCAAACCACTTTGTCAAATCCTTTTGTCAAACATCAAAACATCACTCGAGTCAAACTCGAGTCTGGTCAATCATGACCTGGGCCGATTGCACCAACAATCTCTCCCTTTTTGATGTTTGACAAAAATCAAACAAATCATCTGAGTTAGACCACTAACTCAAATCCCTTACCAATTATCCCAAATTGGTAAACACTCTCCAAATGTTCTCCCCCAAACATTCTCCCCCTTTTTGACTAACATCAAAAAGGTTTTCTCTCCAAGGAGGTCAATGTCTCATGTCCCAATGAGATCTTACAATCTCCCCCTTGATCCAAAAATAAATACCTAGGATGCCTACCATCTTCCTAGTGATAATTCACATATCACTCAAGAGAGACAATCCTATACTCTCCCAATTTCCAAATTGGGTATCAAAAACCCATCATTTGTCCCAATTGATGATACTTCTCCAATAACTTCTCCTCTTCAAGGAGAAAACACATCCATCATCCCAAGATGGATACTCCCTAAAGGCTTGCTCCCTCGACCATTGCACCAACAATGTCCTAGGAAAGCCCCAAAGCCAAGAGGAACTCTAAACCATCCAAATTCACGTACTAAGTTCAACATAGAACTATGACTCCCCCGAAATTTGATACTTTGACCTAACACACCTCCTAATACATATCCACTGAATTTTCACCCTTTATAATGCTTCCTAAAGCATATCCTAGGGTTAGGAGTGATTAGGAACCTTTTCCATAGCTGAACACGGGCTAAACAAACCTTGTTAACCCGTAATCAGACTCTGGCAATGACTCGACAAGAATCACGATCACATCATATCACGATCGATCGCCATACAGGCCGATCGATAATCAAAATCTCGATTTCAACTATCAAATGAATTTTGAAATTCATAAATAATTATACGTAATTCAAAAATCATGAAAATTCATACGATAATACTTATGACACACACAATGGGTGAAAAATATTTGAAAATTATTTTACCCATAAAATAGTGAGTTTGATACAAAACTCAAAACCATTGAAATTTTCAATGTTTTGGCCCTATTTTGTATCAACTCTATCAATGGTGATTTCTATCAAAAGATAGACTTCACCAAGGTTTTTCAAAATGATTTTAAATCGTTTTCAAAACCTTATTTTGGATCATATTCCTTGGGCTCTATGTACATGACTTGTACACATGCTTTCCCTATGATCCAACATTGAAATTAGATGAGTTTTAGTTCATCTAGATGCAAAAACTATGCACCTTGAACTCAACTCATATCCTAGCATCTCACATGTATCTAAGGTGTATAAATATACATACATGTCAATTGGATGTGAGATGTGGGTTTTGTTCATCCTAATCTAGGGTTTCATGCATTTTCCTAAGACAACTCTACTTGATTCCCTTATAAATGAGACTCCAAGTCATGTCATTGTCCTTAAATCAATTTCAACCAAATTGTCTTAAATGCATGAATGATTATGGCATTAGAAATGATATAAATAAGCATATGCTAATAATCATGATGTCATGGCATAAGATGAAATCTAAAACACATGACATTTGAAACCTTAATCCTAAACATGAATCATGACATATAAAATCATAGAACTAGGCATGATGTCATGACATGGCATATGGACAATCAAAGCATGGCATATAAAATATATAGGTATAGTAATACCTAAATTTTAATATTAATTGCCATTTGATATAGTTAGATATATTTTGCCATATTGTCATTAATCTCCTAGTGTGCCAAAAACCCAAAATGGCACACTAACACTCTAAACCCTAATTGTGCCAATTTGATCATTTTATCAAACTTCTCAATTAATATTGGCACATCCTAAAATCTTTAGGATTATAATTCAAATCTATTTCCCAAGGTAACCATAACCTTGAAAATAATCCTAAATGCCACCTTTGCCATGGTTGAGTTAACTACCCATCCAATCAAGGTTGGCACACCCTAAACCCATCTAGCGTGAATCAATCACGCCTTAGGAACCCAAACCGATTTGAGCTCCTAGGTTAATTAGGTATTCCTTAGGATAACCTCCTAGATACCTTCCTAATGACCCTCCTAGGCTTGTTAGCCTTGGTCATTTGGGTCTTACCTAGGTTGACTCTAGGGTAACTCCCTTGCAACCTTCTTAGTGGCCACCCTAGGTTTCCTAGAAACCCTAGCCACTAGGCATACCCTTTGGTCAACTCTAGGATGACTTCCTATTGACCTTGGTCTTCCTAGACCTAGTTTGTGTCCATAATCAAATGGAACACTATGGTAAGCTACCTTAGGCTTAGGTTTGTGACCCAAACCTTGCTTGCCCTTGGTTGACTTTTGACTCTTAGGTCCTGGTGTTGACTTTGACTTTGGACCTTGACTTTTGACCATTAGACCCTTTAAATTGATTTTGTATCTTATTTAGGGTCTTTTCAAGTTTTTCAAGCCTTGACCTCAAGACTTGATTTTCCTTTCTAATTGCCCAATTTTAGAATTTTGATTTAAATCTTGGGCATTGGACTTCCTAGGCATATGCCTAGTCCATTTAGGGTTTAGACCTAGGTGCTCTTGCACCTTTCTAATTGTCTCCTAGGTAAAATTGATCTTGGAGTTATTTGACCTAGGTTTGTCCTTAAATAAGTTATTTTAGGACATTAGTCCCAAATTTCTCCTATTACTAAGTTAACGCTTTTAGCTCCTAAACAAATATATTTATTTATCTAGCATGCTTTTCATGGTGAATTGCAAGAGAATTAAAATTTCTAGCATGCTTTTGATTTTTAAATTAGAAGGTGCATTATTAAAATATACCTTAGGTTAGCCTATAGAAGCTCCCTACTTGTGATGCTCCTCCTTTCCCCCTTCTTCTTCCCCTAGGCATTGACTCATAATGCCCTTTGAATTGCACTTGAAGCATATGATGTGCTCCTTGCCTTTAGGTGTTGGGGAATCGGCATCCTTGACTTTTGGTGCTGGTGGAGCTTTCCTAATCTTCTTTGGGCACTTGCTCTTGTAGTGTCCGGCTTCCCTACACTCAAAACATATGATATGATTTTTATTACAAATTGACATGTTTGAGTTACCTAGGTGGTGGAAGGTGTTGAATTGAAACTTCTTCATCTTGACCGGATGTGGAAGCTTCTTCTTGATGTCTGTTGAGGAAACTCTAATCTCCTCCTCAATCTTAGAAGTGGAATGCTTCTTCCACTTCCTCCACCTCTTCCGATCCGAGATGTTGATTCCCTATCAACCTCCAATCCTCAAGCTCTTGGATGAAGATGTACTTGCTTCTGAGCTTGAGAGGATGAGCACTCTTCTTCTTCTTCTTCTTGACCAATGATGAGTTTTCATGGAGCTTTTCCACTTGGCTCCACAACTCCTTAGCATCCATATAGTCCCCTACCATACACAAGATTTCATTAGGGACCAAATCAAGAATAAATTTTACTTACCTTCATGTTTTTTCTCAAGGCTTGGAGTTGATCTTCACTCCACTTCTTCTTCTTGAGGAATCCTCCCTTTGGTCCTATTGGATAGCTAAAATCCTTCCATCAAGATAGACCATTCTTCAAGTCTCATCATTAGGAAGTCTTCAATTATTGACTTCCATTGATAAAACCCTTCTTGTCCATAGAAGGAGTAAGGGATTGGTGTGTTAATGTTCCATCCCAATTGTTCTTCCATCTTCACCCTCTAGCTTCTTTGTCCTATCTCCCGGCGATTAGTCCGTAGAAGAGCCCCGGGCTCTGATACCAATTGTTGGAGATTTGACGCCGCTAGAGGGGGGGGTGAATAGCGTTGACCGTACGTAGATGGAAATCGTTCACGTGCTTGTCTACAATTTCGTTAGTACGCAGCGGAATAACAAGAATAATAATGATAACGAAACATACAACATGCAAACACAAAGATATAACGTGGTTCGGAACCGAAATGGTTCCTACTCCACGGATTGGATTCGTACGAACCCTAGCGATGCCAATCACACACCACTATGATAAATACTCCTTCTCGACACAAGTCGGAGGTGGAGAAACCTCTTACAATAAGATTACAATAATAATCTAAATACAACAAGCAAATATAAGAGGAAATACAACAAGATAAGTAAAGAACACTTTACAAAAACTTTTTAGAAGCTTGCTTGTTGATTGCCTTGGACTAGCACTTGAAAGCCCTGATTTGCAGCAGCAAATCGCTTCAAAATGTCCAAGAAAATCGGTGCCAAAAACCCTCCCGTCGAGCTCCTTTTATCTTCCGCGACTGATTTCGCCATCACCGATCGCTATAAGTCACCAATGATCGATGCCACTGTTGTCATGAGACAACGGCTCAATCCACACTGGAAAAACTCCAACGGATCTCTTGGTAGTCGACTGCCAACATTGGTAGCCGATCGACCGCCAGCGTGTCGACGCATGGCCACGGAGCATTCTCGTGGTGAACTAGCGATCAGCTCCGCCGACACCGATGATCGCTTCCAATGAGTAGTCGATTCGCAGGCGTTTTCGCTCAAACCGGTCGAACTCAAGTCGACTCACGGCAATGAACTAACCGCCATAATGCATCGCCAACCTCAAACATGAGGTTTAAACCCAAATATGGTGCCCCCATACTTGCTAGACCACCCTTAGCCTAGACCTAAGCCTTCTAGCCACCTCCATCAGCCTCACGCCTCTCGGATCCCTCCAAGTCATCCATGACTTGTTCATCCATCGCGCTAGCCTCCAGGTGCTTCCCTCGGCTATGTCATGCTAACGGTGTCTTCACCGCCAAGACTCCGCTTGGACTTTACGCTTCCAATATCAATCCCCTTGGACTTCCAAATGCTAAGACTCAAGCTTGGACTTTCCCTTGCCAACCCATGTTGGACTTTCCATGCCAAGACCCATGCTTGGACTTTCCATTTGCCAAGACCCATGCTTGGACTTCTCATTTGCCAAGACCCATGCTTGGACTTCTCATGCCAAGTATACAAGACTTGGACCTTCCCAATTGCCAAGTGTCCCACTTGGACTTTCCATGCCAAGTACCCATGACTTGGACTTTACCTTGCCAAGACCCATGCTTGGACTTTCCATTTGCCAAGACCCATGCTTGGACTTTCCAAAATCACATGGTCAACCCTAGTCAACCATTAAGGTCTTCCTCGAGTCAAACTCGAGTCCGGTCAAACATGACCCGGGTCGATTGCTCCAACAATCTCCCCAACATATTAACCGACATTAATGTCAAACATCAATGCCAAATCACTTTGTCAAATTCCTTTGTCAAACATCAAAACATCACTCGAGTCAAACTCGAGTCTGGTCAATCGTGACCTGGGCCGATTGCACCAACATGAGTGGTCTGTTACCCAACTCTATTATTTGTAAAAAGTGAAACCCTCCGAAGTTGAGAGTTCTCGAGTTAGAGGGTAGTTAGTGATTGCCCATTGAGGTAGCTCAAGGAAGAGCTACCAGCCTTGATGTAGCAACTTAGTTAGGGTTGTGAACTAAATAAAATAAACTGTCTTATTTTTATTTCCACTTCATACTCAAAATATTTTAAAAATATTCTAAAATTGTTTTAAAATTAAAATAAATTTTTTAAACCTCTGAGATTCACCCCCTCTCTTGGAGAAATACGATCCTACAATTGGTATAAGAGCGGGGGCGCTCCGAATTGGTAAAACCACCATCGTGAGCTTTAGATTAATTTTTATTACATTAGATTAATTTTTATTGCTTTAGATTAATTTTTACTGCATTAAAAAAAAAATACTTTTTTGCATTTTATATTAATTAAAAATATTTTCTGCATTTTATATTAATTAAAAAACATTTTCTGTATTTTATATTAATTAAAAATATTTTCTGCATTTTATATTAATTAAAAATATTTTCTGCATTTTATATTAATTATTTTTTTTTCATTTTATATTAATTAAAAAAAATATTTTCTGCATTTTATATTAATTAAAAATATTTTCTGCATTTTATATTAATTAAAAAAATATTTTCTTTATTTCATATTAATTAAAAATATTTTTTGCATTTTATATTAATTAAAAATATTTTCTATATTTTATATTAATTAAAAATATTTTCTGCATTTTAGATTAATTAAAAATATTTTCTTCATTTTTGATTAATTAAAATTATTTTCTGTATTTTAAATTAATTAAAATTATTTTCTGCATTTTAAATTAATTAAAAATCATTTTTTAACATTTTAGATTAATTAGAATTAAGTTTCTGCATATTTAGATTAATTAAAATTAATTTTCTGCATATTTAGATAATTTAATCAATTTTCTGCATATTTAAATATTAGATTTAATTTTTCTTGCCTTACAAAATATTTAATTTAATTTTTTGTACTTAGAGAATATTTCATTATTAATGTCACATTTTGAGGGATACAACACCGTTCGCCCTCCTCTCTTCAATAAAGAGGACTTTTCCTACTGGAAAAGGTGAATGAAGTGCTACTTGAAGACCGACCTAGAGGTCTGGTTCTCAATTAGGAAAGAGTTCACAGCTAAGGTAGACGACTCAAGTGAGTTGTTAGAACCAGAGAAATAGACCGCGGATATTAGAAAGAGAGCTCAAGTCGATTACAAGACACTTAACACCTTGCAATGCAGACTTACCAAAGAAGAGCTCAATAGGGTAGGTCCATTCGAAAATTCTAAGGAATTATGGAAAAAAATTAATTGAACTGCATGAGGTTACAAATGACACTAGGATATCCAAATGGGACATTTTATTAAATAAATTATTTAATTGTTTAGTTGATCTAAGCAGATTATCTATCCACATACTAAACAAATCATCTATCCACAAAAGGTGTCCTTTAACTGATCTAAACAGATCATCTATCAACAATGAAGGTTACTCATTCCCAACTGCTAATGCATCTCATCATCGATAATCAATGCATAATCTCATAGGTCCGTCTCTCTTTTAACAAAGAGTTCCAGATCTTCTCAAAAAGAAACACTAGGACAAATAAATATCCCATCCAACACCTCCTATAATCGCAACTTAGGTTCTTCTAATTTCTATCGTGTTAAGCAACATTGATACCAACAAAATTATCTTCTGGTATGAGGTCTTCAATATCGAAACTATTCTCAAAATCACTTCAACTGCATACTCCACTTGCCTATACAGTGGTAAGCCTGGAAGTGCATCCGAAACTATCTCCGATTACTCTCGGATTATACGCATATTCGAGAGACATATTATATCATCATTTCAACAATTTAACTATCCGTAAGGATGTGTCTACAGTGAAAATATGTCTATTAAAGTCCAAGGGCATCCCTTGACTTCTAAATTGTTGGTCAACCTCTCGCCTGATGGTAAAGATACTGCCGATCCACTTGATCCAAATATAGAGATCCTTCTAATCCGAACTAAGAATGTTCTACATATAGATACATGTAAACTACCAATATCTTTCAATATGTCAACCGAGAGGGTAAACTAAAGTAATACCCTGAACGACCAATCCTTCGACCCTTTGTGTCTTCTCTCTAGTAATCATATAAACTCATCCATCTTCTGCTCATGGTAGCTGAGCTTATGTAGGTTGAAAAGACTAGCTTGGAGGAATTAAAGTCAACTGCCAAAACGAGGACGCAAATCTAAACGGCTGCAACTGAAGGATACAGAATAGATACGACCATCGTCGTATACTCTCTCCTTTATAAAAAGCAAATCTACGTATGGGGTAGTAGGTCGCTACTGGTGAGATAACTCAATCTTCTGTGATGATCTCTGATGTCGAGATTGCGCATCATCCTCTCGAAACAACATTGACAGTCTTCAACTGAGTCTTCAAAGCACACCTCCTCAAATGTACTGGTTGCTTACAATAGCAACAAATGAACTGATCCAACAGATAATCTGACTTCGCGTGTCCTGCACTGCACGCACATAAACCCTTCGGAGTCTTTCTTCTAATTTCGTTGATAACATGAGAAAGTTTTGACGATCTGCGGTTGGTCTTCTATGATCGGACAAACTCTCCAATAGTAGCTCGTGGCCTATGACCCGAACTTGCTACTTTTAACCAACATTTGGAGATTTCTGATTGTAATAATTTGGCCTGCAATATCTTCTTATCGGTCTCCAACTCTTAAACACTTGTACGAAGTCATTTCTAAACTCATGACTCGATCCAATATCTTCCGGTAGGATCTGATAAAAGATCCAGACATCCTAATCCAAATGTAAGCCAATAAATCGTGGGTGACTTAAAACATCCATTCTCATTCTTGAGCTATTAGATGGTCGTAACCTTTGCAAGTCTCACGACTCTGCACGGTACTCCCATTACCAAACGAGCACCCTACTTGAAGCTCAAGAATTCTCTGACAATGAGTCAAAGGAGTAACACGGGGAAAATACCCTCTCACAACATCACTATACCGTGACCTAGTGATGTACTATTCCTCGAAGATTATTTCCTACATCTTCCACCAAGTACCGGCTTAATCCCGATAATGGTATACAACTCACTCCACTTCCTTTGTATAACACGAGTCAAGTACTTGAATGTACCTTCAAAGTTATATAACCTAGCACGAACAACTCAGGGATCAAAATCCCTATGAAACACTGTAACTAACCCTCCGCTGTTTGCATCAACAATAGCCTACACGCCTTGTCCATTACCCAACAGGTAATGATCTAACTAGTATAATTAGTGAAAATCCCTAAGACTATAGTCTTTGATTTCCACAAGAAATGTGATGGCTTGACCCTAGCTTTTCGACTCGGTATCAGTCGGCTCTTAAAGGAAATTCACCTTTTCGACAAAGATTCAAGACTCACAGACTCAATAGTGTTGGTGCAATCGGCCTAAGTCACGATTGACCAGACTCGAGTTTGACTCGAGTGATGTTTTGATGTTTGACAAAGGGATTTGACAAAGTGGTTTGGCATTGATGTTTGACATTGATGTCGGTTAATATGTTGGGGAGATTGTTTATACAATCGATCCAGGTTATAATTGACAAGACTCGAGTTTGACTCGAGGGAGACTTTGATGGTTGACTGGGGTTGACCATGTGATTATGGGAAAGTCCAAGCATGGGTCTTGGCAAGGTAAAGTCCAAGTCATGGGTACTTGGCATGGAAAGTCCAAGTGGGACACTTGGCAATTGGGAAAGTCCAAGTCTTGAGCACTTGGCATGAGAAGTCCAAGCATGGGTCTTGGCAAATGAGAAGTCCAAGCATGGGTCTTGGCAAATGGAAAGTCCAATCATGGGTCTTGGCATGGAAAGTCCAACATGGGTTGGCAAGGGAAAGTCCAAGCTTGAGTCTTGGCATTTGGGAAGTCCAAGGGGATTGATATTGGCGGCGTGAAGTCCAAGATGAGTCTTGGTGGCGTAAGTCCAATGTGCCTTGGCGGTGTAGACACCGTTAGCATGACATAGCCGATGGAAGCACCTGGAGGCTAGTGCGATGGATGAACAAGTCATGGATGACTTGGAGGGATCCGAGAGGCGTGAGGCTGATGGAGGTGGCTAGAAGGTTTAGGTCTAGGCTAAGGGTGGTCTAGCAAGTATGGGGGCACCATATTTGGGTTAGAACCTCATGTTTGAGGTTGGCAGTCGACTGACATCATGGCCGGTTCGACTGTCGTGAGTCGACTTGAGTTCGAATGACAGTTTGGAGCTGAAAACTGCTGCGATCATTGCTCATTGGAAGCGATCGGTGATGTCTCGGCGATCATTGCCAAGAGGCGATCGGCTAGTTCATGAGCACAGAATGCTCCGTGGCCAGCGATCGACTACGGCTTGGTCGGGCCAATGTTGGCGATCGAGAAGATCCGTTGGAGTTTTTCCAGCGTGGATTGACTCGTTGTCTCACGACAATGATGATGGCATGGTGACTTATGGCGGATCGATGAGGCGGAAATCCGTCAGCCGAAGGATAAAAGGAGCTCGGCGGGAGGATTTTTTTTCTCTTGAGCGATCTTTGAAGGCGATTTGTGCTTTCGGGGTCTCAAGGCCACTCTTCAAAACGCAACAAGCAAGCTCAAAGCAGTTTTGTAAAGTTTTCTTTACTTGTATTGCATTATTCTTCATTGTATTTGCTTGTTGTTTTAGATTATTGTTGTAATCTATTGTAAGAGGTTTCTCCACCTCGACTTGTGTCAGAAGGAGTTTATTATCATAGTGGTGTGTGATTGGCATCACTAGGGTTCTTTAGAACTCAATCCGTGGAGTAGGAACCGTTCGGTTCGAACCACGCGTTAAATCTTCGTGTGTTGTGATTGTGTTTGTGATTGTGTTATTTGTATTGTTATTATATATATTCCATGCGCTATGCTAACAAGATTGTAGACGAACAGCGATCGATTCCATCTACGCAGTCACGCTATTCACCCCCTCTGGCGGCGTCAAATCCCAACAAGTGGTATCGAGCCGGGGCTCTTCTACGGACTAACACGAGCTAAGAAGACGCTAGAGGGTAAGATGGAAGTCCAAGATCAAATAGGTTGGGACATCAACACACGGTGCCCTACACCTATCTATGGACGAGAAGGATTCAATTCTTGGAAGGGAAGAATTGAGGATTTTATTATGATGAGAGACTTTGAGCAATGGTCCATTTTGATGGATGGATTTGAATATCCAAGAGGACCAAGAGGTGAGTTTCTCAAAAAGAAGAGATGGACCGAAGAGCAAGTTCAAGCATCCGAGAAAAATGATAAGGTGATAAAATTTTTAATTGATTTAATGCCTAAGAATATCTTGTGTATGTTAGGTAATTATGTAGATGCTAAAGAGTTATGGAGCCAAGTGGCAAAGCTCCATGAAAACTCATCATCGGTCCAAGAAGAAGAAGAAGAAGAGGAGTGCTCACCCTCTCAAGCTCAAGAAAGTTCACCATCAATTCAAGAAGATAAGGAGGGTGAAGAAGAGAGATCATCCTCACAAGGAAGTGAGGATTCAGAGGTTGATAGGGAATCAACATCCGGATCGGAAGAGGTGGAGGAAGTGGAAGAAGCATCCACCTCAAGGATTGAGGAGAGAGAACCTCACACCGGAACATCAAGAAGAAGCTTCGACATCCGGTCAAGATGAAGAAGCTCAAAGTCAATTCCGGTCCTCATTAACCTAGGTAACTCAAACACAATTTTAAAAAAAATCATATAATTTGCTTTGAGTGTAGGGAAAGAGGCACTATAAGAGCAAGTGCCCAAAGAAGATCGAGAAAGCTCCACCGGCACCAAAAACCTTAAGAAAGATCAAAGATGCGGTGCCACCACTAGAAGAAGCAAGAGCACGTCATTTTGCTTCAAGTGCAACTCAAAGGGCATTTTAGGAATTCATGCCCTAGGGAGCAAGAAAGTCAAAGAGGAGCTATACATGTAGGGGAGCCTAAGGCAAACCCTAAGGTATATTTCAATAATTCACCTTCTAGATTTAATAGTCAAAAGCATGCTAGGAATTTTAATTCCCTTGCAATTCATAAAGAGCATGCTAGAAGTAAGAAATTTTGCTTAGGTGCTAAAAATGTTTACCTTAGGAGTAAGGAGAAATTTGGGACTAATGTCCCTAAAAATATTTTACCTAAGGAATCAATTAGGAAAATAGGAGAACATCTAGATCTAAATCCTAAATGGACTAGGCATATGCCTAGAAAGTCTCATGCCCATGGTTTAAATCAAAATTCTAAAATTGGGCAATTAGAATTAGAGAATCAAGTCTTGAGGTCAAGGCTTGAAAAACTTGAAAAGACCCTAAATAAGATACATAATCAATTTAAAGGGTCTAGTGGTCAAAATCAAGGGTCCAAAAGTCAAAGTCAACACCTAGGACCTAAAAGTCAAAAGTCAACCAAGGGCAAGCAAGGTTTGGGTCACAAACCTAAGCCTAAAGTGGCTTATCATAGTGTTCCATTTGACTATGGAACACAAACTAGGTCTAGGAAGACCAAGGTCAATAGGGAAGTCATCCTTAAGGTTGACCAAAGGTTGTGCCTAGTGGCTAGGGTTTCTAGGAAACCTAGGGTGGCCACTAAGAAGGTTGCAAGGGGAGTTACCCCTAGAGTCAACCTAGGTAAGACCCAAATGACCAAGGCTAACAAGCCTAGGAGGGTCATTAGGAAGGTATCTAGGGAGGTTATCCCTGAGGAATACCTAATTAACCCTAGGAGCTCAAATCGGTTTTGGGTTCCTAAGAGCGTGATTGATTCACGCTAAGATGGGTCTAGGGTGTGCCAACCTTGATTGGATGGGTAGTTAACTCAACCATAGTAAAGGTGGCACTTTAGGATATTTTCAAGGTTATGGTTACCTTGGAAATAGATTTGAATCAATATCCTAAAAGATTTTAGGATGTGCTAATGCACTTTTGAAATTAAGAAAAATCAATTAAATTGACACAATTTAGGTTTAGAGGTTAGTGTGCCATTTTGGGTTTTTGGCACACTAGGGAGATTAAGTTAATATGGCAAAATATGATTAATCCCAACAAATGGCAATTAATATTAAAATTTAGGTATTATTATACCTATATATTTTATATGCCATGCTTTGTTTGCCATATAACATGCCATGACATCATGCTTACTTTTAATCATTTTATATGTCATGTTCATGTTTTAGGATTAAGGTTTTAAATGTCATGTGTTTTTAGATTTCATCTTATGCCATGACATCATGATTATGAGCATATGCTTATTTATATCATTTCTAATGCCATAATCATTCATGCATTTAAGACAATTGGTTGAAATGGATTTAAGGACTATGGCATGACATGAAGTCCCATTTATAAGGGAATCAAGTAGGGTTGCCTAGGAAATGCATAAAACCCTAGATTAGGATGAACAAAACCCACATCTCACATTAAATTGACATGTATGTGTATTTTATACACCCTAGATACATGTGAGATGCTAGGATGTGAGTTGAGTTCAAGGGGCATAGGTTTTGCATCTAGATGAGCTCAAACTCATCTTATATGATTAGTGGATCATTGGGAGAGCATGTGTACAAGTCATGTACATAGAGCCCAAGGAATATGATCCAAAATAAGGGTTTGAAAACATTTTAAAATCATTTTTGAAAAACCTTGGTGAAGTCTATCTTTTGATAGTAATCACCATTGATGAGATTGATACAAAGTGAGCTAAAACATTGAAGTTTTTCTTCATTTTTGGATTTTGTATCAATTTCAATATTTTATGGGTAAAATAATTTTCAAACATTTTTCACCCATTGTGTGTGTCATAAATATTATACGTATAAATTTTCATGATTTTTCGAATTACGTATAATTATTTATGAATTTCCAAAATTCATTTCTGATAGTTGAAAATCGAGATTTTGATTATCGATCGTCGATCCCTTTGGTGGCGATCGGTGATGAAGTGTGATCGGATTCTTGTCGAGTCATTGCAGTCTGATTTCGGGTTAACAAGGTTTGTTTAGCCCACTTTCAACCATGGTAAAGGTACCTAACCACTTCTAACCCTAGGATATGCTTTGGGAAGCATTATAAAGGGTGAAAATCCATTGGATATGGATTAGGAGAAGTGTTCAGGGTTTGTATCAATCCTAAGGTGTTGGAAAGTTCAATATTGAATTTCTAACCTTAATTTTGATGGTTTAGAGTTCCTATTGGCTTAAGGACTTCCCAAGGACATTGTTGGTGCAATGGTCAAGGGGGAGCAAGCCTTTAGGGGGAGGTATCCATCTTGGGATGATGGATGTATTTTTCTCCTTGAAGAGGAGAAGTTATTGGGAGAATATGACATCAATTGGAAAATTGATGGGATTTTGAGAAACCCAATTTGGAAATTGGGAGAGAGTATAGGAGTGCTTCTCTTGAGTGATAAGGGACTTATCACTAGGAAGATGGTAGGCATCCGAGGTATTTTTGGATCAAGGGGGAGATTGTAAGATCTCATTGGGACAATGAGACATTGACCTCCTTGGAGAGGAAACCTTTTTGATGTTAGTCAAAAAGGGGGAGAATATTTGGGGGAGAACATTTGGAGAGTATTTACCAATTTGGGATAATTGGTAAGGAAATTTGAGTTAGTGGCCTAACTCAAGGTTTGTTTTGTCAAACATCAAAAAGGGGGAGATTGTTGGTGCAATCGGCCCAGGTCACGATTGACCAGACTCGAGTTTGACTCGAGTGATGTTTTGATGTTTGACAAAGGGATTTGACAAAGTGGTTTGGCATTGATGTTTGACATTGATGTCGGTTAATATGTTGGGGAGATTGTTTATACAATCGATCCAGGTTATAATTGACAAGACTCGAGTTTGACTCGAGGGAGACTTTGATGGTTGACTGGGGTTGACCATGTGATTATGGGAAAGTCCAAGCATGGGTCTTGGCAAGGTAAAGTCCAAGTCATGGGTACTTGGCATGGAAAGTCCAAGTGGGACACTTGGCAATTGGGAAAGTCCAAGTCTTGAGCACTTGGCATGAGAAGTCCAAGCATGGGTCTTAGCAAATGAGAAGTCCAAGCATGGGTCTTGGCAAATGGAAAGTCCAAGCATGGGTCTTGGCATGGAAAGTCCAACATGGGTTGGCAAGGGAAAGTCCAAGCTTGAGTCTTGACATTTGGGAAGTCCAAGGGGATTGATATTGGCGGCGTGAAGTCCAAGATGAGTCTTGGCGGCGTAAGTCCAATGTGCCTTGGTGGTGTAGACACCGTTAGCATGACATAGCCGATGGAAGCACCTGGAGGCTAGCACGATGGATGAACAAGTCATGGATGACTTGGAGGGATCCGAGAGGCGTGAGGCTGATGGAGGTGGCTAGAAGGTTTAGGTCTAGGTTAAGGGTGGTCTAGCAAGTATGGGGGCACCATATTTGGGTTAGAACCTCATGTTTGAGGTTGGCAGTCGACTGACATCATGACCGATTCGACTATCGTGAGTCGACTTGAGTTCATTGTGTTTAGTAGAAAATCTGCTCTGGCGATCATTGCTCATTGAAGCGATCGGTCGGTCTCAAGACGATCATTGCCAAGGGCATGACGTGCTAGTTTAGCCGCGAGACCTGAGAATGCTCAAATGGCCGTGACGATCGACTATCGCAATGTGATCGGCCCCAATGTTGATCGGCGTGACAAGAGATCCGTTGAAGTTTTTCCAGCGTGGATCGACCCGTTGTCTCACGACAATAGTGACATCAGTCGACTGGTGACTTATGGCAGTCGACTGATAGGCGGAAATCCAGGTCGCACGGAAGGATAAAAGGAGCTCGACCGGAGGATTTTCGGATATGGTTTCTTGAGCATCTTTGGGGCGATTTGTTGCTGCAAATCAGAGTCTCCAAGGCCACTCTTCAAGCAACTAAAAGCAAGCAATCCAAAGCATTTGTAAAGTTTTCTTTACTTGTATTGCATTATTCTTCATTGTATTTGCTTGTTGTTTTTAGATTATTTTTGTAATCTATTGTAAGAGGTTTCTCCACCTCCAACTTGTGTCGAGGAGTATTTATCATAGTGGTGTGTGATTGGCATCACTAGGGTTCGTACGAACCCAATCCATGGAGTAGGAACCGTTTCGGTTCCGAACCACGTTAAATCTTTGTGTTAGTGTGTTTGTGATTGTGTTTCGTTATTGTTATTATATATATTCCGCTATGCTAACGAAACTTGTAGACACGAACACGCGATCGAATTCCATCTACGCAAGGTCAAATGCTATTCACCCCCCCTCTAGCGGCGTCCAATTCCCAACAAATAGGTCATTCCCGTGGTCAACTCAAACCACGATTACGAATAATAACCAACACACTACATTTTATTCCCTGTTATAAACACTAATTGCATAGCCAACAAAACTGAGAGTATAAACACTAAAGGCAACTCCAGCTGGTTGCCTTGGTGGATGACCCCTACTATAAGTCTGTACGGGTGGTATAACTCCGTCTATCAACACCTGTTGAACAATTTTAGATAAATATCTAATCAGAATATAAGGTATCAAGAATTCTTACTTTGTGCTGCTCGGAGCTCATGCCACTGTCAATCTCATCTCACCAAACCAAAACAAAATGACTTCCGAGGTCTAAAACTCAATGAAAAACATCATTATATGACATCGCAAAACCTAGGGCTCTGATACCAATAAAGTTGTCACACCCCAAGAGTATGCCAAGTCGAAAACAAACGGACAATATCTCCCCTGTACATGATACCATATCCTGTTGATATAAGGCCTTTCGGCCACAATCACAACAACATATACATATATGTATAACCAAAATCACAACGGATATCACCACAATAGAGTTAAAAACTCGACATCACTACATACTGGTATGACTAACACCAAAATGAGAAAGTACCATAACAAAATAAAAAAAAAAAAGGTACAACACCAACAATGTCCAACACTATAAACCATCATATGAAACCAAGTCCATAACAAAACCCCCACAATAAACCAAAAGCCAGGATCCTCGGAAGTGAGATGAGATGATGATGATGATGCTCTAAGCCCATCAGGAAGTCGATTACCTGTTACCTGGGCAATAGAAAACCCAGGGTCTATGGTGGTGAGTATAAAACTCAGTAGTAATAAGAATAGAAGTGCATGCATAATATATATATCACATGTGATACAACAATATAGTGTCTAAAGGTATAACAGATATACACCAGTATGATATATCAACTGTATAACCAACTGATCAACAATAATAACATAGGGTACTGACATACCTGAAGATCGGCAATGGTGCAACTCATACAACCTGAGTATAAGTACCATAATACAACACCTACAACATGGTAGAGTAATACTAACTCTATAATCAACAAAACCGCCATACTAACATTCTATGACAAATACAACAATGAACCAGCTCTATCCCGTATCACCTCAAGGTACGGGTCAAAGGTATACAATAGTCTGACCAACTCAACACCGATAATTCACACATGACCATATAGAATATGCAAGTAGAATGCAAGATGATGTACAATCAAATGCAGCAAGCATAGCTCAAACAAATGAAACATCACAACGATCATATATATAGACTCTATCTATATATATTCTCATCACACAACTATAAACGCCATCAACTACGACAATGTAGATGCATGGTCATGCCTGCGCACCCTATTAGCTACCATAACCCCAGTGTGACCTAGGTGACACGACATGACAACTGTCCCAACTCAACAACAACCATCACTCTCGAGTGGCCGAGTGGGCAGTATGAACAAGTAGCCTATAAGTGTAAAGAGCAAGCTACACAACGGGAGTCCCTACTGCTAGCCACTCTGATTGTCACTATCTATGAGTGGTCGAGTACCATGCACTAGGACAACTGCATGCTACTCTAACAACCACTATCAATAGTGGGGCGAGTGTGACACAACAAATGCTCTGCCCTCACACCAATTACTCCTCCATGAGTAACCTGGGAGGCAGGATGACTGACGACCCTCTCAACCACAAGGGAGACCAAGTCGCCAGCATGTATGTAAATGGCATGAATACACAGTCACACATACATACAACCACCACAGACTCTCTATCCTATAGAGAGTCATACTCAACCCAATCAACACTCTCTATCCTACTGAGTCATACTCACCGATCAACACACTCTCTATCCTGCAGTGAGTCATACTCAACTGATCAACACACTCTCTATTCTACAGAGAGTCATACTCAACTGATCAACACACTCTCTATCATACAGAGAGTCATACTCAATTGATCACAACCAAGCTAGGACCATCGGTCCGTAGCGACACACTATCTACAATCCACATGACCATACATAAACACATGATCCGAAATGGATACGTGATCCGTAACTGTCATACCACGTAAGGAATGTACTATGACAATCAACTCTACATCTAGGTCATCACCCATCCCCCGGATGAATTGTCTAAATTGCACAATTTGGATCTACAACCGAATTTAGCTACGTACACATAGGTAGACCACTATAGGTCAATTTACCATAACCTCTATAATTCATAACAATGATGAATGAATAGATAACAACAATGATAGAGCATTTAAGTGCAAAGGCAAGTATCAAGCATAAAAAAAATTAGAGTGGAGTCAAGATCAAAGTGACAACAATATGCAATCACATGCATCGGGGTTTAGCTACTACCTGACCAGGGTAAGAAATATTACCCACCTTCTATAAAGCTTGAAATAATAAAATCTTCATGCCTGTGGACCTGTCTCGTATCCACGTCCTACAATATTGCAAATATAATCAGATTATATTGCTAACTCTAGTATTAAGATCAAAAACCTAGTGGATTAAGCTATCCACTTAGCCGATCTATCCCTTTCCTTAATCCCATATACACTATAATAAAGATCAATCCATATCGAAATTAACTAAGATAATCTCATGTGGATTCAACCTTTTACACTTAATCTGATGTAATAGTATCGCCAATAAAATTAGTTATAAATCTAATCCATAATCACAACACTTAAATTACATCTGCCCCATACTGTATTTAACTCCAATTTCATACCATGGATCCGATCTACACTTACCCAATACAACCCCTTTGATCAGAGTATAGGTATCCAATCTGGATCATTCAGATTATTTTGCAAGCAATCCCTATTTAGATCACCTTCCTCACCTAGAAATCACAATATATCATAGCTCTAACAAGATCCTTGCCCATTCACAGTCAAGAACAGAGCATCACCCAACTCATTCCACAACCCACAGTTTACACAAATTCAAGGGCCTAATCCACCCTATTTGGAATCCTCTACTTAACCCATCTTCATCCACTATTTTACAACCGACTCAACTCTCCAATACTAGCCTGTACATAGAACATGCAGTACCCTGCACCACCGTACAACCACCACCACCAAAACTCCGCTCACACTCCAAGTTTACCTCAACGAAACAACCCCTTCACAACCTCACACAATCACAGTCGGCCAAAAACTCTAACTCACAGCCACACAGCCAACTCCATCGAAAGGAAATCCACCCCGAATCGACCAATAGCAGATAAAGATAAGTTAATTTGAGTTATACTGCGATGAGAGCCTCCCCAATCTACTTGGTTCGCGAACACCCAACGCACCCCTTGCTTCCGACAATATGAGTTAAGCGCACAAGAAACACATTTCTCAAATGGATCTCTTAGATAGGGAGAAAACATGGAAGAACAACTCCTTACCTTGGTCCAACCCGATCGGGAAGAACGGCTCGATTCGCAATGTCGTGAACCCGAATCTTCCCGACCCTTGCTCGACAACTGCTCCCACTCGCCCGCGAAGGTCATCTAGGCCAATGGCTATTGCTTACCACGAGGTAGACGCTGAGAGGAAGAAGAAGAGGGCTCGACAGTCGTGGGTTGCGGAAGAGTAGAGAAGACGAGAAGCACACATGGTGAGGAAGAGAAATCAATGTCGCGGTGAGGAAAAGAACTCGTGGAAGGGAAGAAAGGAAAACACTTGGGAATAAAGAGCGACGGCGAGAAACGCAGCAATGGCTTGGCGTTAAGAAAAAGGGAGCGGGTCGGGTTTGAGAAAGTGGGTCGGGTCCATTAACGGGTCAGGTTTAATTAAACCTAGATTCCTTCAATTAAACCCATAAGATTCAAACCTAGGTTAGGTTTAAATTAACTCCTAACCATGCATCATTAAATTTAATTTATCCCAATAATATTACTCCTTTAGCTATCTATTTGTGGTATTTTATAGTAAAAACCTAAGGATAAGTGATGGGGTCAGAGTTTTCAGTCAGGACACTTAATTTATTCTCAGAAGGTATCAAACATAATATTTGATCAGTTATAATGTTTTCCAGGCTATGAGTATGATTCCGAGGCAATTAGTATAGTTCCTGAGTTGATGTATGTAATTCCCAAGTAGTATATGTGATGATTGAACCAAGTAGGGGGAGCAGAGTAGTTGTGTTCAGAGCTAAGTGTGTTGTTGATAGAGCAATATGCATTTCTTGAGTAGTATATGTGATGCCCAAGCCATGTAGGGGCGAGCAGAGTAGTTGTGTTGAAAACTGTGTTGTATTGATAGAGTAGTATATGTGATGCCCGAGCCGTTTATGCAATTCCCGAGAAGTATGCTTCTCGAGCTAGGTGGGGTAGTAGAGTAATTGATTCAGAGTTAAGTATTGTATTGACAGAGCCGTATATGTGATGCCTGAGCTGTTTGTGCAATTCCTGAGCAGTATGCTTCCTGAGCTGAGTAGGGTAGTAGAGTAATTGATTTAGAGTTTTGTGTTGTATTGATAGAGTAGTATGTGCATTTCCCGATTGAAATATGTAATTTTCGAGCCGTGTATGCAATTCCTGAGCGATATGGGTATTTCCCGTGCCAAGTAGGAGGAAGCAGTGCAAATGGTTCAGAGTGTGCTTGTGGGAAGTTGGGTAGTTTGTGCTTTGCCTAGTCAGTCTATGTATCTCCTGAGCAATCTGTGTAATTTCTGAGCAACATGTATGTTTCCCGAGTAGTCAATGTGTTTCTAGAGTTGTTATTATACTTCCCGAACAGTATATTCATTTCCCGAATGGTGTGCATATATGCCTTAGGTGTTTTTTGAATTGGGCAGAGAAAGGGATATGGGTATTTTTGGGTATAGGAGGTGATGAGGAGGTTGTTGAATAAAGAATATTATTGACATGAGATATTTTATTTATTTGTTTGTTTATTTGATTAATGATTGGCAAGAAAAATAGGGGACCAAGGGAGAGCGCAAAGGGAGTTATTTTGAAAAAGAGTGGGAGAAACAGTTACATCTTGACAAGTTGACAAGGGCATTAAAGTAAATTTACTACAAATAGAGGCGGTATGAATCTTCTATAAAAGGGGTAGGGGGGGGGGGGGGGGGGGCGCAAGGGGGAATGGTTCTGTCTTCCCAATTTGGTATCTCAAAGATGTCTTCTCATTTCTTCTTTTACATTCTACTTTTTCATTCTCCCGTTTCTAACTTGAGCATTGAAGGGGCCGCGTTAGGAAGCTAGCCCACCCTTAACATTTTCCTTGTTGAGTGTCAGATCTAGCTTATAGTTCAAGGATCCAAGGCAATAAGAGAGAGTCCTTAAGAAGGGAGAAGGGGATCTAGATAGGCCGAAGAAGAAGACACCATCAATTGGCGTCGTCTAAGGGAATCTGAAAAAAAAAGTTGCGATGGTGAATACTAGGAGAACAATGAAAGAGTCGATGGAGGAGAAGAAATTTGTATTCAGTACATCTAAAAGAGGTACAAGCAGAAGACGTCACGGACCTATGTGTAAAGAGGATCTTATGCAAGTGGTAGCTGCTGTGATGGATCATATGTAAAAAAAAAAACTACATCTAAAGAGGTGAAAGAAGACGATACATCTGGGGGTGATTCTAAAAAGGAAGTAATCAGAGTCTCCCGCCCAAAAAAGGATTCTTCACGTATCCGTAAACAATCGAAGGGAAAAAGAGAATATGTAGCTCCTTTGGGAGAAGAAAGGTCTGATGAAGAAGTTCCTTTTATGAGTACTATATTAAAGGTTGAACAACAGAGTCCTTTTATAGATAGTATTCTGAACGAAGAGTTACCTCGATATTTTCGAGTTCTTCATATGCTCAAATATACTGGCTCTTCTGATCCCAAGGATTATTTGGATAGATTTGAGAATGCATCATTATTATATCGTTATACTTATGGGGTTAAATGTCAAGTTTTCCTTGTCACGCCCGCCTTTTTTTTGGACCAGAAGTCCGGAGGGGCGGCGCGTAACGCGACCGTACATACATACACTTCTTACTACTTACAGCGGAAGACTTTGGATACATTTTGTTTTTCTTTTCTTTTAAACATAAACATGCATTGACGTATATAGATACTTCTTCTTAACATAGAGCATGCATCATAACATATATAGATACTTCTTCTTAACATAGAGCATGCATCATAACATATATAGATACTTCTTCTTAACATAGAGAATGCATCATTATTTCATAGGTACTTAGTGCTTAGTTCTAGTCCATAAACATCATCATCATAAGGGGACATAATAAGGACATCCATAAACATCATCATCATAGGGAAAAGTATATAAAAGGACATAACGGATCTTCTCCACCATGCCACTACCACACACATTTGGCCCCTCCTGCTGCTCCCTTTAGTTTATCCATCCCTTACCCTTATCTGCGATCTGAGGAAAGATAAACTATAAGCACATAGGCTTAGTAAGATCCTGTCCTACTCACAAAAACCGTACATCGACATTAATCATGGCATGTAACATTCATAACATATAAGCAACATAACATGTAACATACATGGCGTAAGCAACTTAACATGTAGCATAAGTAACATAAGTAACATAACATGTAACATACATATCATAACAGCATATCATGTAAATATATGACTTAATCAAACATAACATACAACATATGTAACATAGCAACATATACATGTCATATCAACAAAACATACAACCTATATATGACATATCAAACATAAAATACATCACATGTAACATAGCAGCATAAACATGACATATCAAACATAACATGCAACATATATATATGACATATCAACATAGCATACATCGCATGTAACATAGCAGCATAAACATGACATATCAAACATAACATGCAACATATATATATGACATATCAAAATAGCATACATCACATGTAACATAGCAGCATAATCATGACATATCAAACATAACATGCAACATATATATATGACATATCAACATAGCATGTGAACCTAACAATCAAATCATGTAAACATATGCATGATGCTTTTTGAAAACATATATTATAGGTACGTAACATAAATCTCAACATATTTGGGCCCGACATTGTACCACTTCTTCATTATCATAGCACGCATCCCTAAATAGACCCGAGGTAGCAAGTCTCGAACCTACTAGGTTACTAGGCCCGATCTTAGTCCGTCGACCTAGGGCAATCGTCATAGCGTAGAAGCCCATCCTAGGCCCGAGTCTTACTCCATCGACCTAGGGCATCTTGGATCCCATCCCGTACTAGGCCCGATCTTAGTCCGTCGACCTAGGGGCAATCATACATAGAGGCCCATCCTAGGCCCGAGTCTTACTCCATCGACCTAGGGCATCTTAGGAGCCCATCCCTTTGGACCTTGTTAAGGTCTTGGTACAAGCCATGCAGAAGGTAAAATACTTATATGCTTTTATTATAACATAGCTTATTTCATTTTGCAAACATAGCATACTTCATTTCATAACATATCATATTTCACTTCATGAACATATCATCTTTCATTTCATAAACACATCATACTTCATTTCATAACATGTCATATTTCACTTCATGAACATATCATGTTTCATTTCATAAACACATCATACTTCATTTCATATTCATATCATATTCATTTCATGAACATATCATTTTTCATTTCATAATCATATCATATTTCATTTCATAACATATATTAAATATCACATACATATAGGGCATGGCATAGGCATAAACATCAAGAATAAGTAACCACTAACCTAAAGCATGTTATCTTCATCTAGCATCATTTAATATCACAAGTCAACATGGATTCACCCAACATAAAACACATGTTAACCTAACCTAGGGCATGTTAAAGGACAATGGTTGGCCGAATGGTTCATGTAGGTTTTTAGGGCTAGTCTTTTAACCTAATTCAATTAACATACTAACAACATCATATGCATATAAACATGGAATAAAACTTCATTGGAGCATCCATACAAGAGGGGTGGCCGAATGGTCCTTGTAGGTTTTTAGGGCTAGTCTTTTAACCTAATCCAATTAACATACTATCAACTTCATATGCATATAAAACATGGATTAAATCTTCATGGAGTCATCAAAATAGAGAGGTGGCCGAATGGTTCAAGGGGTTCTTAGGGTTAGTTTTTTAATCCTAGTCCAATTAACATACTAATAACTTCATATGCATATAAAACATTGTATAAAACTTCATTGAAACATAAAAACCAAGGGTGCCCGGATGGTCCATGTAGGCTTTTAGGGTTAGACTTTTAAACTAATCCCTCTAACATACTAACATCACCATATGCAGATCATACATAGTATAGAACTTCAATTAATCACCAAAAATACATGATGGCCGAATGGTTCATAGAGGTGTTTAGGGTTAACTTTTAACCTAATTCATTCTACATCCTAACATCATCATTTACATATAAAACAAGATATAGAACTCCAATAAAATACCAAAAATCCAAGTTGGCCGAATGGTTCATGGGGGTTCCTAGGGTTAACTTTTAACCTAATTCATTCTACTTCCTCACATCATTATTTTCATGTAAACAAGATAAAGGACTTCAACAAAAACACTAAAATCCATGTTGGCCGAATATATCATATGGGTTTCTTGTTCAAAACATCAATCGAAGCTACTCGTATGCAGGTGAGGGATACTTACATCCTTCGCTTTGCTTTTAGTGGGAAGATGTCCTAAGGAAAACCAAACCTAGCCCTTACTTTTTGCTTGGATGAGTTTCGGTCAAGAAAGGAGAGGGAGCTCTAAAATTCGGTGAGGAAGAAGAAGAGAAGAGGAGAAAATAAATTGTGTAACTCATGCCCCCTCATTCCCCCTATTTATTCACTTGAAGAGTCCCTTGATCTCCCTTACACTTAACCATAATTTCCCCTATTCCTCTAATGATAAAATCCTATTGGGCTTCTGGTTAGTGGGTGCATCTATAGGGCTTGGCTATCTCTAGAGGTTTGAGGTTCAATTCCTAGGCCTTGCATCCCTTTTTGGCTTATTTTCTTTTATTTTTGAAAAGGCCCACATAAAGACCATTATCGTAAAGCCAAAAATTCTTGTAAAATTGCTAGAAATTTTACGGGCGTTACAATCCTTCATACCTTTTAAAAGTTTCGTCCTCGAAACATAGAACAATTCTGGGTACTTCTGCTTCATGTCCTCCTCGCGTTCCCAGGTAGCTTCCTCGTATCGTTGATTCTGCCATTGGACCTTTACTAAGGGCACCTCTTTGTTCCTTAGCCCCTTGACTTCTCGGTCTAGTATCTGGATAGGCCGACTTTCAATACTCAGGTCCTCTTGAACTTGTACTGTTTGTGGCTCGATCACTTGGTCCGCACTGGAAATGCATTTCTTGAGCACAGAGACATGGAACACGTTGTGAATAGCCGACATCTCTTGAGGCAGCTCTAGCTTGTAAGCTACCTTGCCAATCCTCTGCAATATCGGATACGGTCCCACGTAGCGTGGACTCAGTTTACCCTTCCTTCCGAATCTCATCACTCCCTTCATAGGAGCCACTTTGAGGAATACTAGGTCCCCAACTTCGAATTCTAACGGTCTACGCCGCATATCCGCATAACTCTTTTGTTGGCTCTGAGCAGTTTCAATTCTCTAACAGATGTTCCGTATAGCTCTGGTGGTGTCGTCGATGAAGTCCGTCTGGAGTCCCATCCTCTTCTTTTCACCACCCTCGTACCAGCATATGGGAGATCTACATTTCCTCCCGTATAGAGCCTCGTAGGGTGCCATTCCAATAGTAGCTTGGTAGCTATCATTATAGGCGAATTCTGCCAGACATAAATATCTGCACCAACCACCTTTGAAATCCAGGGCGCAAGCTCATAACATATCCTCCAGTACTTGATTTACTCTTTCTTTCGTCATCAGTCTGCGGGATGGAAGGCGATCTTGAACAATAACCGTGCCTAGGGCCTTACAGACACATTCCCAGAAATGGGAAATAAAGCGACCATCTCTATCAGAAATGATGGTCTTAGGAATTCAATGTAGTCGGATAATTTCCTTAGCATATAACTGAGCCAGTTGCCCCGTCGAATAGGTCATCTTGATTGCTAAGAAGTGGGCGGACTTCGTCAATCTGTCCACAATTACCCATATAGCATCATAACCGTTTGTCGTCTTGGGCAATCCTGAGATGAAATCCATAGAAATGTCTTCCCATTTCCATTCTGGAATCTAGATCGACTGCAGTGTTCCTCCAGGTCTCTGGTGTTCTGCCTTAACCCTCTGGCAGGTCAGGCAGGTACTGACATACTGAGCCACATCTCTTTTCATTCCGAACCACTAGAACTTTCTTTTCAGGTCTTGGTACATCTTGGTGGTTCCAGGATGCATCGCATAAGGAGTTCTGTGAGCTTCCTCAAATATCTCCTTCCGTAATTCTGGATCGTCGGGAATACACAAGCGATCCCTGAGGTAGAGTACTCCACTATCAGAGATCCGAAACCCGTCATCCTTTCCTTCTAAGACCTCTTGCTTGATCCTCTGAAGGCTTGGGTCACGGGCTTGCTTTTCCAGTATATCATCGAATAGCGTCGGTTCTATCGTCATGGTCGAGAGCTGTCCGAAAATGATTTCAACCCCGTAACGCATAATCTCTTTTTCTAAGGGCCGAGATAACACTGCTAGAGACATCAAGGTGGCGCAGGACTTCCTGCTGAGTGCATCAGCCACCTTGTTTGCTTTCCCCGGATGGTAGAGAATCTTGCAGTCATAATCCTTGACGAGCTCGAGTCATCTGCATTGTCTCATGTTCAGGTCCTTCTGTGTGAAGAAATATTTCAGACTCTGGTGGCCTGTATAAATCCTACACTGAGCTCCGTATAGATAATGCCTCCATGTTTTGAGAGCAAAGACCACGGCCGCTAGCTCTAAATCGTGGGTGGGATAATTCCTTTCGTGTTCCTTGAGTTGCCTAGAGGCGTAGGCAATGACCTTTCCATTCTGCATGAGCACAGCTCCGAGTCCCAACTTGGAAGTGTCACTGTACATGTCGAAGCCTTCATTACTGTCCGAAAGAGCAAGGATTGGAGCGCTGGTCAGTCTCCTTTTCAATTCTGTGAAACTCCTCTCGCAGGCGTCCGTCCACTCATATTTCTTGTTCTTTCTGGTGAGGACTGTCATAGGGGCGACAATCCTAGAGAAGTTCTCTACAAACTTCCAGTAGTAGCTTGCTAGCCCAAGAAAGCTTCTGACCTCGCTGGAATTCTTTGGTCGGTTCCAGTTACTCACGACTTCAATCTTTATTGGATCTACCATCACTCCATGCTTGGATATCACATGACCCAAAAATGATACTTGTTCGAGCCAGAACTCGCATTTGGAGAACTTTGCGAATAGCTGTTTTTCCCGAAGAATCTGCAATACCACATTCAAGTGTTCTGCGTGCTCCTCAGGGGTTCTTGAATATATCAGTATGTCGTCGATGAAGACGATCACAAACTTGTCGAGGAATGCCGAGAATACCTGGTTCATCAAATTCATGAACAGAGCAGGTGCATTCGTCACTCCGAAGAGCATAACTACGAACTCGTAATGTCCGTATCTGGTCCGGAAGGCCGTCTTTGGTATATCATCTGATTTCACTTTTACTTGATGATAGCTGGACCTCAGGTCGATCTTAGAGAAGACGGTGGCACCCTTTAGTTGGTCGAACATGTCGTCAATCCGCGGCAAAGGGTACCGGTTCTTGATCGTCACATTATTTAGCGCTCGGTAGTCTATGCACATTCGCACAGACCCATCTTTCTTCTTCACCAACAGCACTGGAGCTCCCCATGGAGAGCGACTTGGGTGAATAAGTCCCTTGTCGAGTAACTCCTGTAGCTGTCCCTGAAGTTCCTTTAATTATGCGCCATCTGCAAGGTGCTTTAGAGATCGGGTTAGTACCAGGAATCAACTCGATCTCAAATTCAACTTCTCTATCTGGGGCTAACCCTGGTAGTTCATCTGGGAATACCTCTGGGTAGTTGCATACAACTCTGACATCTTCTAGCTTCTGATCCTCAGCTTGACTTGTATCAACTATGTGTGCCAGAAACCCAGTGCATCCACGATGCTTTCCACCGTCTTGAACCAGGCCTGGGCATCCCATGGCTCACCGATTGCAGAAATTTTCCTGCCGGTCTACGCCACTGGATCGTAAGCTTCTGTCGAACCATCGGGCGGGGCCCGGTGCGATAGGGTTTCCTTGCTGATTCATTAGGGTATTTATTACTTGTTGTTGTTCTGTGATTTGTCGCTGGAGTTCTGTGACTACGTGTGTAAGGTCATGCGGGGGTGCTATCTCATCAGCTCTACTACTGCGTCTTCCAGACATGTTTATCTTCATATATTAAAGTAAAGCTAGTATAAGTTTTCGTTCATTTTTCTACGCATAATTATACTAAAGCCAGCATAAAGTTATCATTTGTATATTCATGCATTACTTAAATTAAGGCTAGGCTAGCATAAGATTATCCTACATGAATTCATGCATATTTAAGCTAAAGGCATTTCATATCATACATGAACAAAGTAAGCTAAATTAGAGTAGACATAGAATTCTTACTTGGAGCGGCAGGATTTGGAGCTTGATGTGTGTGTAGTGGAAGGGCAGATCCGCTCTGATACCCACCTGTCACGCCCGCCCTTTTTTTGGACCAGAATTCCGGAGGGGCGGCGCGTGACGCGACGGTACATACATACACTTCTTACTACTTACAGCGGAAGACTTTGGATACATTTTGTTTTTCTTTTCTTTTAAATATAAACATGCATTGACGTATATAGATACTTCTTCTTAACATAGAGCATGCATCATAACATATATAGATACTTCTTCTTAACATAGAGCATGCATCATTATTTCATAGGTACTTAGTGCTTAGTTCTAGTCCATAAACATCATCATCATAAGGGGACATAATAAGGACATCCATAAACATCATCATCATAGGGAAACATATATAAAAGGACATAACGGATCTTCTCCACCATGCCACTACCACACACATTTGGCCCCTCCTGCTGCTCCCTTTAGTTTATCCATCCCTTACCCTTATCTGCAGTACGAGGGAAAGATAAACTATAAGCACATAGGCTTAGTAAGATCCTGTCCTACTCACAAAAACCGTACATCGACATTAATCATGGCATGTAACATTCATAATATATAAGCAACATAACATGTAACATACATGGCGTAAGCAACTTAACATGTAGCATAAGTAACATAAGTAACATAACATGTAACATACATATTATAGCAACATATCATGTAAATATATGACTTAATCAAACATAACATACAACATATGTAACATAGCAACATATACATGTCATATCAACATAACATACAACCTATATATGACATATCAAACATAAAATACATCACATGTAACATAGCAGCATAAACATGACATATCAAACATAACATGCAACATATATATATGACATATCAACATAGCATACATCGCATGTAACATAGCAGCATAAACATGACATATCAAACATAACATGCAACATATATATATGACATATCAAAATAGCATACATCACATGTAACATAGCAGCATAATCATGACATATCAAACATAACATGCAACATATATATATGACATATCAACATAGCATGTGAACCTAACAATCAAATCATGTAAACATATGCATGATGCTTTTTGAAAACATATATTATAGGTACGTAACATAAATCTCAACATATTTGGGCTCGACATTGTATCACTTCTTCATTATCATAGCACGCATCCCTAAATAGACCCGAGGTAGCAAGTCTCGAACCTACTAGGTTACTAGGCCCGATCTTAGTCCGTCGACCTAGGGCAATCGTCATAGCGTAGAAGCCCATCCTAGGCCCGAGTCTTACTCCATCGACCTAGGGCATCTTGGAGCCCATCCCGTACTAGGCCCGATCTTAGTCCGTCGACCTAGGGGAAATCATACATAGAGGCCCATCCTAGGCCCGAGTCTTACTCCATCGACCTAGGGCATCTTAGGAGCCCATCCCTTTGGACCTTGTTAAGGTCTTGGTACAAGCCATGCAGAAGGTAAAATACTTATATGCTTTTATTATAACATAGCTTATTTCATTTTGCATAGCATACTTCATTTCATAACATATCATATTTCACTTCATGAACATATCATCTTTCATTTCATAAACACATCATACTTCATTTCATAACATGTCATATTTCACTTCATGAACATATCATGTTTCATTTCATCATCATACTTCATTTCATATTCATATCATATTCATTTCATGAACATATCATTTTTCATTTCATAATCATATCATATTTCATTTCATAACATATATTAAATATCACATACATATAAGGCATGGCATAGGCATAAACATCAAGAATAAGTAACCACTAACCTAAAGCATGTTATCTTCATCTAGCATCATTTAATATCACAAGTCAACATGGATTCACCCAACATAAAACACATGTTAACCTAACCTAGGGCATGTTAAAGGACAATGGTTGGCCGAATGGTTCATGTAGGTTTTTAGGGCTAGTCATTTAACCTAATTCAATTAACATACTAACAACATCATATGCATATAAACATGGAATAAAACTTCATTGGAGCATCCATACAAGAGGGGTGGCCGAATGGTCCTTGTAGGTTTTTAGGGCTAGTCTTTTAACCTAATCCAATTAACATACTATCAACTTCATATGCATATAAAACATGGATTAAATCTTTATGGAGTCATCAAAATAGAGAGGTGGCCGAATGGTTCAAGGGGTTCTTAGGGTTAGTTTTTTAATCCTAGTCCAATTAACATACTAATAACTTCATATGCATATAAAACATTGTATAAAACTTCATTGAAACATAAAAACCAAGGGTGCCCGGATGGTCCATGTAGGCTTTTAGGGTTAGACTTTTAAACTAATCCCTCTAACATACTAACATCACCATATGCAGATCATACATAGTATAGAACTTCAATTAATCACCAAAAATACATGATGGCCGAATGGTTCATAGAGGTGTTTAGGGTTAACTTTTAACCTAATTCATTCTACATCCTAACATCATCATTTACATGTAAAACAAGATATAGAACTCCAATAAAATACCAAAAATCCAAGTTGGTCGAATGGTTCATGGGGGTTCCTAGGGTTAACTTTTAAACTAATTCATTCTACTTCCTCACATCATTATTTGCATGTAAACAAGATAAAGGACTTCAACAAAAACACTAAAATCCATGTTGGCCGAATATATCATATGGGTTTCTTGTACAAAACATCAATCGAAGCTACTCGTATGCAGGTGAGGGATACTTACATCCTTCGCTTTGCTTTTAGTGGGAAGATGTCCTAAGGAAAACCAAACCTAGCCCTTGCTTCTTGCTTGGATGAGTTTCGGTCAAGAAAGGAGAGGGAGCTCTAGAATTCGGTGAGGAAGAAGAAGAGAAGAGGAGAAAATGAATTGTGTAACTCATGCCCCCTCATTCCCCCTATTTATTCACTTGAAGAGTCCCTTGATCTCCCTTACACTTAACCATAATTTCCCCTATTCCCCTAATGATAAAATCCTATTGGGCTTCTGGTTAGTGGGTGCATCTATAGGGCTTGGCTATCTCTAGAGGTTTGAGGTTCAATTCCTAGGCCTTGCATCCCTTTTTGGCTTATTTTCTTTTATTTTTGAAAAGGCCCACATAAAGCCCTTTATCGTAAAGCCAAAAATTCTTGTAAAATTACTAGAAATTTTACGGGCGTTACATTCCTTACTACACTAGTCGGACATGCACAACAATGGTTTAATACTTTAAAATCACATAGTATTGCTTCATTTAAAAATTTCTTAGCATTATTTTTAAAGTATTTTTCTAGTTCTAAGAAATATCTTCCTCAACCATTGAGTCTTTTTAAATCTTAAGCAGAAAGAACAGGAAACACTTCGGCACTATGTGCAGAGATTTACTTAGTCGACACAAGAAATTATTGTTGTAGAACCTGACATGATAGTAGGAGCATTGACACAAGGGTTGAGGGAAGGAGATTTTGTTGAGGATTCAGTGGCCGCTAGGGGGGGGGGGTGAATAGCGTGTTTTCGTTGTATGATGAATTCGTTTCATGTTCGTCTACAAATCTTGTTAGCGCAGTGGAAATTGAAATAATAGCATTAACAAAACTAAGACAAACACAAGTATGCAAGGATATAACGTGGTTCGGAACCGAAAGATTCCTACTCCATGGATCGAGCTCTAAAGAGCTCTAGCGATGCCAATCACACACCACTAATAAATACTCCTTCTCGACACAAGTCGAAGGCGGAGAACCCCCTTACAATGATTACACTAAGTAATACGAAAGATACAAGCTAATACAAGTATGAAATACAATGCAAGTAAAGAAAAAATACCTTACAAGAGCACTTTGGTTGCTTGATCTTTGATTGCCTTGGACTAGCCTTGAAGACCCTGATTTGCAATAGTAAATCACTCTAATTCACCCAAGAAAATCGTTGCCAAATCCCCCTTCACGAGCTCTTTTTAAACCTGCTGCATGGGCTGATTTTCGCCTAACAGTCGACTGAACGGGACCATCAGTCGTCTACCCTTGTAGCCGTTGTCTCACAATGACATGATCCACGCTGGAAAAATCCAACGGATCCATCATCAGTCGACTGATCATACCCATCAGTCGACTGGTGACTCAATCAGTCGAGTGGTCAGGCCGATCACTCGACTGGAGACCATTCTATGCATGAAATACCGAGTACCAATCGACTGCTCGGTCCATCAGTCGACTGCCCACCTCTGGCAATCGACTGCTAGGACACTTCCCGCAGTCAAACCCTAGTTGACTCACACTAGTCGACTGATACACCTCAAACATGAGGTTTTAACCCAAGTATGGTTCCCCTATACTTGCTAGACCACCCTTAGCCTAGACCTAAGCCTTCTAGCCACCTCCGTCAGTCTCGCACCTATCAGATCTCTCCAAGTCATCCATGACTTGTTCATCCCACTACAACAAATTTGACTTTTCGCAACGCGCAAATATGCTATCCGTAGCGCGCATCGCTAGACCGCCCAAGCTATTAAAAGTTATAAGATACTGACAAAGTGCAATTGCGCTACCAGTTAATGTATTCGCATTAGCTAAAACTACCGTAGTTAAATGTATTGGCAGCGAGAAATTGCACGCTACGGTTAAACATATTCACAATGTACAATTAGTCTATCCACAGCGTGCATCGCGCGCTACGAATGCACATCGACAGCGCGTAGCTGCGTGTTGCAGTTAAATACATTCGCAGTGGACAGTTGCATGATGTGGTTAATTGTATTAATAGCGTGCAATTGCGCGCTGCAATTAAATGCATCCATAGTGTGCAACCATGCGCTGTGATTAAGTGTATTCGCAATGCGCTACTATGCGCTACATTACACACAATTATAATACTAAATAAAAATAATTATACAATCAAAACTCAAATAATTATAATACAACATAGTTATCATACCACATACAAATACTACACAATTTTAATATCATATACACATTATTATAAAATCAAAACTAAAACAATTATAATACCATAGATATTCATCAACACCACACTTAAACAAAACAATAATTCACTTAGTAAGATATAGCAATCCAAACTAGTAACATAAATTCACTTACATGATTTCTTTTCTACAAAAAGTATATGATAAAATCAATAAAATCTATATCAGTCATATAAAATTATAAACTTAGATAACCAAGTGACTGTACTCCCTATTGCATCCTCGAGACAAACCATTTCATCATTTGGTCGAATTAGATCCACCTTCTCCATGAAAACTCTATCAATCCATACTTTCCAACAAGATCTACCAAGAGGAACATGATGCACTTTTACTTTTGGATCTGTGGATGCAATCCGACCTTCTGCAACAACACCATCAATAGACCAATGAAGCAACTTACATTAAGTATTAGCAGAGATATCTCCACAACTCACATTCTTCAGTTTTGCCTGTATAACAATAAAAAATTGTTAATATTACTAAGTACATTTTTATAACAAAACATGATACTAGTAATAAAAGAAAGTAAAACAGAGACAAAAAAAAACTCATTTACTAAATGCACTAAATTCACTAAAGATAAACGGTAAAACATTAACAGAAATAAATGGCATAATCAGAAGATAAAAAATCATCCTTAACCCAAGTACATTTTTTTTTCAAACGAAGGATAAACCTATTATTTCTTATCGTTGTAATATCATCGTAACATGGTTAAGGATGATCTTTTCTGCATGCAGTGAATAATGCTAAAATCGTCTAACCGTTATTTTGTAGAATTTTGATGAATATAAAGCTCTAGCACAAGTTGTCCCTAGTTAAAATGTTGTAGAGCTACTAGCAAGATCATTATTGTTAGTGAAAGCCCTAGAGACAATCATGTGATGATTGTTGTATGGACTTTATTGTATCATATTCCTATTTATAAAGGCATGGTTATTATATTTACTTGTATTGGTGCCAAATAACTAAATATAATAATGTCCTTGAGTAGTAGGTTCTTAACTATATCAATCGATTGGTTGAATCGATAATGAGATGATATAGAGAACACTACTCTTAATCATTCCTAGTCAAGTATTAACATTCAGGGACAATGTTAATGCGTAGAGACTAGCATGTAGGTCAACATGATGACTTGATCTCATAAGTCATGGATATGAGATATCAAGTTGACACATGAGTATACATTAGAGAATGTATACTGAATGACCCACCATGAGAAAGTATCATGGATCGTTATATGAGTGTCATATACTTTCTCATGTGGCTATTAGTATGACTATTAGTCCTTAGACTTGAAGTCACCATGGTTCCCTACATAAGGAGTTGTATACTTTGGCTTCGTCAAACGTCACTCGTAAATGGGTGGACTATAAAGGCGATTACTGGGCATGTAACAAATTATGCGGAGGGATGTGAGTGATGTAGATGGGATCTATCCCTCCTATATGACGGGAGTGACATCGATATTCTTGATAGAGTGAGACCACGAAGTGCATGGCCATGCCCAAATGAGTCAATATGAGATATTGAGCTCATTTGATTAGAGTGAGTCTACTTGGAGTTCAAGATTTAGATTGTACCGAGGATGACACGGTCTATGCCTCGATTGGTCAATCTAGATGTCAAGGATAGAGAGACATTGTCACATATTGTGAGAGTCATAATTAGTAGTCACAAAGGTGATGTTAGAGCTCAACATTCTTGTAACTTGGGTAGCAATGATGTGTTTCTAGATACCGCTCATTGCTTATGTTTCTAAATCGGTTTAGGGGCATTGCCAACGTTACAAGAACCTATAGGGTCACACACATAAGGGCAATTAGATGGAGATTAGGTTCATATGATGAACCTTGAGGATTAGGTTCATGGGATGAACCAAATTGGATTTAGAGTAATCCAAATTAGACTAATTGAGTTAGACTCAAGTTGATTCAAGTGTTGAATGAGTCTAATTGAGATTTGATTCATCAAATCAATTTAAATTAAATGAATAGAGATTCATTAAATTAAATTGACTTGAATCAAATTGTTGGATTTGATCAACCATGGGAGATAAGAGGTCAAGTTTGACTTGACTTGAGAGGGAAGATGAAAGGTCAAGTTTGACTTGACCAAATGCCATGTCATGATGATGACTTGGCATGGTCGGCCAATGATGATGTTCCACATCATCATTGACACATCATGGGGTGCCACCTCATGAGGGAGACCAAGAGTCATTGGCTCTTGGAGTTACTTGCATGCATGTAACCCCCTTATAGTGGGTTATTGATGATGTGAAGTTAAGTGGTGTAACTTCATCTTCTTCCTCTCCTCTTCCCTCAAACTCTCTCTTCCTCATCTAGCCATGAACGTCCAAGGGGTGCTAGCACACTCTAAGGTATTTTTCTCCACCATTTGTCCGTGTGGATACTTGTAGAGGAGTGTACACTTGACACTCTCGAGTTCCGGCGAACCTTTTGGACGAGCGGGATTTGCGAAGGGCGTTGCATTGAGGGTAACGTCCTTATCATGTAGATCTAAGGTAGATCTAGGGTTTTATACAAACACATACATGTTTTAGTTTTAATACATCTTTGCACGGATCCGTGGCTGGACTTCCGGGGTTTCCGCAACGCAAAAAGCGGTTTTTGCGGCTCGGAAAGTCCAACAATTATTATATAACATAAGCACATTAATAGTAGATTGTCATTGTATATCTTTTAAAACATGTAATGTGAGAACATTCAGTGTTCACAAGAATATAAAGCATTAGAAACAAAGATTCTATTTTATAAGAGAAACCACAACATTCATTATGTCAATATAGTTACCTGAGTTGTACCATTGCCACTCTTTGTTGCACCATTGACATCACTACTGCCACTAATATAATTCCTAATATTGTTATCAATGCCACAACCAGCAACCTAATTTTACAAACAAATTGGGTCAAATAATGTCATCATAATATAATTTCACTAATAAAAACATAAAAAATGGAATTAATTAAACCAAAATATATTTTTTTAATTACTAACCTGTTCATGTTCATTTTGTTGCCTCATATTTTGAAAAAACATGAGCCTCATTTCTTGCATTTCTTGTTGAAGATTATGCACTATATTTTCAAGTTGTTTAACAGTTCTATTTTGTTGCACAGAAGCTCCAACCTTTGATGGTACAACTCTAAAGCCCATTCCTCGCACTCTACCTCAAGATTCTTTGCCAAATACAAGGCTAATTGCATCATCAGCAATGTCAGTTGTGTTTAAAGATTTAGATGGACATTCTTCTATTTTTTTCTGCAAATATCAAGATAAAACTTTTGTAGAATAAGAAATTTAGGTAGTGGTGTCATTGATATGAACACTTTTAGAAATAATAACAAGAGATAGTCTTATTACTATTTTCTCTTCAACCACTTGACTAATAGACTGTCCATTTGTCTTCGTGTGACCTTCAATCCAAACTTTTGATCTTGTAATTGGTGTATCTACAGGACTTGCTTTTCCCTTAAATATGAGACATATATAAATATATTTAAAAAAATCGATAGGGACAAATAATATAGTTAATAAGTGTATCTACAACAATAATAATGCATACCATCAAGCTAGCCAAACGGGCATAACCTCTTCGGCTCATAGTGTGAATATGGTCTTGATTTTCCCTCATAGTTTTGAATTTTGCACTCTTTTGCTAAGAATAAAACACACGAAATTTAGTTAAAGAAAATACTATCAATAGCCTCTTATCAATAGTTTCCAACCTGAGAATTCATGTCCCCTATACAAACTCTTAAAAAAAAAATTCAAAGAAAGCCAAGAAATAATGAAACTGAATTAATGTCAGAGTTTTTTTAATATAACAAAATTCATCACAAATAAGAATTTGTAATTAATACTTACTTGAAATTCAGGTGATAATGTCCTCTTTACAAACAATTCCCATTGTTGTTGATCCATAAATTTAGGCTTCAAAAGATTAAGATTTCGCGAAGCAACTTGACCAGTATTAACTTCTCGTACAAGTATTTGCAATTTGGATTTTCTATCATGCCACAACTTAGTAACTTTTGAAATATTATTTTCTTTTCACACTCTTCAACATTATAATTCACCTATACATAAAAATCACAAAATTATGTCTACTTTTTTTTTACTTAGAATCATACTTGATAAATTCAGTGAATCAAAACATTACCTGAAGATAACTCCACATTCTATTCTTCACTTCTTCGTCTACATCATTCCATCCATCTAATGTATATGGCACGAATTCCTTTACCATGCAACCTAAAAAAGAAGCGCACTTCATAGAATTATCCCCAATCGGTTGTCTAAACTCATTATGCTCTAGCACTTTGGGCTTTAGTTGACCACTAGCTAACTTCAACTTTGATGGACCCCGTCCCTTTTTCTTATGAATTTTGTCGCCATCAATTGCCTCTTTACCATGCAAATCTTATGATGAATTAGGTGAAGTATTAGAGTCCACTCCCGATAGTCTCTTATCAATAGTTTCCTACAAAATAGCATAAACAGATTGAAATGTATAAGTATGCTTGATTAAAGTAAAAAAAGATTTTAGAACAGGATACAATGTCACCTGAATTTCATCTACAAATGCTTTACTGTGTTTTCCCCCATTTTCTCTCCTTTTGAATGCTATATAATTACCTGCTTATAAACAATATGACATGATACTGTTAGTTAAAGCCCTAGAACCAATCATGTGATGGTTGAATAGGGAACATTTTGTATCATATTCTATAAAGGCAAAGGATTGGTTATTATATTTACATCTTGCTTGTGCCAGCTAATTTAAATATAATAATGCCCTAGAAAAGTAGGTTCTTATCTACAGCACATCAATTGGCAGAATTGATTATGAGAGGCTGTAGAGAACACTTTCCTAAATGTTCCTAGTCGAGTATTAATATGCAAGGGCAATATTAATACATAAAGACTAGCATGTAGGTCAATTGATGACTTGATCTCACAAGTCATGGATATATGATATCAAGTTGACACATGGGTATATATTGGAGAATATATACTGAACTGACCCGCCATGAGAAAGTTTCATGGATCGTTATATGAGTGTCATAAACTTTCTCATGTGACTATTGGTATGAATAGTCCTCAAACCTGAAGTCACTACGGTTCCCTACATAAGGAGTTATGTACTTTGGTATCGTCAAACGTCACCCGTAACAGGGTGGACCATAAAGGCGATTACTGGGTATGTAACAAATTATGCGGAGGGATGTGAGTGATGTAGATGGGATCTATCCCTTCCATATGACGGGAGTGATATCGGTGGGCCCCTTGATTGAGTAGAACTACTAAAACGCATGGCCATGCTCGAATGAGTCAATATGAGATATTGAGCTCATTTGTTTGAGTTAGTTTACTCAGGGATCAAGAAACACATAGATTGATCGAGGATGACACGGTCTATGCCTCATTGATCAATCTGATATCAAGGATAGAAGGACACGGTCATATATTATAGTAGTCACGGAAAGGTTAGTCGGATCTTGACTTATCTCGTAACTTGGGTAGCAATGATGTATTGCTAGATGCCGCTCATTGCTTGTGTATCTAAAAGAGTTTAGATCCACTGCCAACGTTATGAGAGCCTATAGGGTCACACACAAAGAGCATGATAATTAGAGGAATTAGAGTATTCTAGTTTGACTAGAATAATTTGGGAATAAGCTTAAGTACAAAATGGTTTTGGACTTTAAGCTTAATGAGAAAGGTGGAAGGAAACAAAATGGTTTTGTAACCATAAGTGGCCGGCCACACACGGAGAGGTCTCACGGCAAGGGATTGCATTGAAGGTGTGGAGGTGAAAGGGTTGTTCCAACCCTATACAAGACACCTCAAGTGGCCGGCCAAAGAGAGCATTGGCTTTTGTTGTTGGTGGAAGCTTTGGTTGTGTTAGTGGTGAGAAAGCTTGGTGGAAGCTTTGGTTGTGTGGGTTTGTGAGTGTAGGCTAGCAAGAAGAGGAGTCTTCTTCTTCCTTTCTCCTTTTCCCTCTCTTCCTCTCCTTTAGGGACTTCTCTAGCAAGAAGTAAAGGAGAGCTCTTCTAGTTTTCCTATTGTGAGACAAGAGCGTGCTCGTGTGGATACGTGATAGAGGCACTGACACTTGAACGTGCTAAAGATCCAACAAACCAAAGGAAAAGCTGGATTAACAAGGGCACGCAACAAAGGTAATCCTCTCCTATAAGATAGGTTTGGTTTAGAGAAATTTATTTTATAATGAGTTTGTTTTCGCATGGATCACTTGGAAGGGATCCTATTTTCCGTCAAGCATATGCCATTTGGCATAACGAGAATTCCCTACAAAGGGTATCAGAGCTACTTATAAAGATCGATAAAAATAGGTTTTCTATTTTATATGTGATATAGAAGTAGGATAAATTTTATTATGAGTTGATAATTGCATTAGCAAATTTTCAAACATAATAAAATATCCAATGTCTTTTAAAAGTTAAAATGACATGGTGCATGGTTATGGCCTAGTCCCAAAAAGTTTGTGATTGTGTGTTGTAATTTTAATACGGCCTCGTGTCGGCCTTTCTCCTAATATTCTTGTTGTAAAATTAGTTTTAGACTCGAATGTAACTCGAGTATTTCTCCTTTGTAATGTACAAAACAAGGATGGAGGGTCCATTGGAAGATGAGGTTACAAGGAGGAAGTCAACACAAGACAACCAAAAGGAAGCACTTAGGAGAAGATGCTATCCCTAGGTTGACCAATCAATCTTTCATTGGCTTGAGAAGATTGTAGAATAAGGGCCATAACCATGACACGCTTAGTTTAATATGATGCATGTTAGTTTAGCTTGTATGTGATGCATGATTAGTTTAGCTTATATGTGATGTATGCTAATATGTATATGATACATGTTTATTTCTTAATAAGTCTAAACGATATGCCTACCAAAGTTGGTACTCACTACTTCCTCGATCATTTGTTATTGGGTTTGCCAAAGCAAAGCAATGCATTTTATCTTGAGAGTGCGAGTGGACAATCGTGATGTCCCGCTATCAAACCTTGGTTAAGACTTAATTAAGTTTTTCTTAATTGGTTAAGAAAGTAGAGGCATATATTAGCTTTGAACATAAGTGTTAACATTAGTTTTGTGTGATTTCTAACATCACTTTGTCTTAGAAGTGGTCGCTGTTCTGATATCCAAGAAGGCCTGGCCTCGCCACACCGAAGTCAGTTTAGAATAAACACTAAACTAATCTAAAACTTAACCAAAGCTATTAAAGAGTTACATCAGATGTAATTGGCAAAAGATTGCCTACCTAATTATACTACGCCTTGGGCGATTAGCCAAAGCTAACTCAAGACAATTATGATGTGGATCTTTATCCCATATAAATTTATAGCTAAATAGTAGCTATGAGAATTTAGTGGAGCCTCATTTAATTAAAGGCCTAATTAAATGATTTAGGTATGATACTTAACTTTGCATTTTAATGTTGTAGATCACCATGTCATCTAACATACACACCCCCTCAACTTCGATCCGTCCCTTGAGAAGGACAAGCTCAATGGAGCAAACTTTCTTGATCGGTATAGGAACTTGAGGATTATCCTCAAGCAAGAACGCAAACTATATGTCCTAGAGCAAAGCTACCCTCAAATACCCGCCCCACGGCCACTCGTAAAAGGATGCTTATAAGAAGCATCAAGATGACGATTAGATGTGTCATGTCTTATGCTTGCCACCATGAACTCGAGCTTCGTAAGCAACATGAGAACATGGATGCCTATGATATGGTTGAGCATTTGAAACAACTATATCAAGGACAAGCTAGGCACGAGCGCTTTGAAGTGTCTAAGGCTCTTTTTGCATGCAAGATGCAAGAAGGAACACTGTAGGGAACTCACGCAACTCAAAATGATGGGTACGCTGAGAACCTTGAAAGACTAGGTTTTCCATCGAGCCAAGAATTGGCAACCGATGTTATCCTCGCAATCGCGTTTAAGCATACAATCAATTCGGCCATGAATTATAACATGAATGAAATTGATAAACCTTTGCTCGAGATTCTCAAAGATGTTAAGAATCACGAACCAAATCTCAAGAAGAAAGTTAGTAATGTACTAATGGTCAAGAAGGACAAAGGTAAGCGCAAAGGCAAGGGTAAGACCTAAGCCAAAGGCAAGGCCAATTCATCCACTTCAAAGGGTAAAGGTAAAGTACCTAAGGAAGGGACCGCTTCCATCATGCGTGAGATCGACACCGGAAGCAACCGCAAAGTCTACCTCGAGGAAGTAAAGAATAAAGAGAAGTGGGACTTCGCCTCGTATACATGTTATAGAAGTTAATCTATCTATTTCTTCTACATGGGTATTAGATACCGGATGTGCATCTCACATTTGTACTAATGTGCAGGATCGAGAAATAGTAGAATAATGGCAAAGGGTGAAGTGGACCTACGAGTAGGCAATGGCGCAAAAGTTGTCAGAGTCAGAGGAACATATTCTTTGTCTTTGCCTAACTGGGCTTATCTTAGAACTAGAGGAGTGCTTTTATGTACCGCATTGACAAAGAACATAATCTCAGATCTTGTTTAGACAAGAAAAACTTTTCTTTATAATAAAGGACAAATGTTGTTCCATTTATTTAAATGAAATGTTCTATTGTAATGCACCACTTATGAATGGTCTCTATGTTCTAGATTTAGAAAACCCAATTTATAACGAATACCAAACGCGATTCAAATCGAATGATTTGAACCAAGACATATCTCTCTCGCATCGCCGCTAGGTCACATAAATGAAAAACGCATATCCCAACTCCATAAGATGGATTATTGACTCATTTGATTTTGAATCATATGAGGTATGCGAATCTTGTCTTTAGGAAAGATGACTAAAACTCCATTTAGTGGACATGGCGAGAGAGCGACGGACTTGTTAGGACTCATACATACCGATGTATGTGGCCCTTTCAATGTCGGGCTGAGGAGGCTATAAGTACTTTATTACTTTCACCGATGATATGAGTAGATTTGGCTACTTATATTTGATGAGACATAAGTCGTAACTTTGAAAAGTTCAAAGAATTCAAGAATGAAGTACAAAACCAACTTGGTAAGCGATTAAGCTACTTCGATCGATCGAGGTGGTGAATACCTTAGTCAAGAGTTTCATGATCACCTGGCCGAGTGTGGATAATATCCCAACTCACTCCACCGAACACCACAATGGAATGGTGTATCCGAGAGAGAAATCGTGACTCTATTAGATATGGTACGATCAATGATGAGCCGACCGATCTACCTACTTCCTTTGGGGACTAGCTCTAGAGATACCGCTTACACTTAATCGCTCCCATCAAAAGCCGTAGAAAAGACACCATATACGATATGGACCGAAGAGTCCCAAAATGTCTTTATAAAGATTTGGGGTTGTGAAGCTTTACGTTAGACGCCAAGTCTCGTATAAACTAGGACCCAAATCGATAAGTGTTATTTCAGGATATCCCAAGGAAACTAAGGATATTACTTTTACAATCCCACACTTGGCAAGGTGTTTGTTGCTGTAAATGCCGCTTTCTAGAAAGAGAATTTATTTCTAGAAATACTAGTGGAGTAAAATTCATCTTGAAGAAGTTCAAGATGATGATAACACTAAGGCTTCATGGAAAATGAACAGAACCACAAAGTGTTGTGGATGAGGAAATTGTTGCCCAAAGAGTTGTGGAGCAAACACTGCTCAAGTAGACCAACCTCGTAGATCTAATAGGATCCGTCGTCAACCCGAGAGATATTCTTTTCTCGATCGACAACGGTGATGTATTGCTTATCAATCTCGACGAGCCTACATCCTATCAAGAAGCTATGATGAGCCCAGATTCCGAGAAATGGCTAGAGGCCATGAGATCCAAATGGAATCCATGTACACTAACCAAGTATGGACTTTGGTTGATCCACCAAGGGGTAAAACCCATTGGGTGTAAGTGGGTCTTTAAAGTAAAGACGACATGGATGGTAATAAGCATACCTATAAAGGTAGATTGGTGGCTAAAGGATTCAAACAAATTCATGGTATTGACTATGAAGAAACCTTTCACCATGATGCTTAAATCCATTCGATCATACTTGCTATTGCACCCTACCATGATTATGAGATCTGGCAGATGGATGTCAAAACCGCTCAATGGAAAGCTACTCGAGGATGTGTACATGACACAACCGAGGGTTTTGAAGATCCAAAGCATCCCGGAAAGGTATGCAACCGCAAAGGTCCATTTATGGACTAAAGCAAGCCTCTCAAGCCGGAATCTTCGATTCGATGATGCAATCAAAGAGTTTGGTTTCATCAAGAATGAAGATGAGCCTTGTGTCTACAAGAGAAATAGTGGGAGCACAGCTTGTATTTCTTGTCTTGTATGTAGATGACATACTTCTCATCGAAATGATATTCCCTCACTCCAAATTGTGAAGATGTGGTTAGGGAATTGTTTCTCGATGAAGGACTTAGTGAAGCCGCCTATATTCTAGGCATCAAGATCTATAGAGATAGATCTAGAAGATTACTTGGCCTAAGTCGAGTACATACATCGATAAAGTGCTAGATCGCTTTGCTATGCAAAATTCTAAGAAAGGGTTTCGCTTTATCACATGGTGTGAGTCTTTCAAGACTCAATGTCCTCTTCTAAGGAGGAGAGAGATCGCATGGATAAGATCCCTATGCATCGCCTATAGGGTCTATCATGTACGCCATGCTTTGTACTACTGCTCGACGCCTCGTATGCTTTGAGCATGACGAGTAGATACTACTGATCGTGAAAGTCATCGGATAGCAAAAAAATATTCTTAAGTACTTACGAAGAACGAAAGAATATTTCCTCGATATTTGAGGCAATGAGGAGCTAATCAGAAGGGTTACAGTGATGCAAGCTTCCAAATGCATAAGGATGACTATAGATCGCAATCGTACGTGTTTTGCCTCGAATGGTGGAGCCGTGAGTGAAGAGTTCAAGTGAGACACAGCTTGTCGATTCTACAATGTGGCGAGTATATTGCGATCCGATGCAAAGAAAGGAGGTCGTTTGGCTCGCAAGTTCATCGCTGAACTTGGGGTAGTTCCTAGCATTGCAGATCCAATAGACCTCTATTGTGACAACAATGGGGCTATCTGTGTGCTAAGGAACCTCGATCACATCGACCAAACACACATCACGGCGCTTCCATCTCATTCGAGATCATCGATAGAGGAGATGTGAGGATATGCAGAGTACCGATGTAAGCTAACATCGCCGAATCCATTGACCAAGGCTTTGTACGGAGGAAGCATGATGGTCACACTAGGTCACTAGGTATTAGATATCGTAGTGATTGGTACTAGTGCTAGTGGGAGATTGTTAGTTAAAGCCCTAGAACCAATCATGTGATGGTTGAATAGGGAACATTTTGTATCATATTCTATAAAGGCAAAGGATTGGTTATTATATTTACATCTTGCTTGAGCCAGCTAATTTAAATATAATAATGCCCTAGAAAAGTAGGTTCTTATCTACAGCACATCAATTGGCAGAATTGATTATGAGAGGCTGTAGAGAACACTTTCCTAAATGTTCCTAGTCGAGTATTAAGATGCAAGGGCAATATTAATACATAAAGACTAGCATGTAGGTCAATTGATGACTTGATCTCACAAGTCATGGATATATGATATCAAGTTGACACATGGGTATATATTAGAGAATATATACTGAACTGACCCGCCATGAGAAAGTTTCATGGATCGTTATATGAGTGTCATAAACTTTCTCATGTGACTATTGGTATGAATAGTCCTCGGACACGAAGTCACTACGGTTCCCTACATAGGAGTTATGTACTTTGGTATCGTCAAGCGTCACCCGTAGAGGGTGGACCATAAAGCGATTCTTGGGTATGTAACAAATTATGCGGAGGGATGTGAGTGATGTAGATGGGATCTATCCCTTCCATATGGCCGGGAGTGATATCGGTGGGCCCTTGATTGAGTAGAACTACTAAAGCATGGCCATGCTCGAATGAGTCAATATGAGATATTGAGCTCATTTGTTTGAGTTAGTTTACTCGGGGATCAAAAACACATAGATTGATCGAGGATGACACGGTCTATGCCTCATTGATCAATCGATATCAAGGATAGAAGGACACGGTCATATATTATAGTAGTCACGGAAGGTTAGTCGGATCTTGACTTATCTCGTAACTTGGGTAGCAATGATGTATTGCTAGATCTCGCTCATTGCTTGTGTATCTAAAGAGTTTAGATCCTTTGAGCGTTATGAGAGCCTATAGGGTCACACACAAGAGCATGATAATTAGAGGAATTAGAGTATTCTAGTTTGACTAGAATAATTTGGGAATAAGCTTAAGTACAAAATGGTTTTGGACTTTAAGCTTAATGAGAATTTTAGCTAATTGATTTAATGAGATTAATTCAATATGTTACCTTATTGATTTAATAAGATTAATTCAATATGATAACATAAGCTTAATTGAATTAATAAGATTAATTCAATATGATAACATAAGCTTAATTGAATTAATAAGATTAATTCAACATGCATGAATGCCACATAAGAATGCCACATAAGCATGCCACATAAGCATGCCACCTAAGCATCCACCTAAGCTAGTTAAGGTGGAAGGAAACAAAATGGTTTTGTCTCCTTAAGTGGCCGGCCAAACAAGGATATGTCTCAATGCAATGGATTGCATTGAATGTGTGGAGGTGAAAGGGTTTTTCCAACCCTATAAAAGACACCCTAAGTGGCCGGCCAAAGATAGGATTGGCTTTGTTGTTGATGGAAGCTTTGGTAGTGTTGTTGTGGTTGTGAGAGAGCTTGGTGGAAGCTTTGGTTGTGTGGGTTTGTGAGTGTAGGCTAGCAAGAAGAGGAGTCTTCTTCTTCCTTTCTCCTTTTCCCTCTCTTCCTCTCCTTTAGGGACTTCTCTAGCAAGAAGTAAAGGAGAGCTCTTCTAGTTTTCCTTTTGTGAGACAAGAGCGTGCTCGTGTGGATACGTATAGAGGCACGGACACTTGAACGTGCTAAAGATCCAACAAACCGAAAGGAAAAGCGGGATTAACAAGGGCACGCAACAAAGGTAATCCTCTCCTATAAGATAGGTTTGGTTTAGAGAAATTTATTTTATACGAGTTTGCTTTCGCATGGATCACTTGGAAGGGATCCTATTTTCCGTTGCGCATATGCCATTAGGCATACGAGATTACCCTACAGATACATCTAGCATACAACTCAATCATAATTTCCAATACCGCTACCAATGTCACCACTAGCAACCTAATTTTACAAACAAATTAATTACTAATTAAGATATGTATACAACTCAATCATTCAATAGATTAATACAATAGAACATAATATTAAGAAAGATTTTCAAAGTATGCTGTAAAGAAGGATATAAGATTACTCCTAGAAAGATAGAAGATCACTCCAAGTGTTGAAACAACATTGTCATATACCATTATGCACTAGATATTCAAGTGGTGCTGAAAAAAATATGATGCTGCAATTTTTCCAACACCACCAAAAATTCCAGCACAACAAAATGTGATGCTGGAATTAGGCATGGAGTTGAGAGGGCAAAAGAGCAGCCTTGGCATGATGTCATGCTGAGTGACAACATTGCAGAACCTTCCACCCCATCATTCTCTAAGGATTGCTCGGGTTGCTATGCAAAATTGAATATTATATTGGTCTACTGTATAGATTGAGAAGTATAATGCACAAGTAGCATGTATTTCAGAATAATATAGAAAATGAGGAAATGTTGATGTGTCATAAACAAGAGGGTTCATGTAAAAAAAGCATGAGGCAAAAAGTAAGATTTTTTCCCAGATATAATAAAGGTATTAATAGGAAAATTCAGAAAAAACACTAATATCATAGAATAAAATTATTTTTATAATGAAAACATACTCCTTAGAAAGTCAATTATAAAGTAGCACATCCAATCATTTTCGTTACTCTCCTTCTATAGCTAAAACGCTAAACCACGCCCTAATTCAACAATAATAGAGAAGGAATAGGGTGCCAACTAGCTCACTCACTTGGTAAGGGCCTTTGAAAATTTTCGCAATTGTCTTAGTTTTAAAATCTTCCTTCGCTCAAATGTGAGTGTTCGAGGAAAAAGAATAGACCTGCAAGTAAAAGTTCAAAGCTTTAGCGCATTGTCCTATGGTACAACACTCAGTTCCCTTCTGCTTCGAGTCCAAGGCAGCTTCCTTGTTCTTCCGACATAGTGCTAGCTCAGGATATGTCAACTCCCTAATAACCTAAACGAAGGAATTAATAGACTTAAAATCATCAAATTTCACGAGACAGACGAGGATGCTAAAATTACACGAAACTAAGGCGAAGAGCGTAAGAAGTCAAGATTCAAAGAAGAAGATATGCACTCTCCGACGAGGAGATACACTCACCGACGAGAAGTGACGACGACGCTTGGAGAGGGTGGGCGATGAGATGTTCGTCGGGCATGAGAAGAAGTGGAAACAACGGCGACGCGAGCGAGAAGAAGCGCGGAGAATAGGGATTTGGGGGGAAAAAATTCGTTGGCTTAACTTTATTAAACCTAATATAACCACAGTTCATATTATATATAAAATATATTAATTAAGTATATTTATTATGAAATTAATTAAACGATATTACGAAATTAATGAAACAACATATAAACCTAATACAAACACCATTGATAAAATATTATATATATATATTACGAAATTATATTTTTAACGACGTACAATATTATACGCTGCGAATAAGTATATATTTAATAGCATAAATTAATGCGCGCTGTGATTAGTAGACTTTTAACAGCATACATTCATGTGCGCTGCGAATAGTTGTCTTTTAACAGCATATATTAATGCGTGCTGTGATTAGTAGGCTTTTAATGACATACCTTTTAATGTGCACTATTATTTGAAAAAATACACTACTATCCGTAGCGCACTTTATTAGGCGCATTGTCAAAACTATTATTAACAACATGCTGTATATGTGCGCTGTTAATGACATGCTGCGAAAAGTCATATTTGTTGTAGTGTCCATATGCTAGCCTTCAGGTGCTTCTATCGGCTATGTCATGCTAATGGTGTCTACACTGCCAAGGCACATTGGACTTACGCTGCCAAGACTCCGCTTGGACTTTACGCCGCCAACCATTGGACTTATATTGCCAAGACTTCACCCTTGGACTTTACGCTGCCAATATCAAACCTCTTGGACTTTCCAAATGCCAAGTACTCATGACTTGGACTTTCACTGCCAAGACTACACCCTTGGACTTACGTGGACAAGACTACATGCACCCTTGGACTTTCCAAATGCCAAGACTCAAGCTTGGACTTTCCCTTGCCAACCCATATTGGACTTTCCATGCCAAGTACTCAAGACTTGGACTTTCCATAACATGGTCAACCCTAGTCAACCATTAAAATCCCTTCGAGTCAAACTCGAGTCTGGTCAATCATGACCCAGGTCGATTGTGCCAACAATCTCCCCAAAACATGTAGGGATGTATACTGAAAAGTCTATCTTTTCTATGAACATCTTTATTTTTGAAATAAGAATCACATGATCATTGTTTGCATATTTTTATGCATATTGTCTAATACGTTACATTGTAGATAACATGGTGGGTGGTGTCACATGGGAGATCATGTTATCGGCTCCTTGTAAAGTATAAGTAAAGGCTCACAACCGAGATGACTTTGGACAAACCATTGGAATGGTTGTAGTGTGATTTGGTATTGGTTTGTCTTGACCATAGAATCACACTAGTGCACTTTGTGTGTATTGAGCAGGACCAACTTAGAGGTGATTCGATTTATTGCTGACTACATAATCGAATCGGACCTCAGATATTATTTAGTACATGCTCTTAATCCCGATATAATAACGGGCACATATACTTAGTACTCATCTCTTTGATTTACCAATGGGCGAGATTTATGGATTAAATCGATAGGCTCGTTAAGTTGAGAGATGATATTATTTATATGGTGTGTCGTTGATTATAGAAGGAAACCGTGTCCTATATATTAGGATGATGATGTCCCCTTGAGGAGCTCATAAGGTTCATCATGTAAACCCGGCAGGTGGACTTGGTCCGACATGATGAAAAGGTTGAGTGGTACTACTCAAGGAGTTAGATGTTGATTAATTAATGGTCAGTAAATTAATTAATCGATGGACATTCGAGATCTTAAACACGGGGAGAAAATGTACAAATAATATATGGAGCCCATATTATCATATGGGGGTTGGTGAGGTAGATCAATGATGAACCTTTAGTGGATTGGATCATCATTAGTGGATCGGACTTTATGTGGGCTTGATCCATGGGTGGCCAAGACCCAACTCCTCCTCATGGTCCCTAATGTAGCCTATTAACACCTCATGATGCTTAGATCCAATGGATAGAAACAAAACTCTTGATCTATAGGTAGAGATTAAATCTCTAGATTCGACGGTTGAGATTAAATCTCTAGATCCGACGGTTGAGATTAAATCCCTAGAACCAATAGTGGAGATTAATCCAAGGCATAAACCCAACTCTATAAATAAGGCTTATAGGCTTGGACGACAACTTGATGGATGAGGGGATTAGGGTTTGTCCCTTGGGCGGCAACCAATCCTAATTAGATTAGGATTGGGAGTGGTGGCTAGGGTTAGGGTTTCGGGGATTAGAGTGGGCGGCAACTCAAGGAGGTGTTCCTTCTTCTTCCAACGGTTGGCCAGCCTCTATTCTTCTCCTCTCTACCTTGGCATGAGCTCATCCTATTATTCTTCCCCTCTTCCATGGTCGACAATAAGGAAAGCTAGGATTAGGGTTTGGAAGCTTAGGGTTTAGGAGGCTTGGGTGGCACCAAATAAGGAAGTAGTTTGGTTTCTTATTCCTATCCTTTGGTGGCGGGCGCCCACTATAGGGATGTATACTGAAAAGTCTATCTTTTGTATGAATATCTTTATTTTTGAAATAAGAATCACATGATAATTGTTTGCATATTTTTATGGTTATGCAATATTGTCTAATACTTTTCATTGTAGATAACATGGTATGTGGTGTCACACGGGGGATCATGTTATCGGTCCCTTGAAAAGTATAAGTAAAGGCTCACAACCGAGATGACTTTAGACAAACCATCGGAATGGTTGTAGTGTGATTTGGTATTGGTTTGTCTCGACCATAGAATCACACTAGTGCACTTTGTGTGTATTGAGCAGGATCGACTTAGAGGTGATTCGATTTATTACTGACTACATAATCGAATCGGACCTCAGATATTATTTAGTACATGCTCTTAATCCCGATATAATAATGGGCACATATACTTAGTAGTCATCTCTTTGATTTACCAATGGACGAGATTTATAAATTAAATCGATAGGCTCGGTAAGTTGGGAGATGATATTATTTATATGGTGTGCCGTTGATTATAGGAGGAAACCGTGTCCTATATATTAGGATGATGATGTCCCCTTGAGGAGCTCATAAGGTTCATCATGTAAACCCTGCAGTGGACTTGGTCCGACATGATGAAAAGGTTGAGTGATAATACTCAAGGAGTTAGATGTTGATTAATTAATGGTCAGTAAATTAATTAATCGATGGACATTCGAGATCTTAAACACGGGGAGAAAATGTACAAATAATATATGGATCCCATATTATCATATGGGGGTTGGTGAGGTAGATCAATGATGAACCTTTAGTGGATTGGATCATCATTAGTGGATCGGACTTTATGTGGGCTTGATCCATGGGTGGCCAAGACCCAACTCCTCCTCATGGTCCCTAATGTAGACACCTCATGATGCTTAGATCCAATGGATAGAAACAAAAGTCTAAGATCCATTGGTAGAGATTAAATCTCTAAGATCCGACGGTTGAGATTAAATCTCTAGATCCGACGGTTGAGATTAAATCCCTAGAACCAATGGAGGAGATTAATTCATGACTTATCCCTAACTCTATAAAAGGGTTTCAAGGGGTTGGCATGAACATGAATTGAGAGATCAAGGCTTGGGCGGCAAGAGAAGGGCAATCCTAGTTGAGATAGGATTAGGATTAGGGTTAGGGTTTGGAGGCTAGGGAGGCACCAAATAAGGCAAGTTTTCCTTTCTTCTTCCTTGTCTTGTGGCCAATGTCCAGCAGGTTTCCTTCCCTTCCCAGCCCTTGGCCGACACCCAAAAAGCTTCCTTCTCCTTCTCCTTAGGTGATGGAAACAAGATATAGGGTCTCCCTTGGTGTCTTGGTAGTTTTCCACCATCTTCTCCTTCATCTAGTTGGCCGGCGACAAAGAAAGCTTTGGTTCCTTGTTGGTTGTTTCTAGTGAGGAGAAAAACTTTGTTTCTCTTCTTCCTCTTGCTTGGGAAAAGCAATGAAGGAAGATTTGCGATCTTGACTTTTGGTGGATCGTCGCCCACACGACGTCCAAAAGGAGGAAGGTCATACATTAGAAGACCGAGAGGTATACCTATTATACTTTCTTCTTTTGTTTGTTTCTTGTTTTTTTTTTCAAATATAAGCATGTTATATTTCTGTAAATGGCTAAATAATACTTGGATCCCGAGCATAAACACAAAAACTGGCAATCCGGACATCATCTATTCTGCGACTACTCGTAGAATAGAGGTTGGTCGCTTGAACAACTTGTTTGTTCAAGTGACCTCTCTAAACGAATAGCACGATGATGGCTTTGTTGTTTGGGCAATCCCTTTTGTCTAGGATTATTTTTTTTTTAATCCGGGGACATCGATGGGATCGCCATGAACAAACGACCGAGGTGTAGTGGGAAGCGATGTTTCCCATCACGGACTCGATAAGCAAAACCCTTCAATTGGTATCAGAGCCAAGGTTTCCGATTTTGTGTGTTTAGGATTCAGTTAATTTTTTTGCACTTTTCATATATTATATGTGCCGGATAATAGTAGGATATGCATAGTTTAACTCTTTAGTTGCAGGCATAAGATCCGACTATTATGGTCATATGTGTGTATGTGATTGTATGTGTGTAAATATTTATTTTGTTGAATCCTCGGGGTTGACGAGACTAGTATTTAGTTTTTGTAAATTAAATACGGCATTGTTTAGCTTCTCTTAATTTTATTTTACTTTCGATCTAGATTTCATGTACACTTTCTCGTGGAGTATAGGATCGATGGATGTAAATTAAAATAGGTTTTAGTCTTGGCTCGGATCTCTGGATGGCTCGTACATGGCGTAGGAGGAGCGGACGAGATGGCGATGCGACGGGAGACATATTGAAGACAAAAGCCATAATATTTGGAAAATTTTTATTTTTCATATTTATTGCTTTTTGTTTGATATGCATGTCGTAGGCTAAGAAAATTCCTCCATTACGATTTGACAAGTGATGCAAACAAACTTGCGCATTGGCTCTGAGTGCCTTCCTCCCCATCAGATGGGTTTGTTTGCGGATCACAAGGTCGAATATGGTTATAGGAAATTATTAAGGAGCGTGTGTACTTGCCCATCGTAAGACACATAACCCGAGATAATTACCTTAGTACCGAGTAATGGTGAACACTTAAATACAAATATAAGTATCCTCCCCATCGGAGTCACTGCTTTTATTTGTAGGGCCGAAGAGAAACAAACTATTAATTTTACTTGTCATAAAGTTAGGTTGACAAGATAGTAAAATTAATGGGTAAAACCTCCTCTTACAAATATAGAATTCGTATACGTCCACACTTTCGTGGCATACGATATTCTCGGTGTTTAGAGGTGTTGGTTGATTTTAAAATTTTATTGTTTGAGGAATCAATAATTTTTTTGAAATCTAATGTTTTGATTTATGTGATTCTTAGGTTTTCTTTCAAAATGACTTTCAACCCACTTGCTGTGATACTGAAAGAGAACAAGCTTACTGGACCAAACTATGTAGATTGGAAGAGGAATCTGGATATTGTTTTGACTGCTGAGGAATACAAATATATACTCCTCGAAGAGTGCCCTCCCAAGCCTGCAGATAATTCTGGGGAAAAAGAGATAGAGAGCTATAGGAAGTGGATCAAGGCCGATGAGATGGCACGGTGTTACATTTTGGCATTTATGTCAAATGTACTCCAACATCAGCATCAAGCCATGCCCACTGCCTATGATATGATGCTCAATCTCAAGGAGCTTTTTGGACACCAGAATCGGGCTGCGAGGCAAGAGGCCATGAGAAACTTGATGACGACCACCATGGTCGAGGGAACACCCGTAAGGGATCATGTTCTCAAGATGATGGCTCATTTGAATGATCTGGAGGTCCTAGGAGCTGAGATCAATGGGGAAACCTAGGTCGATATCATACTCCAGTCTCTACCTAGGAGTTTTGAGCAGTTTCGCCTCAACTACAACATGAACAAGAGGTTGTATTCGCTAGCGGAACTTCTGACAGAACTCCAGGCGGCAGAGGGACTATTTCGTCAGAGTGCTCAGGCGCATGCCGTGGTGACCCAGAAGGTTTCTACTTCTAAGCCGAAAGGCAAGAAGAAGAAGAAACAAACCGGGGCGAAGGCGGTGGGAGGTACTCAGGGAGGAGTGAAGAAGCCGAAAGGCAAGTGCTTCACTTGTAAGCAGACTGGACACTGGAAGAAGGACTGCCCCAACCACAAGAACAAAGGTATATCTTTTGGTCTAGTCATTGAAACATGTTTAGCGGTGTTATCTACCGGCACCTGGTGTGTAGATACGGGAGCCACTGATCATGTCTGCAATACTTTGCAGGGGTTCTAGGAAACCAGACGGGCCGAGGGGAGATTATCAGATATTTGGGCGATGCCACGAAGGTGGCGGCTATTGCAGTGGGAGACGTTCATTTATCTTTTGAGAAAAATAAACTTTTGGTTCTTAAGAATTGCCTTTATGTACCCTTGTTTAGAAAGAATTTAATTTCAGTTTCTAAATTGTTTATGGAAGGATATTCTATTTCTTTTAATAACAAAGTTGTTATAAGAAGGAATAGGGACATTATCTGTTCGGGTGCATTGATAGGAAATTTGTACACACTTGAACCAAAACTTCCCACGATGCAAATTGAAGTTAATAACTCATCTTCTAATTCCAATAAGAGAAAAGAACCTTCGAAGATGAACCAAACATATCTTTGGCATCTTAGACTTGGTCACATTAACCTAAGAAGAATTTAAAGGTTGATAGCTGATGGGCCTTTAGGTTCATTAGTGGTGGAGGATCTCCCAACCTGTGAATCTTGCTTGGAAGGTAAGATGACCAAGAGGCCTTTTAAGGCCAAGGTGTATAGAGCTAAAGATGTGTTAGAATTGGTTCATTCTGATTTGTGTGGTCTTATGTCTATCCAGGCTAGAGGTGGTTTCGAGTATTTCGTCTCTTTTATAGATGATTACTCAAGATATGGATACATTTACCTGATGCGCCGCAAGTCTGAATGCTTTGACAAGTTCAAAGAATTTAAGGCTGATGTGGAGAAATGTCAAGGTAAAAGTATCAAGACACTACGATCTGATCGTGGTGGTGAGTACCTCTTGGGAGAGTTTAGGAACTACTTATCAGAGGCTGGGATTCAATCCCAATTGACTGCACCTGGCACACCCCAGCAGAACGGTGTAGTAGAGCGAAGGAATAGGACTCTTATGGAGATGGTTAGATCGATGATGAGTTATTCTGACTTACCAGATTTGTTCTGAGGATATGCTCTAGATACTGGTATATTCAACTTGGTTCCATCTAAATCGGCCTTCTACTCCCACGAGTGTGGATCGGGCGAAAGCCTAGTCTAAGACATATTCTGATATGGGGAGTCCAAAGACATGGCCAAGGCGTATGCCGTAAGTTGGAACCTCGCATGTATGTGCATGTTCGTTGGCTATCCCAGGGGAACGAAGGGTGGATTGTTTTATAGTTCTAGAGATCAGAGGTTGATCGTTAGTATGAACGCCAGATTTCTAGAGGAAGACTATGTGATGAGCCACAAGCCCAAGAGTAAAATTGTTCTGGAAGAGTTAAAAGGGGAAGTCACTTCTTTAGTACCACCGGTACAAGAGGATATACCACATGTCACTGCACCGCGTGTCACAGAGGATACACAGGTGATACCTCGTCGTAGTGGGAGGGTTGTGAGATAGCCTGATAGATTCATGTTCTTGGGAGAATCTTCTGATTTGGTCCCTGGCGAACATGAACCTGATCCCTGGACATATGACGAGATAATCCAAGATAAAGATGCAGTATCTTGGCGAAGTGCAATGAAAGCTGAGATTGAATCTATGGATTCAAATCAGGTCTGGGAGCTAGTAGAACCACCCGATGGTGTAAAAACTATTGGATGCAAGTGGATCTACAAGAGAAAGAGAGGAATAGATGGGAAGGTTGAGACCTTCAAAGCAAGGCTTGTTGCAAAGGGGTATACTCAGAAAGAGTGTATCGATTATGAGGAGACCTTTTCGCCGGTAGCCATGCTTAAATCTATCCGGATTCTCTTATGCATAGCAGCTCATATGGATTATGAGGTGTGGCAGATGGATGTCAAGACAGCTTTCCTTAATGGAAGTCTTGAGGAAACCATCTATATGAAGCAACCAGAGGGATTCATTGCTAAAAGCAAAGAGCATCTTGTGTGTAAGCTTAATCAGTCCATTTATGGATTGAAGCAAGCTTCGAGATCTTGGAACATCCGCTTTGATGAGGTAATCCAGTCTTATGGATTTATTCAAGTCCGGATGAGTCTTGTGTATACAAGAGATGTGACGGAAACGTAGTGGTATTTCTTGTACTATATGTAGATGACATTTTGTTGATTGGCAACAATATCAAGGTGTTATCGGACGTAAGGGTATGGTTGTCCAAACAGTTTGATATGAAGGACTTGGGAGAAGTGGGACACATCCTTGGGATCAAGGTTATAAGGGATCGCAAGAAAAGGATGTTGTGCTTATCCCAAGCTTCATACATAGACACGATTATGGACCGTTTTAGCATGCAAAACTCCAAGAAGGGTTTTCTACCTTTCAGGCATGGAGTTCCTTTATCTAAGGAGATGTGTCCTACATCATCTGAGGAGATAGAGAAGATGAAGGTGGTTCCTTACGCTTCGACAGTAGGAAGCCTCATGTATGCGATGCTCTGTACGAGACCAGATGTCTGCTTTGCCATGGGCATGGTCAACAAATATCAGAGTAATCTAGGACAGGGACATTGGACTGCGTTAAAGCATATATTTAAGTACCTGAGAAGGACTAGGGATTATATGTCGTTATACTGGGGACTCAATTACTCCCTCCTGTAGGTTGCAATTCGACTTCAATGATAGGGATAACAGTAAGTCTACCTCAGTTTTGTGTTTACTTTGGGAGGTGGAGCCATTGTATGGAGGAGTGTCAAGCAGAAATGCGTGGCGGACTCCACCATGGAAGCTGAGTATGTGGCAGCCTCTGAGGCGGCCAAAGAAGTTGTATGGCTCAGGAACTTCCTGATGGACTTGGATGTGATTCCTGGTTTGCCCAGAACTATCACAATTTATTGTGATAATAGTGGTGCAGTTGCAAACTCGAAGGAACCACGAGCCCATAAGGCTAGTAAACACATAGAGCGCAAGTACCACCTGATACGAGATCGTAAAGAGGAGAAGTTGTTGTGGCCAAGATTGCATCGGAGGATAACCTGGCAGATCCTTTCACTAAGGCCCTTCCGGCGAGAGCTTTTGATAGGCATGTGGAGGGAATGGGGATCAGATGTATGGCAGTTTGAGGACAGCATAGTCTTTTAGTATAAGTGGGAGATTGTAGGGATGTATACTGAAAAGTCTATCTTTTGTATGAACATCTTTATTTTGAAATAAGAATCACATGATCATTGTTTGCATATTTTTATGGTTATGCAATATTGTCTAATACTTTACATTGTAGATAACATGGTGTGTGGTGTCACACGGAGATCATATTATCGGCCTTGAAAAGTATAAGTAAAGGCTCATGGCAAGAGATGACTTTGGACAAACCATCGGAATGGTTGTAGTGTGATTTAGTATTGGTTTGTCTTGACCATAGAATCACACTAGTGCACTTTGTGTGTATTGGCGAGGACCGACTTAGAGGTGATTGATTTATTGCGACTACATAATCGAATCGGACCTCGGATGTATTTAGTACATGCTCTTAATCCGATATAATAATATGCACATATACTTAGTACTCATCTCTTTGATTTACCAATGGTGAGATTTATAGATTAAATCGATAGGCTCGGTAAGTTGGGAGATGATATTATTTATATGGTGTGTCGTTGATTATAGGAGGAAACCATGTCCTATATATTAGGATGATGATGTCCCCTTGAGGAGCTCATAAGGTTCATCATGTAAACCCTGCAGGTGGACTTGGTCCGGCATGATGAAAAGGTTGAGTGGTACTACTCAAGGAGTTAGATGTTGATTAATTAATGGTCAATAAATTAATTAATCGATGGACATTCGAGATCTTAAACACGGGGAGAAAATGTACAAATAATATATGGAGCCCATATTATCATATGGGGGTTGGTGAGGTAGATCAATGATGAACCTTTAGTGGATTGGATCATCATTAGTGGATCAGACTTTATGTGGGCTTGATCCATGGGTGGCCAAGACCCAACTCCTCCTCATGGTCTCTAATGTAGCCTATTAACACCTCATGATGCTTAGATCCAATGGATAGAAACAAAAGTCTAAGATCCATTGGTAGAGATTAAATCTCTAAGATCCGATAGTTGAGATTAAATCTCTAGATCCGACGGTTGAGATTAAATCCCTAGAACCAATGGAGGAGATTAATTCATGACTTATCCCTAACTCTATAAAAGGGTTTCAAGGGATTGGCGTGAACATGAATTGAGAGATCAAGGCTTGGGCAGCAAGAGAAGGGCAATCCTAGTTGAGATAGGATTAGGATTAGGGTTAGGGTTTGGAGGCTAGGGCGGCACCAAATAAGGCAAGTTTTCCTTTCTTCTTCCTTGTCTTGTGGCCAACGTCCAGCAGGTTTCCTTCCCTTCCCAGCCCTTGGCCGGCGCCCAAAAAGCTTCCTTCTCCTTCTCCTTAGGTGGTTGAAACAAGATATAGGGTCTCCCTTGGTGTCTTGGTAGTTTTCCACCATCTTCTCCTTCATCTAGTTGGCCGGCGGCAAGGAAAGCTTTGGTTCCTTGTTGGTTGTTTCTAGTGAGGAGAAAAACTTTGTTTCTCTTCTTCCTCTTGCTTGGGAAAAGCAACGAAGGAAGATTTGCGATCTTGGAGCTTCGACTTTTGGTGGATCGTCACCCACACGACGTCCAAAAGGAGGAAGGTCATACATTAGAAGACCGAGAGTTATACCTATTATAATTTCTTCTTTTGTTTGTTGCTTGTTTTTTTTTTCAAATATAAGCATGTTATATTTCTGTAAATGGCTAAATAATACTTGGATCCCGAGCATAAACACAAAAACCGGCGATCCGGACATCGTTTATTCCGCGGCTACTCGTAGAATAGAGGTTGGTCGCTTGAACAACTTGTTTGTTCAAGTGACCTCTCTAAACGAATAGCACGACGATGGCTTTGTCATTTGGGCAATCCCTTTTGTCTAGGATTAATTTTTTTTTAATCCGGGGACATCGATGGGATCGCCATGAACAAACGACCGAGGTGTAGTGGGAAGCGATGTTTCCCCTCACGGACTCGATAAGCAAAACCCTTCACCCACAGCCCTATCCTAGACCTTGGATGGCATCCAAAGACCCCTTCTCCTTCTCCTTAGGTGGTGGAAACAAGATATAGGGTTTTCCCTTGGTGTCTTGGCCGGTTTCCACCATTATCTTCTTCTCCTTGTTGGCCGGCGGCAAGCATTTCTTTTGTTGCTTGTTGGTTGGCTATAGGAAGGAGATGAGCCTTGTTTCTATTCTTCCTCTTGCTTTGTATGAGCAAGGAAGGAAGATTTGCGATCTAGGAGCTTCGACTTTTGGTAGAGCGTCACCCACACGATGTCCGAAAGGAGGAAGGACATACATTAGAAGATCGAGAGGTATATCGATTCTCTAATTTTTATATGTTACATGTTTCTATTTGTTTTTCATTTATGAGCATGATATAAATGTGTATATGGCTAAATAATACTTTGATCTCGAGTATAAACACAAAAACCGGTGATCCGGACATCGTCTATTCCACGGCTACTCGCAGAATAGAGGATGGTCGCTTGAACAACTAGTTTGTTCAAGTGACCTCTCTAAACGAATAGCACGACGATGACTTGGTGGTTTGGGCAATCCCTTTTGTCTAGGATTATTTTTTTTAATCCGGGGACATCGAAGGGATCACCATGGACAAGTTACCGAGGTGAAGTGGGAAGCGAAGTTTCCCCTCACAGACTCGATAAGCAAAACCCTTCAATTGGTATCAGAGCTTCCGGGCAAAACCTTCACTTGGTATCAGAGCCAAGGTTTCCGGTTTTGTGTGTTTAGGATTCGGTTAATTTTTATGCCCTTTTTCATATATTATATGTGTCGGATAATAGTAGGATATGCGTAGTTTAACTCATTGGTTGCAGGCATAAGATCCGACTATTATGGCCATATGTGTGTATGTGATTGTATGTGTGTAAATATTTATTTTGTTGAATCCTCAGGGTTGACGAGGCTAGTATTTAGTTTTTGTAAATTAAATACGGCATTATTTAGCCACTCTTTATTTTATTTTACTTTCGATCTAGATTTCATGTACACTTTCTCGTGGAGAATAGGATCGATGGATGTAAATTAAAATAGGTTTTAGTCTCGGCTCGGATCTCCGGATGGCTCGTACATGACATAAGAGGAGCGGACGAGATGGCGATGCGACGGGAGTCATATTGAAGACAAAAGCCATAATAGTTGGAAAATAATTTATTTTTCATATTTATTGCTTTTTGTTTGATATGCATGTCGTAGGCTAGGAAAATTCCTCAATTTCAAATTACTAAGTGGGAGAGGGAATTTTTTAAATTCCCACAGCCTCCATTACGATTTGACATGTGATACAAACAAACTTGCGCGTCGGCTCTGAGTGCCTTCCTCCCCATCGGATGGGTTTGTTTTCGGATCACAAGGTCGAATATGGTTATAGGAAATTATTAAGTAGCGTGTGTACTTGCCCATCGTAAGGCACATAACCCGAGATAATTACCTTAGTACCGAGTAATGGTGAATACTTAGATACAAATATAAGTATCCTCCCCATCGGAGTCACTGCTTTTATTTGTAGGGCCGAAGAGAAACCAACTATTAATTTTACTTGTCAAAAAGTTAGGTTGACAAGATAGTAAAATTAATGGGTAAAACCTCCTCTTACAAATGTAGAATTCGTATACGTCCACACGATCGTGGCATGCGATATTCTTGGTGTTTAGAGGTGTTGGTTGATTTTAAAATTTTATTGTTTGAGGAATCAATAATTTTTTGAAATCTACAGTAATTATCTATGTGATTCTTAGGTTTTTCAAAATTGACTTTCAGTCCACTTACTATGATACTAAAGGAAATAAACTTACTGTACCTAGATAATGTTGATTGGAAAAGAATCTAGATATTGTCTTATATTCTTAGAAGTACAAGTATGCACTCTTCAAAGAGTGTCCTCAAGCCATGGTTGCTCAAAAAGGTTTCTACTTCTAAGCCGAAAGGCAAGAAGAAGGAGAAACAAGGTGGAGCAAAGGTGGTGGGAGGATCTCAGGGAGAAGCGAAGAAGCCGAAAGGCAAGTACTTCACTTGCAAGCAGGATGGACATTGGAAGAAGGACTGTCCCAATCCGAAATAGAACAAAGGTATATCCTTTGGTCTAGTCGTTGAAACATGGTTAGCGGTGTTATCTACCGGCACCTGGTGTGTAGATACGGGAGCCTCTGATCATGTCTGTATTGGATCGAAGCGGATAGCTAGAGGGGGGGTGAATAGCGATAAAACCTTTTTCTTTTCTTTTCGTTCGTTAAAACTCGAGAGATAATTAATTGCAGCGGAAATGTAAATGTAAAGTAAAAAAAGACAAAGGAGTTTTACTTGGTTCGTAGCCTTCGGCTACTACTCCAAGGCCCTAGCGGTCCTCGACCACGTACGAAGGGCAAAAACACTAAAGAACTCCTCCCCTTTAGAGGTAGGAGTTTAATCGATACAAGTAAAGAACAAAGCTTGAGGTAGAGGGACACTCCCCCTCTCCTTGTTACGATAAAAGCTCCGAAAATGAAAGTACTAAACTGAAATAAAACTCTAACCGACGTAATAAAATGAAAACAAATAAACCTAGACGTCGGAGAAGAAGCACTTCGTTGTCGGAGAAGTTGTAGCTTTGCGGAGGCTTTTGGAGGCTTAGAATTGATGAAGAAACCCTAGGTTAGGACCTCCTTTTATAGCCTTTAAGCCCCTCATCGAATGAGTCTTCAAACAATAGGAATTGGGCACAAAACTCCTTGAAAAATGGTGATAAAGCTTGACTCCTCGAGGCTGATTTTTGACCATCGGTTGAACTGATTTCTTGGCCGGTTGAACTGATGGCTCAGCAGTTGAACTGATCCTTGGCCGGTTGAACTGATGGCTTAGCAGTTGAACTGATTTTTGGCCGGTTGAACTGATTTTTAGACTTTTCGACTGTAATAAAGAGTTAGCTCGAAATATAAGTGAATTCGACGGTCACTTGCCATCCGATCTCAACATAGACCTTCCATGGGAAGTCTTGGTCGGATCGTCGCCTAAGGATGTCCCCGTATGGAGGACTCGACCTTACTTACGCTCACTCACACGAGCTTACCTCAACATTTACCTTTGAAGCCTTGCTTTCGGTCTCCACCTGATTCCTTCGGCTCCCTCCGAAGTCCTCCCGGTGTCGCCCGACCACCGCGGCTTCCTCCGGGTGTCGCTAGCCTTTAGCTCCAGCTATAGCAATCTTCTGCACACTCGATTCAGCTCATGAGATAACGACATGAGCTTAACTTTGTATCGTTTGCTATAATCAAAACTCAGGTTCGACTTAGGTGCCTACTGCACCAACAATCTCTCCCTTTTTGATTTATGGAAAACCCACATACAAAGTTAAGTAAATAGCAAGCATGAAGAATAATGTGCATTAGAAACAAGAAATAAAGAAGATTAAGTTGGAGTAGTAAGGATTTTCTTCAAGTACTCCCCCTTGAGGAAACCTCCCCCTTGACCGAGGGTGAGTCTTGAAGAAAGACCTTAATCCTCCCCTTTGAGGGTTTCTTTAAGTAATTAACATTACTTAAAGTTGGCCTTAGTAAAAACGTTTAAGTTAAAAGTTCTTCTTAACTTGGCCCTTTCTCCCCCTTAAGTAAAATATTAAGGGCATAATAAAAAATAAGTAAAATATTGACGCCACAAATAAGTTTTCAAAACTTAAAGTTAACTTTTGGTTTAAATATAAAGTAAGAGTTAAGTTATTAAAAAAAATTTTGACCCCTTAACTTTGGCCTTTTTCTCCCCCTTTTGCCATATATCGAAAAGAGTGAGTGTGTGTGCGGAAAACAAAAATAAGTATTAAATTTAAAGTCCAAGCATGTTCCACATTATTTTGAAAATAATATACTGAAAATAAGTTCATCTATAAGATGTTCGACTCATATTTGGCTTGGTTGATATGAAAGATCAACCAGTCCTGGTCAGAGTCGGTTAGTATGTATGATTATACTCCGTGGTTCATAGCGATGCACTAGCTCTACATCTGGAACCAGGAGTAAGGTCCTAACATCTCACGCCCATCTACGTGGATAAGTACACAAACACATTAGTCCTATGTGTTGTGAGATGTATTGGCTCCTTAAATCTATAGGTGCATGATATCTAAGGTATGTCCTATACTAGTTCCATAAAAAATGAAAGTTAAGAAATAGTAGTAAAAAAATATAATTTGCAAGTTCCTATTCTACTACGCACATGCCCAATTTTCGTCTTAATAGACTAAATTCGGCTTCGGGTAGGGGTTTAGTAAATAGGTCTGCTAAGTTAGACTTTGATTCGACGTATTCGAGTTGTATGGCTCGCTGGCCACATGTTCTCGAATGAAATGGTGTTTTGACCTCTATATGTTTGGTCCTAGAGTGACATATCGGATTCTTTGTAAGATTAATTGAACTAATGTTATCTACGTGAAGTTTAGTATTCGTAAAGTCTAACTTAAAGTCGCGGAGAGTGTGCTTCATCCAAAGAAGCTGCGTGACACACTCACCCATTGCGATGTATTAGTAGTGGTAGATAAAGCAACACAGGTTGTTGCTTCATCGCACCAACTCACTAGACTCGAGCCGAGAAGTTGACAACAACCACTCGTACTCTTTCTATCGAGCTTACTACCGGCATAGTCCGAATCGGAGTAGCCGGTTAGTTCGAACTCGGTAGATCTAGGATACCAAATACCAACATTAAGTGTACCCTTTATATATCTAAGGATACGCTTGACTAGAGTTAGGTGAGACTCCTTGGCACAAGTTTGAAACCTTGCGCACATACTTCGCAAATAAGATATCGGTCGTAAACTGACTCTCTATTATGCTCCTATAGTATTTTAAATCAATTGAATTTCCGATTACATCTTCTTCTATATTCACATTAGTTGCCATTGGGGTATTAATAATTTTAGCGTCTTGCATTCCAAAGCGTTTAATTAATTCCCTAGTATATTTGCGTTGATATAGGTATATTACATCTTAAGTTTGTTTAATTTGTAGACCTAAAAAGAAACTTAACTCACCTACTAAATTCATTTCAAATTCACTTTCCATAAGTGAAATGAACTCATTTAGTAGGATTGAGTTGGTGGTTCCAAAAATAATATCATCTACGTAGATTTGGGCTATGAATATGTCTTTACCTAAGGTTTTTACGAAAAGGGTTGGGTCAACTACACCTTGGTTAAAGCCTTTGGACTTAAGATAAATCGAAAGTCTCTCGTACCAAGCTCGAGGAGCTTGTTTAAGTCCATAAAGAGCTTTCTTTAACCTAAGGACATGATCGGGTTTGTCTAAACTTTCGAAACCGGGGGGTTGACTAACATAAACTTCTTCTTTAATGTATCCATTTAAGAATGCAGATTTCACATCCATTTGAAACAACTTAAATCCTCGATGTGCTGCATATGCTAATAGCATTCGAATGGACTCTGATCTAGCTAATGGGGCATAGGTCTCGTCGTAATCTAAACCTTCGACTTGACTAAACCCTTTAGCAACTAGTCTAGCTTTATTTCTAACTACTTCACCTCTATCATCAATTTTATTTCTAAACACCCACCTTGTTCCAATGATTGTTTTATCTTTAGGTGGTGGTACTAATTCCCATACTTCGTTCCTAGTGAATTGAGCCAACTCTTCTTGCATTGCAATAATCCAATTGGGATCAAGAAGAGCTTGGTCAATAGTTTTGAGTTCAATTTTAGAAATCAAGGATATTTGACTAAGGTTTCTGTATGAGGCTCTAGTTCGAACTCCTAGACTTGGATCACCTATCACTTGGTCGATAGGATGATTCGTTTGAGTCCTAGTTGGATTTGGGTTTGATTCTACAACTTGATCCATAGGATGACTCGTTTGAGTTCTAGTTTGGTTGGAGTCATCTATCACTTGGTCGATAGAGTGACTTGGTTGACTTAGGTTAGGATTAACACTAGACCTGATCTCCGGATCAGAGTTAGGTCTAGTATGAGTCGGTTCGCTAATTGGGGTTGCCGGGGGTTTTGTAGGTTCGTGTCCTTCATCAACTACTACATTGATAGTCTCCTCGACTCTAAGGGTGTCGTGGTTATATACTCTATAAGCTCTGCTTGTAGTCGAGTATCCTAGAAAGATTCCGGTCGTGGTTTTGGATGTAAATTTCCTTAGGTAATCCTTAGTGTTTAGGATATGTACCTTACACCCAAATACCCTAAAGTACTTGATGTTAGGTATTTTATCGTGATAAATCTCGTATGAGGTCTTAAGGTGCCTCTTTACCATAAGGATTCTATTTTGGACATAGCATGCCGTATTCACGGGTTCGGCCCAAAACCTATCGGGTAGGTTATACTCATTAAGCATTGTCCTAGTGGCTTCTTGTAGGGTTCTATTTTTGCGTTCTACTAGGCCATTTTGTTGTGGAGTTCTAGGGCAAGAGAACTCATGGTGGTATCCATTTAGGTTACAGAATTCTGTAAACCTATGGTTTTCGAATTCACCACCATGATCAGTCCTAAGTCTTTTGATTTTAATGCTTTGTTGATTTTCTATTAATTTAAATAGATTGATTAATTGATCTAGGGTATCACTTTTGTGTTTGATGAACCTAACCCAAGTAAATCTAGAATAGTCATCAATTATGATTAAGCAGAATTTACTTCCGTTAAGTGACTTAGCTCCGTGTGAATCAAATAGATCCATGTGTAGGAGCTCAAGCACACTTTTGGTTCGTTCTTGACTAGTTAGTTGATGTTGTGTCCTAGATTGTTTACCTTGTTGACAAGCATTACATATTTTATTATCCAAGTTATTGAGGTTAGGCAAACCTCTAACTAAGTCACTCTGACTCATCTTGTGGATGAGTCTTGGGTGTGAGTGACCGAGTCGTCGGTGCCACAACCATGATTCCTCTTGCCGTGTCATAAGACACTTAGTTGAGGAGTTAGTTAAGTTAATAGTGTAAATGTTGTTATTTCTAGTTCCCTTAAGAATTGTTTTAGAGGTTTCGTTTGTATAGTTATTATCACACAATTAGCTTACACTGAGAAGATTATATTGAAAATTTTCTACTAATAAAACGTTTTGAATGACAAAATTTGAGTTAAGCTCAATATCACCTGATCCGATGATTTTGAGCTTGCCGTTATTTCCGAAGGCTACCGATCCTTGTCGTTTGAATCGAAGCTTCGAAAACTTGAGTTGATCCCCGGTCATGTGTCGGGAGCAACCACTGTCCAACATCCATTGATCCTACACGCAAGGTAGTTGGATCGGATATTGGATTTATTAAAAATTGGTTGAAAATTATTAACCTAAATCATCTCACCCATGTCTACATGATCAAACATGTTAATCCTATATGTTCTTGTGAGATGACTTCCAATTTTAGTTGAATTAAATTTAATGACTTAAACACTTGTCAACCTTGCGTTAGATTCGGATTTGACCTTAGGCTCATCAAGTCACCTTTTCAAGATCATGGCTTCCAGGTCGTGGCGAGGCACAGAGGCCTTCTTTGATCGGAACAATGACCACTTCCTTAGACAAAGCCATTTTCAAGAAAATAGAGACTTGACTCACCTAAGACCACTTCCTGGTCTAACTAGTCTAGGATACAGCGAGGTAGCTTCAACTAGTTTCGCTCGGTCAAGTGCACCGAACTAGATACGCCTTATCTAGCCCGAATACACAAGACTCCGCTTTCCTAGCGTACTATTATCTTGCCACATCCTGGTACTATGTTATCAAGTATTGACGAGTTATAGTCCTATCTAACCATTCTAAAAAGAAAAATAAAAACCTAAGCATGCAATTTCTAAGTTAAAACACAAATAAATTTCGTACTAGCTCCCCCTGGACAGTTGAATCGATTCGGTCTCTCCACATAGTGGATTTAGTCCTTGGGAACCCAGTACTGGTTTGATCCTAAGTTTGAAATTAAGGTGGTCTTAGGGACCCATGCTTGGACACGTTTTTTATGTCTACTTACGATTGACATATACGACTTATTGGTCGTGTTTGAGCTAAACCCTAGCCCGACCTTGTTGTACACGTCCCTTTGTGATCTAAGTAGGAGGTCAAGTCCTTTGGATCCCAAAGTAAACCTTTCCAACGTATTCCTAAGATCTTCGACTTGACTTTTCAAGAGTGAGTTCTCAACTTCGAGTTTTTCAACCCGAGTTGAGTCCTTCTCTTGAACTCGACTAGTCGAAGAGGTTAGGGAGACCTTGTGTTTGAAGAGTTTAACATCCTCAACCAGGGTCTTGACCTTGGACTCGGACTTAGCTAACTTTCTATTTAAAAACTTAATTGCACTATAAAGTGTGGTAATAAGAGAGCGACTTACCTTGAGTTTATCTTTTGAACCAGATGCGTATCCGTGGCTTGTCTTGAATAGTGCTTCGCAGTCCGACTCATCTTCGGTTTTCGATTCAAGTTCCGGTTCCGACTCCGTCTCCGATTCCACCGGTTTAGCCATAAGGACTCGATCATTGTCTTCTTCCTCGGAAGCTTCTTCCCAAGTAGCGTTGAGTGCCTTTTTGTATTTTGGTGCCTTGCTCTTGAGTTTTGGGCATTCGGACTTAATGTGTCCAAACCTGTTGCATTCATAACATCTTATGTTTGAACTTTTAGGCTTACCTTCGTTGGGTCGAGTGACGGCTCGTTTTCGGCCCTTGACTATCCTCCGAACTAGGTTGACTAGTTCGACTTCCATTTCCAAGTCAACCTCCGAATCCGACTCATCCTCTTCTTCCTTCGGAGGTGGCTTGCTAGCGGTTTTCTTCTTTGAACCTGCAAATAAAGCTATACCTTTCTCGGGTTCCGAATTAGACTGCTCATGAAGTTCAAAATCAGAAAAAAGTTCATCTAATCTAAGTTTAGAAAGATCCTTGGAGACCTTGTAGGCATCGACCATGGATGCCCACAAGGTAGTCCTTGGAAAGGAGTTTAGGACATACCTTATAAGATCGTGGTTTTCGACCTTTTGCCCGATTGCATGTAGGTTGTTGACTATGTCCTGGACTCGGGCGTGAAGTTGCGTCGCGGACTCGTGTTCCTGCATTTTTAGGTTATATAGTTTATTGAATAGAAGATCACACTTACATACCTTGGCTTCATCGGTCCCTTCGTGTAGCTCCACTAGTTTTGTCCAAAGGTCCTTTGCGCTTATGAAGGGGCCGACGCGATTTAGCTCTTCTTTGGATAAGCCGCATTGGAGGATTTATGTTGCCTTGGCGTCAGCTTCGACTTGTCATTTTGTTGCAATGGTCCATTGATCATAATCCAAGGAGTCACCCACTTCATTAGTCGGGAGTGTGAAACCCGTTTGGATTATGATCCACATCTCGATTTGGGTTTTGAGAAAGCATTCCATCCGACCCTTCCAATAACGGAAGTCATCTCCATTGTAAAATGGAGGTCGGACGGTGCTAAAACCCTCGAGATGGGCCATTAGAACAAAAGACACAAGGAGACGAAGACGAAGAAACTAGCAACGACAAAAACACAAAAAAAAAAGTACCAAGATTCGCATCTTGGATTAGTAGTGCGGGAGAAAAAATAACAAAGCGAAATAAATCTGAAATAAACATAATTAAAAAGAAAAAAAATCTGTAAAATGGCTAGATTGGTGGTTTCACCAAATCTTAGCAACCCCCGGCTCTGATACCAATTGTTGGATCGAAGTGGATCGCTAGAGGGGGGGGGTGAATAGCGATAAAACCTTTTTCTTTTCTTTTCATTCGTTAAAACTCGAGAGATAATTAATTGCAGCGGAAATGTAAATGTAAAGTAAAAAGAGACAAAGGAGTTTTACTTGGTTCGTAGCCTTCGGCTACTACTCCAAGGCCCTAGCGGTCCTCGACCACGTACGGAGGGCAAAAACACTAAAGAACTCCTCCCCTTTAGAGGTAGGAGTTTAATCGATACAAGTAAAGCACAAAGCTTGAGGTAGAGGGACACTCCCCCTCTCCTCGTTACGATAAAAGCTCCGAAAATGAAAGTACTAAACTGAAATAAAACTCTAACCGACGTAATAAAATGAAAACAAATAAACCTAGACGTAGGAGAAGAAGCACTTCGTTGTCGGAGAAGTTGTAGCTTTGCGGAGGCTTTTGGAGGCTTAGAATTGATGAAGAAACCCTAGGTTAGGACCTCCTTTTATAGCCTTTAAGCCCCTCATCGAATGGGTCTTCAACCAATAGGAATTGGGCAAAAAACTCTTTGAAAAATGGTGATAAAGCTTGACTCCTCGAGGCTGATTTTTGACCATCGGTTGAACAGATTTCTTGGGCGGTTGAGCATGGCTTGATTGGTGATCCTTGGCAGTTGAATGATGGCTTAGCAGCTTGAACTGATTTTGGCGTTGAACTGATTTTTAGACTTTTATTGTAATAAAGAGTTAGCTCAAAATATAAGTGAATTCGCGGCCACTTGCCATCGGATCTCAACATAGACCTTCCTTCCAGTTCGTATTGCTATATAAGTCCAATGTTACATGATGTTACACTAAAGTCGAACTCTCAACATTTACCTTTGAAACCTTGCTTTCGGTCTCCACCAGATTCCTTCGGCTCCCTCCGAAGTCCTCCCGGTGTCGCCCGACCACCGTGGCTTCCTCCGGGTGTCGCTAGCCTTTAGCTCCAGCTATAGCAATCTTCTGCACACTCGATTCAGCTCATGAGATAACGACATGAGCTTAACTTTGTATCGTTTGATATAATCAAAACTCAGGTTCGACTTAGGTGCCTCTGCTGTGATGCATAATACTGCGAGGTTCGAAGCAGACGACGAGCTAAGGGAGAGATTACCATTTACTTTGGCAATGCCATTAAGATGGCGTCTATTGCAGTGGGAGAAGTTTTATTTATCTCTTGAGAAAAATAAAATTTTGGTTCTGGAGAATTGCCTTTATGTACCTTTATTTAGAAAGAATTTAATTTAGGTTTCTAAATTGTTTGTGAATAAATATTCTATTTCTTTTAATGACAGAGTTGTTATAAAAAGAAATGGGGAGATTATCTGTTCTGGTACATTGATAGAAAATTTGTACACACTTGAACCAAAAGCTCCCACGATGCAAATTGAAGTTAATAACTCATCTTCTAATTCCAATAAGAGAAAAGTGTTAGTTATAGCCCTAGAACCAATCATGTGATGGTTGAATAGGGAACATTTTGTATCATATTCTATAAAGGCAAAGGATTGGTTATTATATATTTACGTCTTGCTTGTGCCAGCTAAATTAAATATATAATAATGCCCTAGAAAAGTAGGTTCTTATCTACAACACATCAATTGGCAGAATTGATTATGAGAGGCTGTAGAGAACACTTTCCTAAATGTTCCTAGTCAAGTATTAATATGCAAGGGCAATATTAATACATAAAGACTAGCATGTAGGTCAATTGATGACTTGATCTCACAAGTCATGGATATATGATATCGAGTTGACACATGGGTATATATTAGAGAATATATACTGAACTGACCCACCATGAGAAAGTTTCATGGATCGTCATATGAGTGTCATAAACTTTCTCATGTGACTATTGATATGAATAGTCCTCAAACCTGAAGTCACTATGGTTCCCTACATAAGGAGTTATGTACTTTGGTATCGTCAAACGTCACCAGAAGGGTGGACCATAAAGCGATTCTTGGGTATATAACAAATTATGCGGAGGGATGTGAGTGATGTAGATGGGATCTATCCCTCCCATATGACGGGAGTGATATCTGTGGGCCCCTTGATTGAGTAGAACTACTAAAACGCATGGCCATGCTCGAATGAGTCAATATGAGATATTGAGCTCATTTGTTTGAGTTAGTTTACTCAGGGATCAAGAAACCCATAGATTGATCGAGGATGACACGGTCTATGCCTCATTGGTCAATCTGATATCAAGGATAGAAGGACACGGTCATACATTATAGTTGTCACGGAAAGGTTAGTCGGATCTTGACTTATTTCGTAACTTGGGTAGCAATGATGTATTGCTAGATGCCGCTCATTGCTTGTGTATCTAAAAGAGTTTAGATCCACTGCCAACGTTATGAGAGCCTATAGGGTCACACACAAAGAGCATGATGATTAGAAGAATTAGTGCATTCTAGTTTGACTAGAATAATTTGGGAATGAGCTTAAGTACAAAATGATTTTTGGACTTTAAGCTTAATGAGAATTTTAGCTTATTGATTTAATGAGATTAATTCAATATGCTAAGCTTAATTGATTTAATAAGATTAACTCAATATGTTACCTTATTGATTTAATGAGATTAATTCAATATGATAACATAAGCTTATTGAATTAATAAGATTAATTCAACATCCATGAATGCCACATAAGCATGCCACCTAAGCATGCCACATAAGCATGCCACCTAAGCTTGATGAGGTGGAAGGAGACAAAGGGTTTTGACCTTTGGATTTCCCCCACATGTGGCCGGTTGATTATCTTTCAATGCCATTGATTGCATTGAATGTGATAGGAGATGAAAGGTTTTTCCAATCCTATAAAACACCCCATGGGGTGGCCGGCCAAAGTAGTTGAAGTGTGGAAGCTTGAGGCTTGGTGAGAGCTTGGTGGGAGAGGCTTTGGTTGTGTGGTTTTTGTGAGTGTAGGATAGCAAGAAGAGTGGTCTTCTTCTTCCTTTCTCTCTTTCCTTACTTTCCTCTCCTTTAGGGACTTCTCTAGCAAGAAGTAAAGGAGAGCTCTTCTAGTTTCTTTTGTGAGACAAGAGCTTGCTCGTGTGGATACATATAGAGGCACGGACACTTGAACGTGCTAAAAGATACAACACATCCAAGGAGAAGCGGGATTACAAAGGGCACGCAACAAAGGTAATATTCTCCTATAAGATAGGTTTAGAGAAATTTATTTTTTGTCTGAGGTTTTCTTTCAAGGATCACTTGGAAGGATCCTATTTTTCCATTCTTGCATATGCTATTTTGCATATAAGAGATCCTCTGATGGTATCAGAGCCACTTGCGAAAGATCGTATAAAAATAGGTTTTCTCTATTTTATATATGATATAGAAGTAGGATAAATTTTATTATGAGTTGATAATTGCATTAGCAATTTTTCAAACATAATAAAATATCCGATGTCTTTTAAAAGTTAAAATGACATGGTGCATGGTTATGGCCTAGTCCCAAAAGGTTTGTGAATGTGTGTGTTGTAATTCTTAATACGGCCTGCGTGTCGTGCCTTTCTCCTAACATTCTTGTTGTAAAATTAGCTTTAGACTCGAATGTAACTCGAGTATTTCTCCTTTTGTAATATACAACAAAGATGGAGGGTCCATTGGAAGATAATGTTACAAGGAGGAAGTCAACAACACAAGACAACCAAAAGGAAGCACTTGGGAGAAGATGCTATCCCTATGTTGACCAATCAATCTTCTCATTGGCTTGAGAAGATTGTAGAATAAGGGCCATAACCATGACACGCTTAGTTTAATATGTATGTGATACATGTTAATTTAGCTTATATGTGATGTATGCTAATATGTATGTGATGCATGTTTAAGTTTATTTCTTAATAAGTCTAAACGATATGCCTACCAAAGTTTGGTACTCACTACTTCCTCGATCATTTGTTATTGGGTTTGCCAAAGCAAAGCAATGCATTTTATCTTGGAAGAGTGCGAGTGGACAATCGTGATGTCCCGCTATCAAACTTGGTTAAGACTTAATTAAGTTTTTCTTAATTAATTAAGAAAGTAGAGGCATATATTAGCTTTGAACATAAGTTTTAAAGATTTGTTTTGTGTGATTTCCGAACATCAGCTTTATCTTAGAAAGTGGTCGTTGCTCCGATATCAAAGAAGGCCTCTGTGCCTCGCCACGGCCTGGAAGCTGGTTTAGGAATAAGCACTAAACAAATCTAAACTTACCCAAAGCTATTAAAGAGTTACATAAGATGTAATTGGAAAAAGATTGCCTACCTAATCATACTACGTCTTGGGCGATTAGCCAAAGCTAACTCAAGACGAATTATGATGTGGATCTTTATCCCATATAAATTTATAGCTAAATAGAAGCTAATCATATAAGCAAAATGTGTTTGCCTACATCAATGATTAGCTCATATCAAAGCTATGAGAATTTAGTGGGAGCCTCATTTAATTAAAGTCCTAATTAAATGACTTAGGTATGATACTAAATTTTGCATTTTAATATTGTAGATCACCATGTCATCTAACACGACACACCCCCTCAACTTGCGATCTGTCCTTGAGAAAGACAAGCTCAATGGAGCTAACTTTCTAGATTGGTATAGGAACTTGAGGATTATCCTCAAGCAAGAACGTAAACTGTATGTCTTAGAGCAGTCTATCCCAGAAACACCTGCCCCTGCGGCCACTCGTGCTGAAAAGGATGCTTATAAGAAGCATCAAGATGACGCATTAGATGTGTCATGTCTTATGCTTGCCACCATGAACTCTGAGCTTCAGAACTCGATGAAAGACTTAGGTGAAGCTGCCTATATTCTAGGCATCAAGATCTATAGAGATAGATCTAAAAGATTACTTGGCCTAAGTCAGAGTACATACATTGATAAAGTGCTAGATCGTTTTGCTATGCAAAATTCCAAGAAAGGATTTCTGCCTTTATCACATGGTGTGAGTCTTTCGAAGACTCAATGTCCCTCTTCTAAGGAGGAGAGAGATCGCATGGATAAGATCCCTTATGCATCTGCCATAGGGTCTATCATGTACGCCATGCTTTGTACTCGTCACGGCGTCCTCATGCTTTGAGCATGGCGAGTAGATACTCGGATCGGTGAAAGTCAGCGGATAGCGATAAAAATATTCTTAAATACTTACGAAGAACGAAGAATATTTCCTGATATTTGGAGGCAATGAGGAGCTAATCGTGAAAGGGTTACGTTGATGCAAGCTTCCAAATGACAAGGATGACTATAGATCGCAATCGAGTACGTGTTTTGCTGAATGGTGGAGTGTGAGTGGAAGAGTTCGAGCGAGACACGCTTGATTCTGTGAAGCCGAGTATATTGCTACGTCTGATGCAGCAAAGGAGGCTATTTGGCTCTGCAAGTTCATCAGTGAACTTGGGGTAGTTCCTAGCATTGCGGATCCGATAGACTCTATTGTGGCAATGGGGCTATTGTACGAGCTAAGGAACCTCGATCACATCAGCGGACCAAACACATACTGTGGCGCTTCCATCTCATTCGAGAGATCATCGATAGAGGAGATGTGAGGATATGCAGAGTACCGATAGAAGCTAACATCGCAGATCCATTGACCAAGGCTTTGGCACAGAGGAAGCATGATGGTCACACTAGGTCACTAGGTATTAGATATCATAGTGATTGGTACTAGTGCTAGTGGGAGATTGTTAGTTATAGCCCTAGAACCAATCATGTGATGGTTGAATAGGGAACATTTTGTATCATATTCTATAAAGGCAAAGGATTGGTTATTATATATTTACGTCTTGCTTGTGCCAGCTAAATTAAATATATAATAATGCCCTAGAAAAGTAGGTTCTTATCTACAGCACATCAATTGGAAGAATTGATTATGAGAGGCTGTAGAGAACACTTTCCTAAATGTTCCTAGTCAAGTATTAATATGCAAGGGCAATATTAATACATAAAGACTAGCATGTAGGTCAATTGATGACTTGATCTCACAAGTCATGGATATATGATATCAAGTTGACACATGGGTATATATTAGAGAATATATACTAAACTGATCCGCCATGAGAAAGTTTCATGGATCGTCATATGAGTGTCATAAACTTTCTCATGTGACTATTGGTATGAATAGTCCACAAACCTGAAGTCACTACGGTTCTCTACATAAGGAGTTATGTACTTTGGTATCGTCAAAAGTCACCCGTAACAGGGTGGACCATAAAGGCGATTACTGGGTATATAACAAATTATGCGGAGGGATGTGAGTGATGTAGATGAGATCTATCCCTCCCATATGATGGGAGTGATATCTGTGGGCCCCTTGATTGAGTAGAACTACTAAAACGCATGGTCATGCTCGAATGAGTCAATATGAGATATTGAGCTCATTTGTTTGAGTTAGTTTACTCAGGGATCAAGAAACACATAGATTGATCGAGGATGACACGGTCTATGCCTCATTGGTCAATCTGATATCAAGGATAGAAGGACACGGTCATACATTATAGTAGTCACGGAAAGGTTAGTCGGATCTTGACTTATCTCGTAACTTGGGTAGCAATGATGTATTGCTAGATGTCACTCATTGCTTGTGTATGTAAAAGAGTTTAGAGCCACTGCCAATGTTATGAGAGCCTATAGGGTCACACACAAAGAGCATGATGATTAGAAGAATTAGTGCATTCTAGTTTGACTAGAATAATTTGGGAATAAGCTTAAGTACAAAATGGTTTTTGGACTTTAAGCTTAATGAGATTTTTAGCTTATTGATTTAATAAGATTAATTCAATATGCTAAGCTTAATTGATTTAATAAGATTAACTCAATATGTTACCTTATTGATTTAATGAGATTAATTCAATATGATAACATAAGCTTATTGAATTAATAAGATTAATTCAACATCCATGAATGCCACATAAGCATGCCACCTAAGCATGCCACATAAGCATGCCACCTAAGCTTGATGAGGTGGAAGGAGACAAAGGGTTTTGACCTTTGGATTTCCCCCACATGTGGCTGGCCAAACAAGGAGTATTATCTTTCAATGCCATTGATTGCATTGAATGTGATAGGAGATGAAAGGTTTTTCCAATCCTATAAAATACCCCATGGGGTGGCCGGCCAAAGGAGTTGAAGTGTGGAAGCTTGAGGCTTGGTGAGAGCTTGGTGGGAGAGGCTTTGGTTGTGTGGTTTTTGTGAGTGTAGGCTTGCAAGAAGAGTGGTCTTGTTCTTCCTTTCTCTCTTTCCTTACTTTCCTCTCCTTTAGGGACTTCTCTAGCAAGAAGTAAAGGAGAGCTCTTCTAGTTTCTTTTGTGAGACAAGAGCTTGCTCGTGTGGATACATATAGAGGCACGGACACTTGAACGTGCTAAAAGATCCAACACATCCAAGGAGAAGCGGGATTACAAAGGGCACGCAACAAAGGTAATATTCTCCTATAAGATAGGTTTAGAGAAATTTATTTTGTACGAGGTTTTCTTTCGCAAGGATCACTTGGAAGGGATCCTATTTTTCCGTTGCACATATGCTATTTTGCATATAAGATCCCTACATATAGGATGGAGATGATCCTTGTTTCTATTTTTCCCCTTGCTTTGGATGAGTAAGGAAGGAAGATTTGCGATCTAGGAGCTTCGACTTTTGGTAGAGCGTCGCCCACACAATGTCCAAAAGGAGGAAGGACATACATTAGAAGATCGAGAGGTATATCAATTCTCTAATTTTTATATGTTACATGTTTCTATTTGTTTTTCATTTATGAGCATGATATAAAGCTGTATATGGCTAAATAATACTTGGATCCCGAGCATAAACACAAAAACCGGCGATCCAGACATCGTCTATTCCGCGGGTACTTGTAGAATAGAGGATGGTCGCTTGAACAACTAGTTTGTTCAAGTGACCTCTCTAAACGAATAGCACGATGATGACTTGGTGGTTTGGGCAATCCCTTTTGTCTAGGATTATTTTTTTTTAATCCGGGGACATCGAAGGGATCGCTATGGACAAGCTACCGAGGTGAAGTGGGAAGCGAAGTTTCCCCTCACAGACTCGATAAGCAAAACCCTTCAATTGGTATCAGAGCTTCCGAGCAAAACCTTCAAAACATTATCAGACATCGATGTCAAACATCAATGTCAAACTTCATGTCAAACATCAAAACATCGCTCTAGTCAAACTCGAGTTCGGTCAATCGTGACTTGGGTCGATTGCACCAACAGATTTCTTTAAATTCTTAGCTAAAAAGCCTCCTGTAGATTTTGATATCTTATTATCTAGAGCGTTGAAGTTTATCAATCTAAAAGATGCTCAGAAGTCTCGTCAGAATTCCAGGGATTATCGAATGATGGAAATGCTCGAGTGGCGAGCTGAATGGGGAAGACCCGCTCGAGAGAGATCTATATATGTTCCTCAATTGAGTGTTTCTAAGGAGCGAGCTATGAATATCTATGACGAACAACAATTATTAAGGTGGCCAATGGGAGCTGCTAAAGGGCTTAGGAGACTACCCTCTTCTACTTTTTGTTCTTGCCATCAAGACTATAGACATAATATTGAGATTGCGTAGCTAGATTCTGAGTTACAACAAATTATGGGGCCTCATCCTCGAATTAGGAATATGGTCATGAATTCATCTCTATATCAGTAAAGACCTTGGGCTAGAAATTATGGCAGAGGGAATTAAGTGAGACCCCCTATTAACCGATCTTTATCGTCCGGTCAGCCAAGGAAAATAGTTTCTAATAGAATAATGCATGTAGGCCAACCTCCTGTAAGGGGTGCTATCAATATGATCTCTAGGGGTTCCACTAATGGAGATTCAAATAGGGCTTAGAAAAGGCATAGTCGAGAGGAATGTATAGCTGTGACAGCTCTGCCTAAAGCAAGAGGACCTATCTTTGGTTTTGGTCCTCATGATTTAGAGAGAGTGGTAACTCCTCATAATGATGCCTTAGTGATTCGGGTCTTTATTGCCAATTTTGATGTGGTAAGAGTTTTTGTGGATTCGAATAGCTCAGTAGATATCTTATATTGGTATGTATTAGAGAAAATGGGAGTAAGTATGAATGATTTACAGTCAATTGATACTTCTTTGTTTGGGGTTTCTGGTCATGAAGTGTAGCCAATGGGTCGGATTAAATTGCCTCTATCTCTAGGAGAAGAACCAAAGAGGAAAATAGTACTTATTAATTTTATAGTGGTAGATATGCCCTCTTCCTATAATGCTATTTTGGGTCGACCTGTTTTCGGAAGTTTGCAGGCAGTGGCTTCTCCTTATTATCAAAAGATTAAGTTTTCTGTCGGAAATGAAGTGGGAGAAGTTAGAGGTGATAAACAGCTTTCTCGGAGGTGTTATGTAGATGCTATTCAGACAAAGAAGAAGGGGAAAGCTGTTACTAAATCTTTTTAAAAAGTTAATCAGTATGGGAGTACAGTATATGTCATTCAAGAGGGGGTCTTGAGGAAAAAGGAGAATCTGATAAGGAAGCAATTGTGCTCGATACTAATTGTGTTGAACATCTTACATTTATAACTAGGGATCTCCCTTTATAGCTTAAAGCTTCTTTAATAAAATGTCTTGTTAAAATGTTGATATCTTTACATGGTCACCACAGGACCTAGCAGGAATTGATCCTTCTATCATGGAGCATAGGTTGTATATTTTACCTATGGTAACATTGATAAAGCAGAAACGTTAGAATTTTGGAGCTAGAAAGGATGCTATCATTAAGGAGGAGGTGCATAAACTGTTGAAAGTAGGGCATATTAGGGAGGTACATTATTCGTCCTGGCTGTCTAATGTAGTATTAGTATTGGTGTCTAAGCCATCAAGGAAATGGAGAATGTGTGTGGATTTTTGCGATCTCAATAAGGCCTATCCTAAGGATTGTTATCCTTTGCCTCGTATAGATCAGTTAGTAGACTTTACTGTGGGACATCAATTTATTTCAATGATGGATGCTTATGAAGGATATCACTAGATACCATTGACATTGGAAGATCAGGATAAAGTTAGCTTTATTACAGCTGAGGGAACTTTTTGTTACATTGTTATGCGCTTTGGATTGAAGAATACTGGTGCTACCTATCAAAGGCTGATGGATAAAATCTTTAAAAAGCAATTAGGAAGGAATGTGGAGGTGTATGTTGATGATATCTTAGTTAAAACATTATAGACCGAGCAATTGATACCTGATTTGGAGAAATCTTTCAGTACTTTGTGCAGATATAAAATGAAGCTTAATCTCGAGAAATGTATGTTTGGAGTCACGCAGGGATGTTTCTTAGGGTATATAGTTACTGAACAAGGCATAAAAGCCAATCCTAGTAAGATTGATGCTATCCAGCAAATGCAACCTTCAAAAAATTTAAGGGAAGTACAAAGGTTGTTAGGAAGAATTACTGCTTTATCTCGATTTATATCTTGGTCGGGAGATAAGAGTCTTCCCTTTTTTAAGATATTGAAAAGAGCTACTTGGTTTCAATGGGATGAGCATTGCAATAGGGCTTTTCAATCTTTAAAAGAATATTTATCCGAGCCACCTTTTTTGGCTAAGCCTCAGCCCTGGGAAATGTTATGGGTATACTTGGCTCTTTCTGAAGTTGCTGTGAGTTCAGTATTAGTTCGGCAGGATAAGGGTCAGTAACATCCAATCTATTATATTAGTTATTTATTGAAAGAACCTAAAGTTCGTTACACTAATATGGAGAAGTTAACTTGGGGATTAGTCTTAACTGCTCAGAGATTGCGACCTTATTTTTTATCACATCCATTAGTAGTTGTAAGATATCAGAAAAATAATAATAAAATACCCCTTGCTAATTAAGAAAATTATCTTATATAATTTCTCAAAAATTCACAATTTTTTTTTCGGATTTAAAAGGAGGTAATATGACAGTTTAAGAGGAAGATGAAAGCCTAAATGGGAGATTGGGTTAAACCTAGGTTAGCTTTGGGTTAGACTTGAGTTAGTTGAACCCATTCCACTGACTTTTAAAAACCTCCCGAACCCAAACCCAATCTCGTTTTTTTTCTCTCAACTGTGATTTCCTTCTCCTTTCCTCTGTTACATTGCGCGATTCTCTTCTTCTTCTGATCCCTAGCTTTTCCGACGCTCGCCACGCACCGACAAGCAGTGTTCCCTCTCGCTAGTGTGTCACCGGAGCTCTCACTCTCCACCGTTCTTCACTCTCACCATCGAGGATTGTTGCGAGATCAAGCCACCGTCATGATTTATCTTCTTCCCCAAATCCTGAGTTGGCTGATTTCTTCTTTCTTTCTGATTCTGAGCTCACCTTCGTCAGATCAAGATCTAGAGGTTATCCTTGTTCCGATCCTCTCTGCAGCATTCCAATTTAAACCTCGGGATTACCATTGCGAAGAGCAGATTGTGGATCATAGTTTCCCTGTATCGATTGCGTTGTCGACTGCTTCTTGGTCGGACCTTCACTATGAGTAGCATCATCGGCTGCGAGCAGTGTTTTCATGGTGAGCACTCGGTTGTGCTGCCACATTTTCTATCAGTCACCTTCATCGACAGCTTAGCTCACCGGCTCGTGGATCGCCTGCCCTGTATTCGCAATTAGCAGCTTTGTCGCTGTGAGCAGCGTCGATGGTTGTGTTGTAATTTTTGGAAATAGGATGATGTATGGAGGAATTAGAGAGGTTCTGTGGTGATGCTTTGTATAATGTTGTGGGAGCTGTGAATCGGCCATTTGGTGGCTTATTTCTCTTCATTCAGCTGTGATCTTGGATTTTTGGTTGATCTTTCTTGTTCAGTTGTTCTTGCAGCAATCTAGGATCTAGATCACAGTAGTTTTCTGTGCTTCCCCGAGTTCATGCTTAACCCAATTCTTTGATAATAATGGCTTGATCCGAAACATAGGGCAGCTGTGATTTTAGATAATGGAGAATTGGTTGTGGCTCTATGCATGCAAATTGTATAGATCGAGACTTCTTAGGGCGGAACAAAAAGTTGTACAGTGTGAGATGTGATTGAAGGGAGGTGTCTCACTTCGCTTCGGTCGCTTGTGCATGATGATCCTATCTCATGTCTCAGGATTAAAATTGTATTAATTAAAACTAATCTGGACAGAGATTGATTACCCAAGCAACCAATTCATCATCATGCTTTTCGATTTGAGTGGTCGCTTGAACAAACTTATTGTTCAAGCAACCTAACCCTTTTCCTCGATTAGCCGCGGAATAGATGATGAATGGATCGCTGGTTTTTGTGTTTATGATCGAGGTCCATGTCAATCAACAACATACAAAATACAAAAGAATAAGAATCAAAATTAAACAATATTATACCTCATATTTTACCTCTTGATCTTCTATTGTATTCCTATCCTCTTCTTGGACGTTATGTGGGCGACGATCTTCCAAGAATTGAAGCCTTTCCTGCTCGCTCTGAGCAAGGGAAGAAAACCCTCCCTTCTTCTCCTTTCTTATATCGACCACCAAACTCCAAGTGTGGTGTTTGCCGACCCTAAGGAGAGGAGAGGAGTCGCCGACCTAAGAAAGGAAGAAAGGGCTAAACCCTAACTCCTCTTGCCGCCGACCCTAGGACAAGGAGTGGGATGTGCCGACCAAAGAAAGGAAGAAAGGGCTAAACCCTAACTCCTCTTGCCGCCATCCCTAAGGAAAGGGAGAAGAGGCGCCGACCAAAGGGAAGAATAGGAATCAAAACCCTAACTCCTTGTTGCCGCCAACCCTAGAAGCAAAACCCTAATCCTTGCCGCCCAAGCCTCTCCATGTCCAACACACCCCTCTATAGGTCAAGGCTTCATGAGGTATTTATAATAGGCTACAATAGGGACCATGAGGAGGAGTTGGATCTTGGCCACCCAATGGATCCGAACCACATATAACCCGATCCATTAATGATGATCCATTCCACTAGAGGATCATCATTGATCTGCCTCACCAACCCCTATAATTAAATATGGGCTCCACATATTATTTGTACAAAATATCTCCCCATGTTTAAGATATCGAATGTCCATTAATTAATTAAATTACTGAAAATTTAATTAATCAATATCTAACTCCATGAGTAGTACCACTCATCCTTTTAATCATGTTGGACCAAGTCCACCTGCAGGATTTACATGATGAACTTTATGAGCTCCTTAAGGGGACATCATCATCCTAGTGTATAGGACACGGTTTCCTCCTATAATCAACGGCAAACCATGTAAATAATATTATTTCCCAACTTACCAGGCCTATCGACTTAACACATAAATCTCGCCCATTGGTAAATCAAAGAAATAAATACTAAGTATATGTGTTCGTTATTATATCGGGATTAAGAGCATGTACACCATAATATCTGAGGTATGATTCAATTATATAGTCAGTATAAATTGAATCACCTCTAAATCGGTCATGCTCAATACACAAAGTGTACTAGTGTAATTTTATGATTAAGATAAACCAATACCAAATTACACTATAACCATGTCAATGGTTTGTCCAAAACCATCTTGGTTGTGAGCCTATACTTATACTCTACAAGGAATTGATAACATAATTTTTTGTGCGACACCACAGACCATGTTATCTACAATGTAAAGTATCAGACAATATGCATAAATATAAAATGCAAACAATGATCATGTGATTCTTATTTCAAAATTAAGATGTTCATACAAAAGCTAGACTTTTAGTATACATCCTAACAATCTCCCACTTATACTAAAAGACTATGATACCATCAAACTGCCATACATATGATTCCCATTCCCTCCACATGTCTATCAAAAGCTCTCGCTGGAAGGGCCTTAGTGAAAGGATCTACCAGGCTATCCTCTGATGCAATCTTGGCGACAACAACTTCTCCTCGCTTTACGATCTCTTGTATCAGGTGGTACTTGCGCTCTATGTGTTTACTTGCCTTATGGGCTCATGGTTTCTTCGAGTTTGCAACTACACCACTATTATCACAATAAATTGTGATAGTTCTGGGCAAACCAAGAATCACATCCAAGTCTTTCATGAAGTTCCTGAGCCACACAACTTCTTTGCCTGTCTCAGAGGCTGCCGCATACTCATCTTCCACGATGGAGTCCGCCACACATTTTTGCTTGACACTTCTCCATACAATGACTCCACCTCCCAAAGTAAACACATAACCCGAGGTAGACTTACTGTTATCCCTATCTAATTGGAAGTCAAAATCTGTGTAACCCATAGGGAGTAATTGAACTTCCTGGTATACCAGTATATAATCCCTAGTTCTTCTCAGGTACTTCAATATATGCTTTACCGCAGTCCAATGTCCCTATCCTGGATTACTTTGATATCTGCTAACCATGCCCACGGTAAAGTAGATATCCAGCATCGTACATAACATAGCATACATGAGGCTTCCTACTGCCGAAGCATAAGGAACAACCTTCATCTCCTCTATCTCCTTTGATGTTCTAGGACACATCTCTTTAGATAGAGGTACTCCATGACGAAAAGGTAGAAAACCTTTCTTGGAGTTCTGCATGCTAAAACGAGCTAGAATAGTGTCTATGTATGAAGCTTGAGATAAGCACAACATTTTTTTCTTACGATCCCTTATAACCTTGATCCCAAGGATGTGTCCCACTTCTCCCAAGTCCTTCATATCAAATTGTTTGAACAACCATACTCATACGTCTGATAACACTTTGACATTGTTACCAATGAGTAAAATGTCATCTACGTATAGTACAAGAAATACCACTACGTTTCCGTCACATCTCTTGTATACACAAAACTCATCCAGACTTTGAATAAATCCATATGACTGGATTACCTCATCAAAACGGATGTTCCAAGATCTCGAAGCTTGCTTTAATCCATAAATGGATTGATTAAGCTTGCACACAAGATGCTCTTTGCCCTTTACAATGAATCCCTCTGGTTGCTCCATATAGATATTTTCTTCAAGACTTCCATTAAGGAAAGTTGTCTTGACATCCATCTGTCATACCTCATAATCCATATGAGCAGCAATAGACAAGAGAATCTGAATAGACTTGACCATGACTACCGGCGAAAAAGTCTCCTCATAATCGATACCCTCTTTCTGAGTATACCCTTTCGCAACAAACCTTGCTTTGAAAGTCTCTACCTTCCCGTATGATCCTCTCTTTCTTCTGTAGATCCACTTGCATCCAATGGCTTTTATACCATTGGGTGGTTCTACTAGCTCCCAGACTTGATTTGAATCTATAGATTCTATCTCAGAATTCATCGCCCTTTGCCAAGATACTGCATCTTTATCTTGGAGTGCCTCGTCATATGTCCAGGGATTAGGCTTATGTTTGCTAGGGACCAAATTAGAAAATTCTCCCAAGAACGTAAATCTATCAGGTTGTCTAACAATCCTCCCACTACTATGAGGTATCACCTGTGTATCCTCTGTGACATGTGGTGCAGTCACTTATGGTATGTCCTCTTGTACTGTTGGTACTGAAGTAGCAACTTCCACTCTTAATCCCTCTAGAACAATCTTGCTCATGGGCTTGTGGTTCATCACATAGTCTTCCTCTAAAAATCGAGAATTCGTGCTAACGATCATCCTCCGATCTTTAAGACTATAGAACAAACCACCTTTCGTTCCTCTAGGATAGCCTACGAATAGGCGCACTTCTGTTCAAGATTCCAACTTACCAGCATCTCCCTTCAGCACATGTGATGGACTACCCAAATCCGAATATATCTCAAACTAGGCTTTTGCCCAGTCCACAATTCTGTGGGAGTAGAAGGTACTAATTTAGATGGTACCAAGTTCAAAATATACACTGCCATTTTCAGAGCATACCCTCAGAACGAATTTGCTAACTCAGAATAACTCATCATCGATCTAACCATCTCTATAAGAGTCCTATTCCTTCGCTCTGCCACACCATTCTGCTGGGGTGTACCAGGTGCAGACAGTTGGGATTGAATCCCAGCCTCTGATAAGTAAGTCCTAAACTCTCCCAAGAGGTATTCACCACCACGATCAGATCGTAGTGTCTTGATACTTCTACCTTGACATTTCTTCACATCAGCCGTGAATTCTTTGAACCTGTCAAAACATTCAGACTTGCGGCGCATCAAGTAAATGTATTTATATCTTGAATAATCATCTATAAAAGAGATGAAATATTCAAAACCCCCTCTAGCCTGGATAGACATAGGACCACACAAATCAAAATGAACCAATTCCAACACATCTTTGGCTCTATACCCCTTGGCCTTAAAAGGCCTCTTGGTCATTTTACCTTCCAAGCAAGATTCACAGGTTGGGAAATCTTCCACCACCAATGAACCCAAAGGTCCATCAGCTATTAACCTTTGAATTCTACTCAGATTAATATGACCTAACCTTAGATGCCAAAGATATGTTTGGTTCATTTTTGAAGGTTTTTTTTCTCTTATTAGATTTAGAAGATGAGTTATTTATTTCTATTTGCTTCGTGGGAGTTTTTGGTTCAAGAGTGTATAAATTTTTTACCAATGCATCAGAACAAATAATCTCCCATTTCCTTTTTATAACAACTCTGTCATTAAAAAAAATAGAATACCCATCCATAAACAATTTAGAAACTGAAATCAAATTCTTTCTAAATGTAGGTACATAAAGGAAATTTCTCAGAACCAAAGTTTTATTTCTATCAAAAGATAAATAAATGTCTCCCACTGCAATAGATGCCACCTTCGTAGCATTGCCCATGTAGACGGTAATCTCTCCCTTAACTAGTCGTCTGGTTTCCTGGAACCCCTGTAAAGAATTGCAGACATGATCTGTGGCTCCCGTATCTACACACCAGGTACCGATAGATAACATCGCTAAACAGGTTTCAATGGCTAAACTAAAAGATATACCTTTGTTTTGTTTCCAGTTAGGGTAGTCCGCCTTCCAATGTCCAGTCTGTTTGCACGTGAAGCACTTGCCTTTCGGCTTCTTCACTCCTGCTTGAGATCCTGCCGCCATCTTTGCTATGCCTTGTTTCTTCTTCTTCATGCCTTTCGGCTTAGAAGTAGAAACCTTTTGAGCAACCATGGCATGAGCACTCTAACGAAAAAGCCTCTCTGCTGCCTGGAGTTCTGTCAGAAGCTCCGCCAATGAATACAACCTTTTATTCATGTTGTAGTTCAGGCGAAACTACTCAAAACTTCTAGGTAGAGATTGAAGAATGATATCGACCTGGGTTTCCCCATCGATCTCCGCTCCAAGGACTTCCAACTCATTCAAATGAGCCATCATCTTGAGAACATGATCCCTCACGGGTGTTCCCTCAATCATGATGGTCATCATCAAGTTCCTCATAGCTTCCTGCCTAGCAGCCCGATTCTAGTGTCCGAAAAGTTCCTTGAGATTGAGTATCATGACATAGGAAGTAGTCATGGCCAGATGTTGATGTTGCAATACATTTGATATAGAAGCCAAAATGTAACACCGCGCCATCTCATCTACCTTGATCCACTTCCTATAACACTATTTCTCCTTTTCACTAGAATCATCCCTAGGCTTAGGAGGACATTCTTCGAAGAGTACATATTTGTACTCCTCAGCAGTCAAGACAATGTCCAGATTCCATTTCTAATCAACATAATTAGTTCCAGTAAGTTTGTTTTCTTTTAGAATAACAGCAAGTGGATTGAAAGCCATTTTGAAAAACCTATGAATCACAAAGATCAAAACATTAGATTTTAAAAATTTATTGATTCGTCAAACAATAAAATTTTAAAATCAACCAACACTTCAAAACATCAAGAATATCGTATGCCACGATAGTGTTGACGTATACGAATTCTACATTTGTAAGAGAAAGTTTTATCCATTAATTTTATTATCCTGTCAACCTTACTTTTTGACAAATAAAATTAATAGTTGGTTCCTCTTTGGCCTTACAAATAAAAGCAGTGACTCCGATGGGGAGGATACTTTTATTTGCATCTAAGTGTTTACCATTACCTGATACTAAGACAATTACCTCATATTATGTGCCTTCTGATGGGAAAATACACACGCTCCTAAATAATTTCTTATAACTATATTTGACCTAGTGATCCGCAAAATAAACTCATCCGATATGGAGGAAGACACTCAGAGCCAACGTGCAAGTTTTTCACATCACATGTCAAATTGTAATAGAGGCCCTAGAAATTAAAAAAATATCCCTCTCCCACTTAGTAATTTAAAATTGAGGAATTTTCAAACACACACAACATACATATCAAACAATAAGCAATAAATATGAAAAATTAAATTTTCCAACTATTATGGCTTTTGTTTTCTAATATGCTTCCCTTCGTGTCGCTACCTCGTTCGCTCCTCCCTTTACCATGCGCAAGCCACAAGGGGATCCGAGCCGAGATAAAATATTTGAATTTACATCCATCGATCCTATACTCCACAAAAGAGTGTACAACATATCTAGATCAAAAGTAAATTAAAATGAGCGGCTAAACAATGCCGTATTTAATTACAAAAATTAAATACTAATTAGCCTCGTCAACCCTGAGGATTCAAATAATTAATTACAATCACACACACATAATCACATACATTCACATAGCCATAATAGTTGGATCTTATGCCTGCAAGAAAAAAGTTATCCTACGCACATCCTACTATTATCCGACATAAATAATATATGATAAATGCATGAAAGTAACCGAATCCAAAACACACAAAATCAGAAAATGTGGCTCTGATACCAATTGAAGGGAGGTGTCTCACTTCGCTTCAGTCGCTTGTGCATGGCGATCCTATCTCACTTCCCCGGATTAAAATTTTATTAATTAAAACTAATCCGGATGGAGATGGATTACCCAAGCAACCGATTCATCATCGTGCTATTCGATTTGAGTGGTCGCTTGATCAAACTTGTTGTTCAAGAAACCTAACCCTTTTCCTCTATTAGCCGCAGAATAGATGATGAATTGATCATCGGTTTTTGTGTTTATGATTAGGGTCCATGTCAATCAACAACATACAAAATACAAAAGAACAAGAATCAAAATTAAACAAGATTATGCCTCTTGATCTTCTATTTTATTCCTATCATCTTCTTGGACGTTGTGTGGGTGATGATCTTCAAAGAATTGAAGCCTCCTAGACCATGTATCTTCCCTTCCTTGCTCATTTTGAACAAGAGAAGAAAACCCTCCCTTCTTCTCCTTGCTTGTACCAACCACCAAACTCCAAGTGTGGTGTCCGCCGACCCTAAGGAGAGGAGAGGAGGCTCTGGCCAAAGAAAGGAAGAAAGGGCTAAACCCTAACTCCTCTTGCCGCTGGCCCTAGGACAAGGAGAGGGAGGCGCCGACCAAAGAAAGGAAAAAAGGGGTAAACCCTAACTCCTCTTGTCGCTAGCCCTAAGGAAAGGTAGAAGAGGCGCCGACCAAAGGGAAGAATAGGAATCAAAACCCTAACTCCTTGTTGCCGCCGACCCTAGAAGCAAAACCCTAATCCTTGCCGCCCAAGCCTCTCCATGTCCAACACACCCCTCTATAGGTCAAGGCTTCATGAGGTATTTATAATAGGCTACAATAGGGACCATGAGGAGGAGTTGAATCTTGGCCACCCAATGGATCCGAACCACAAATGTAAGATATGAAAAAAAAATAAAAATAAAAATAAAATAATAGCCCTTGCTAATTGAGAATTAGCTCATGGAATTTTTAGGAATTTATAGAAATTTTTCCGGATTCAAAAGGAGTCCATACGAGGAAGATTAAAGCTTAATTGGGAGTTTGGACTTAACTTGGGTTAGACTTGACCAAGGATGACTCAACCCAAATGGAACGGTTTCTATAAACCTCGTCAAACCCGATCTCGCGATCACCTCTTCTCCTTCGTCTTTCCCGATTGCGATTCCTTCTCTTGCTCATTTCATTGCCGCAAGCTTCCCGATCACACGCGACGCCGTCGACTTCTTCGGTCATCGCGACCTCTGCGAGCTCAATTTGTGGTCATTGCTGTCTCTTCCTCTCCATCACCGACGCTTCCTCATTTCCGATAGCATCTTCCCAGTGCTTCCACTCGTCGCTGCCGGAGTTCTCTAGCGCCGACCACACAAGGGTTTTTTCCCTTCCAGCCGATAGTCGTTCTTCTCTCATTCGTGCAGCTTTGCTATTCCCTGTTTCGTTACCATGGCTCATCTCTTCCGACGATCTATCACCGTCGACCCTAAGCTAGTCGATCTTCGCCCGATGCTGCCTTATCACCACTGTCGGAGCTCTCCGTCGCCGGCCCGGTCGGAGTTGCTCGTCGTCACCATCGCTCAAGCTCAGCCCGCCGTCGCCTCTCCTCTTCCTCCGTTTCATCATCGACACAGTGTTGGAGTTGGTGTTGCGTTGGAAAACAAGGGGGTGCTATTGGAGGAGATTTGATCGGTAAGCTCTTGTTACCCTTTTTGTTTAATGGTAATTGCTGTGTTGTTGTGTTCCGGTGAGTGGACTGATCTATACTTTGGCTGTGAGTGATGAAGAACTTAGGGTACCAAATTGGAGAGAGAGCTCAGTTATGTCGAATCGGCAATTGGTGGTTTGGGCAGAAGGTTGTGGCTATTGAAACTACCGTGGAAATCAGAGTTGAGCAGGGAAGCTGGATTCGAATTGGCAGTGCAAGGTAAGGCTATTGGGTGATCTTGTGAGTAATTTCTTCATTTCGTTGGTCTTGGAGGTTGTATTCATTTTAACTGGATTGAGCAAAGATTTCGGTTGAATAAATCTGATTGTTCCAGATGGGATAACTATGCTCAGATTGAAGGGACTACGTTGGGTAAGCTGGGTTAGTTCATATCAAACTCTTGTAAGCTTATCTAGAAGTTGTGTTGATGGAATTGGACTAGGTAAGTTCAATTTGGGATTTGATATCATCCTTGGACTTATGATAGTACTTGTCAATGTTGTATGTTGATTTCAGGACTTTGATTAGTGATGGATGCTCGTATGCATGGACAGCTAACCAGGCTACATAACATGTGGGTAATATCTACCTGGTCCAGTAGTTTTGATCAAATTCCAGTGCATGAATTTGGATATATGTTTATACCTGTTTATCTTAAATCCACTCATGTTTAATCATATGCTTGCACTGCCTTTGACCTTTGAGATATATTTCTGTTATTTCATTGATTATCTATCATGGATATGAACTACAAACCCTATTATATATTAGCTGATAGATATTCAGTAAGTACATGTGGTTAGGGTTATCTTTGTGACCTCAGATTGGGTTACTGTGTTACATCACTAAGGTTAGGTGATGGATTGGATTATGGAGTCGATTGTTATATCATACCCGTATTAGTGGTGCATCTATGGTGGATTTAGTTGTCTGTACATAGATAAGTGTGTGGTTGTCAGTATGTGGCCATGGACTAGAGGTCCTAGTGTGATGGTATATCCATTATGGATTGTATATCTGTGTATGGTTATATGGATTGTCGATAGTATCTCGCTATTGACTAGAGGTCTTAGCGTGGTTGATTGTCAGATGTGTATGACTCTTTATGTGATAGAGAGAGTCTTGTGGATTGTAGTCCTTGCATAGTTGACTTTTGGTTGACCAGGACTCCCCGTGGGATGGGGAGTGTGGCGAGGATACATGTATGGAGCTATGCATCATTACATTGCATGCATGTTGTTGACTGGGTCTCCCTTGTGGTTGAGACGGGTCGTCAGTCATCCAGCCTCCCTGGCCACTCGGGGTAGTAGTAGCAAGGTTGAGGGCAGAGCATTGGATGTGCTGCGCTCTGCCACTATATACGATGGTAGCTGGAGATGCACACCTGGCCACTGAGCAGAGTGGTGTTAGCACTCGCCCACTATAGAGGGTGGTTGTGTGACGTGCAGTTATCCTGTGTGCAGAGCTCGTCTACTCATGGGTAGTGATAGAGCGGCTAGCAGTAGGGACCCTCGGGGAGTAGTTAGCTCTTTACGCTTATATGCTACTCATTCATACTACCCAACTCGGTCACTCGAGAGTAGTGGCAGCTAGAGTAGGGCTAGTCGTCATGCCGTGCCACCCGGGCCATACTGGGGTTGTGGTTGGATGGGTCCGCAGACATGACCATGCATATGCATTGCTGATATATATGTATACATGTATTTGATATATATTTTACATATGCCTGTGAGATGCTGCATTTGTTTGCTGCATATGTTTGTACATCATGATACATGCCATTTACATATTATATACTGCTATGTGTTGAGCATGATATATGTGTTAGTCCAGACTGTTGTATGCATTTGATTAGTGTCATGTCATAGTGTGGTATGGATCGGGATGTTATTATTTGTGATTATATACTGATCATATGTCTGAGTGTTGGTCAGGTATGAGATTGACTTTGTACGTTATATGAGTTATGTTATTGTAAATCTATTCAGGATGATATAACTTATGGTGTTGCAGACCGTCAGGTATGTTGGTACACTACTTCATGTTCAGTTGATCAGTTTAGTATATACATTGAGTATGACTATACTGTGGTTACTTGTTACTAGGTTTGGATAGAACTGTATGTCTATTGGACTCATGCTGTATACCTGTAGATCTTCACATGTATACTTGTAGATCTCTATATCCTGATATGTTGTTCATGCACTTTCTATATATTACCCCTAAGTTTATACTCACCACCCCGGGACCCCGGGACCCCGGGTTTCCTGTCGCCTAGGTATCAGGTAGAAGATCCCTTGGACGTTCGGAGCTCCGCCAGCTGATCCCATCTCACACCGAACAATTGGGGTTTTTCACGTATTTGTTTCCGCTGCTGTTTTGTATTATGACCATGTATAATCAGTTTTGTATTTGGTTCTTGGTTTATATGTTGTTTTTGGTGTAGTATGTTAGAGTTGCACCGGTGCACACCTTTTGTGTTGTTGTGGATGTATTGTTTGGTATTGTCCATATATATGTCATGTTGTTGTGGGCCTACAAGCCTTGTATTAACCCGATATGTTGCCACGTACAGGGGATATGCCGTCCATTTGCTTTTCGACACGGCATACTCTCGGGGCGTGACAACATATAACCCAATCCATTAATGATGATCCATTCCACTAGAGGATCATCATTGATCTACCTCTCCAACCCTTATAATTAAATATGGGCTCCACATATTATTTGTACAAAATATCTCTCCGTATTTAAGATATCGAATGTCCATTAATTAATTAAATTACTGACAATTTAATAAATCAATATCTAACTTCATGAGTAGTACCACTCATCCTTATCATCATGTTGGACCAAGTCCACCTGTAGGATTTACATGATGAACTTTATGAGCTCCTCAAGGGGACATCATCATCCTAGTGTATAGGACATAGTTTCCTCCTATAATCAATGACACACCATGTAAATAATATTATTTCCCAACTTACCAGGCTTATCGACGAAACACATAAATCTCACCCATTGGTAAATAAAGAAATAAATACTAAGTACATGTGCCCGTTATTATATTGGGATTAAGAGCATGTACACCGTAATATCTGATGTTTGATTCAATTATATAGTCAGTATAAATTGAATCACCTCTAAATCGGTCCTGCTCAATACACACAAAGTGTACTTCTATGGTCAAGATAAACCAATACCAAATTACACTACAACCTGCCAATGGTTTGTCCAAAACCATCTTGGTTGTGAGCCTCTACTTATACTCTACAAAGAATTGATAACATGATCTTCTATACGACGCCACACACCTGTTATATACAATGTAAAGTATCAGACAATATGCATAAATATAAAATTCAAACAATGATCATGTGATTCTTATTTCAAAATGAAGATGTTCATACAAAAGTTAGGCTTTTAGTATACATCCTAACAATGATACCCTAAACTAAGATTAAGATGTTTTGCAACGGAAGCTAATCTAAGTGAGTTGGATTGGAATAATTTGTGAATGCATATTATTTTTGCTTTGATTTCTGGTGAAGGAGATGGGTTGTTACCTCTATTCACTTGAATTGTATAGGTCGGTGTTATCCTGCAGTGGATCAAGAAGGTATGGTAGTTCAATTGAACAAGGTGAGTTGATCTGGATAATTTTATTAGTTGGGTATCATGATGAAAGTATAAGTTGGTTGTGTAGATATGTGGTTGATTCTAATTATGGTGGGGTAATCGATGGTAATGGAGTTAGATCAACTCAGTGGATTGATGGGTAACAATAGGTTAAGGAATTGGTTTGGTTCTACTATTAGATTGACAGTAGAACTTTGATATATGTTGTATTCTTTGGTTGCAGGATGTTGATTGTAGGACTTTGATTAGTGATAGATGCTTATTCGTGTGGGTAGCTGATGTGAGCTACATACCAAGTGGGTAATATTCTACCCTAGTCAGGTAGATAGTTAAACTTGGTGCATGAATTATAGGTTGATAATGACACCATTACTTTGACTCCACTCATATTATTTCGTTGCTTGATACTTAGTCTTTGGACTTTGAGATGCTCTATTATTGTTGTTACATTTTATTCATCACTGTTATGATTTACAGATGTTATGGTATGTGGACCTATAGATGCTTAACTATGTGTACATAGCTGAGTATGGTTGTAGACTTGATTTGTGTCATTAGGATAAATCATCTGGGGGTGGGTGATATCCTTGATGTAGAGTTGATTGTTGTATCATATTCCTTTATGTTGTGTGCCTGTTATAGATCATGGATCTGTGTATGGTTGTATGAGTTGTCGATAGTGGGTTGCTACGGACTAGAGGTCCTAGCATGGTTGATTGTCGATAGTGGGTTGCCTTGGACTGGAGGTCATAGCATGGTTGATTGTCAATAGTGTGTCACTACGAACTAGAGGTCCTAGTGTGGTTGACTGTCGGTTGTGTATGAATCTTTGTGGGATAGAGAGTGTGTTATGGATGTATGTATGTGTGGTTGTGTATTCATTTCATTGACATGCATGTTGGTGACTTGGTCTTCCTTGTGGTTGAGAGGGTCGTCAGTCATCCTGCCTCCTCAGCTACTTGTGGTAGTAGTAGCTATTGGATCGTAAAAGCATCGCTAGAGGGGGGGGGGGGGGTAAATAGTGAGCGTAAAATTTTTTGTCTTTTCGTTCATTCAATTAAAACTATGAGTAATGTAGCGGAAAAATAAATAATATAAAATTATTTTTACTTTGTTCACAACCTAGCAGTTGCTACTCCAAGGCCCCATGATTCTTGACCGCGTACGAAGGGGCAATCCACTATAGAGTCTCCTACTTATTGGAGGTAGGAGACAACGATCACAAAAATGAAAGTTCGAGGATGAGACAACAAACCTACCTCACCTTGTTACGATTAAAACCACGAATATAATAAATGAAAACAAATTTACTACTGTCGACGAAGAGGTTGTAAGCTTGGCGTTGCGTCGACATTATGACGACATTACGATGTTAGAGCTTTGGCATTGTGGGAGCACGTTGAGAGAAAGATGAATGATCTTTGGGTTCGAGTCCTCCCCTCCTTTTATAGACTTGCGCCTTGGAATAAGTCTAGATCCAGATCCTCAACTTGTGGAACTTATCACGAGGTGCCACCTTATCTTATCACGAAGTGGCCATGTCAAATGTTATCCTTTTTGACCTTGCATATTTGGCTGACTCATCGCCATCAGTCGACTGATTCCCTTCATCAATCGACTGATGTGCAGCAGTCGACTGCCAATAGTAGTAGTCGATTGCCAACCTGGTCACTCCCCTGCAATAAGAGATTAGCACGGAATATGGTAAATATGACGGTTCCTTACCGTCCGATCTCGACCTAGACCTTCCACTGGAAGTCTTAGTCGGATCGCTGCCTACGGTCATCCCCGTACAAAGGACACAACCTTACCATCTCTCTTCGCACTCATGCTTACCTCTGGTTTTTTATGACATGTTGCTTTACTTTCGGTCTTCACCTGGGTTCTTCGATTCCCAAGAAGTTCTCCCGGTGTCGCCCGACCACCATGGTTTCTCAACTTGAGATTCTCTGGGTGTCACTGACCATCAACTTAGCTTAACCATTTCCTACACACTTAATTCAGCTCATGAGATAATAATATGACATTAACTTTGGGCCTTTTCCATAATAAAAACCTAGGTTTGATTATCTGGTGCCCCTGCACCAACAATACCTGGTGTGAGGATAGTGCATCTGTTGTGCCGCACTTGACCATTGTTGTTGGTGGTTGAAGTTGTGTGCAGTTTGTCGTGTGTGTGTGGTACTTGACCACTCATGGGTAGTGATAGTCGGAGTGGCCAGCAGTAGGGACCCCCATTGTGTAGCTTATAGCTCTTATCGCTACTTATTCATACTACCCATTCGGCCACTCAAGAGTAGTGGTAGTGAGTGGGGTGAGCAGGCATGACCATGCATCTACTTTGCCATGTGTGTGATGGCATTGGCATATGCTTGTTGTGATGTTGTATTTGATTGAGCTATGCTTGCTGCATATGTTTATTCATCATTCTGCATACTATTTGGATATTCTATACTATTGTGTGTGGAGTACAGTGTATGAGTTGGATCGGGCTATTATACGCATTTAATCAGTGTCATGTTGTTGTGTAGGATGGACTAGGTTCATTATGTCTTTGTGAAGGTTTTTCTTTGGAACCAAAGCTCTTGCCTTTTACCACTTGAAGGTTTTTCTTTGGAACCGAAGCTCTTTTACCACTTGAAAGTAGGAAACTTCGCTTCCCACTTCGACTCGGTCGCTTGTTCATGGCGATCCCATCGACGTCCCCGGATAAAAAAAATTTAATCCTAGACAAAAGGGATCACCCAAGCAACCGTTTCATCGTCGTGTTATTCGATTAGAGTAGTCACTTTAACAAACTTATTGTTCAAGCAACCAACCTCTATTCTACGAATAGCCACGGAATAGATGATGTACGGATCGCCGACTTTTGTATTTAAGTTCGGGGTCCAAGTATATTTAGCCACAAAATAAAACATATAACATGCATATAATTGAAAAACAATTATAGACATAATACAAAATAACACTAATCAAAATAAACAAGATTATACCTCTTGTTATACCTCTTGATCTTTTATTGTATGTCCTTCCTCCTTTTGGACGTCGTGTGGGCGACGATCTTCCAAAAGTCGAAGCCTCCTAGATCACCAATCTTCCTTTCCTTGTTCATTCCGAACAAAGGAAGATAATAAAACAAAACTCTTCTTCCTATCTAGAACTGGCCACCAAGTCAATAGACTCGATGTTGCCACCGGCCAAGGAAGAGAATATGGAGTATGGGAACCAACCAAAGGAGAATCAAGGAGGGTGATGGGCGTCGGCCTACTCTTGGAGAAGAGAAAGGAAACCAATCCTTCACCTTGTAGCCGCCCAAAACCCTAACCCTAGCTCTCCTAGTTGCCGCCGGCCAAAGAAGAGGGGAAGAGGAATAGGTTGAGCACCGGCCAAAGTAGAGGGAAGAAGGATAGGTGCCGGCAACACCTTAGGAAGAAGAAGAAGAGAACCTCTCCTCTTGTTGCCACCCACTCCACCTCCCAAACCCTAGCCGCCCAACTCAATCCTAACCCTACTAGGATTCCTAGCCGCCCAAGCTAAAGGGAAGCAAACCCTAATCTCCTAAGCCATCAAATTGTCGCCCACCCCCTTAAGGCTTATTTATAGGTTTAGGGATAAGCCTTTATTTAATCTCAACCGTCGGTTCTAGGGATTTAATCTCAACCGTCGGATCTAGAGATTTAATCTCAACCGTCGGATCTAGAGATTTAATCTCAACCGTCGGATCTAGAGATTTAATCTCTACCGTTGGATCTAGAGTTTTGCTTTCATCCATTGGATCTAGGCTTCATGAGGTTTTAATAGGCTACAATAGGGACCATGAGGAGGAGTTGGATCTTGGCCAACCAATGGATCAAGCCCACATAAAGTCCGATCCATTAATGATTATCCATTCTACTAGAGGATTATCATTGATCTACCTCACCAACCCCCATAAGTTAATATGGGCTCCATATATTATTTGTACATTTTTCTCCCTGTGTTTAAGATCTCGAATGTCTGTCAATTAATTAATTTACTGACAATTAATTAATCAACATCTAACTCCATGAGTAGTACCACTCAACCTTATCATCATGCCGGACCAAGTCCACCTGTAGAGTTTACATGATGAACCTTATGAGCTCCTCAAGGGGACATCATCATCCTAATATATAGGACACGATTTCCTCCTATAATCAATGGCACACCATATAAATAATACCATTTCCTAACTTACCGAGCCTATTAATTTAATCTATAAATCTCGCCCATTGGTAAATCAAAGAAACGAATACTAAGTATATGTGCCCGTTATTATATCGGGATTAAGAGCATGTACAAAATAATATCTGAGGTCCAATTCGATTATGTAGTCAGCAATAAATCGAATCACCTCTAAGTCGGTCTTGCTCAATACACACAAAGTGTACTAGTGTGATTCTATGGTCAAGACAAACAAATACCAAATCACACTACAACCATACTAATGGTTTGTCCAAAGTCATCTCGGTTGTGAGTCTTTACTTATACTTTACAAGGAGCCGATAACATGATCTCCCGTGTGACACCACACACCATGTTATCTACAATATAATGTATTAGACAATATGCATCACCATAAATATGCAAACAATGATCATGTGATTTTTATTTCAAAAATAAAAATGTTCATACAAAAGATAGACTTTTCAGTATACATCCCAACAATCTCCCACTTATACTAAAAGACTATGCTGTCCTCAAACTACCATACATCTGATTCCTATTCCCTCCACATGCCTATCAAAAGCTCTCGCCAGAAAGGCCTTAGTGAAAGGATCTACTAGGGTATCCTCTGATGCAATCTAGGCGACAACACCTTCTACCTCCTTTACGATTTCTTGTATCAGGTGGTACTTACGCTCTATGTATTTACTTGACTTATGGACTCGTGGTTCCTTCGAGTTTGCAACTGTACCACTATTATCACAATAAATTGTGATAGTTCTGGGCAAACCAGGAATCACATCCAAGTCCGTCAGGAAGTTCCTGAGCCACACAGCTTCTTTGGCTGCCTCAGAGGCTGCCACATACTCAGCTTCCATGGTGGAGTCCGCTACGCATTTCTGCTTGACACTTCTCCATACAATGGCTCCACCTCCCAAAGTAAACACAAAACCTGAGGTAGACTTACTTTTATCCTTGTCTGATTGGAAGTCGGAATCTGTGTAACCCACAGGGAGTAATTGGTCTGCCTAGTAAACTAGCATATAATCCCTAGTCCTTCTCAGGTACTTCAATATATGCTTTACCGTAGTCCAATGTCTCTGTCCTGGATTACTCTAATATTTGCTAACCATGCCCACAGCAAAGTAGATTTCTAGTCTCGTACATAGCATCACATACATGAGGCTTCCTACTGCCGAAGCATAAGGAACCACCATCATCTCCTCTATCTCCTCAGATATTCTAGGACACATCTCCTTAGGCAAAGGAACTCCATGCCTGAAAGGTAGAAAACCCTTCTTGGAGTTCTGCATGCTAAAACGATCCATAATGGTGTCTATGTATGAAGCTTGAGATAAGCACAGCATCCTTTTCTTGCGATCCCTTATAACCTTGATCCCAAGGATGTGTCCTACTTCTCCCAAGTCCTTCATATCAAACTGTTTGGACAACCATACCCTTACGTCCAATAACACCTTGATATTGTTGCCAATTAACAAAATGTCATCTACGTATAGTACATGAAATACCACTACATTTCTGTCACATCTCTTGTATACACAAGACTCATACGGACTTTGAATAAATCCATAAGACTGGATTACCTCATCAAAGTGGATGTTCCAAGACCTCGAAGCTTGCTTCAATCCATAAATGGACCGATTAAGCTTACACACAAGATTCTCTTTGCCTTTTGCAATGAATCCCCTTGGTTGCTTCATATAGATATTTTCCTCAAGACTTCCATTAAGGGAAGCTGTCTTGACATCCATCTGCCACACCTCATAATCTATATGAGCTGCAATGCATAAGAGAATCCAGATAGACTTAAGCATGGCTACCGGCGAAAAGGTTTCCTCATAATCGATACCCTCTTTCTGAGTATACCCCTTTGCAACAAGCCTCGCTTTGAAGGTCTTAACCTTCCCGTCTATTCCTCTCTTTCTTTTGTAGATCCACTTGCATCCAATGGTTTTTACACCATCGAGTGGTTCTACTAGCTCCTAGACTTGATTTGAATCCATAGATTCAATCTCAGCATTCATTGCACTTTGCCAAGATACTGCATCTTTATCTTGGATTGCCTCGTCATATGTCCAGGGATCAGGTTCATGTTCGCCAGGGACCAAATCAGAAGATTCTCCCAAGAACATGAATCTATCAGGCTGTCTCACAACCCTCCCACTACGATGAGGTATCACCTGTGTATCCTCTATGACACGCGGTGCAGTGACTTATGGTATATCCTCTTGTACCGGTGGTACTGAAGAATTGAATTCCCCTTTTAATTCCTCCAGTACAATCTTAATCATGGGCTTGTGGTTCATCACATAGTCTTCCTCTAGAAATCTAGCGTTCATGCTAACGATCACCCTCTAATCTCTAGGACTATAAAATAAACCACCTTTCGTTCCTCTATGATAGCCAACGAACATGCGTACTTCTGTACGAGGTTCTAACTTACCAGCATCTGCCTTCAGCACATGTGCTGGACTCCCCCAAATCCGAATATGTCTTAGACTAGACTTTCGCCCAGTCCACAATTCTATGGGAGTAAAAGGCACTGATTTTGATGGAACCAAGTTCAGAATGTACACCGCCGTATCTAGAGCATATCCCCAGAACGAATCTGACAACTCAAAATAACTCATCATCGATCTAACCATCTCCATAAGAGTCCTATTCCTTCGCTCTGCTACACCATTCTGCTGGGGTGTGCCAGGTGCAGACAATTGGGATTGAATCCCAGCCTCTGATAAGTAAATCCTAAACTCTCCCAAGAGGTACTCACCACCACGATCAGATCGTAGTGTCTTGATACTTTTACCTTGATGTTTCTCTACATCAGCCTTGAATTCTTTGAACTTGTCAAATCATTCAGACTTGCGGCGCATCAAGTAAATGTATCCATATCTCGAATAATCATCTATAAAAGAGATGAAATACTCAAAACCACCTCTAGCCTGGATAGACATAGGACCACACAAATCAGAATGAACCAATTCTAACACATCTTTGGCTCTATACCCCTTGGCCTTAAAAGACCTCTTGGTCATTTTACCCTTCAAGCAAGATTTGCAGGTTGGGAAATCTTCCACCACTAATGAACTCAGAGGTCCATCAGCTATCAACCTTTGAATTCTTCTTAGGTTAATATGACCAAGTCTTAGATGCCAAAGATATGTTTGGTTCATCTTCGAAGGTTCTTTTCTCTTATTGGAATTAGAAGATGAGTTATTAACTTCTATTTGCATCGTGGGAGCTTTTGGTTCTAGTGTATATAAATTTCCTATCAATGCACCCGAACAGATAATCTCCCTATTCCTTTTTATAACAACTCTGTCATTAAAAGAAATAGAATATCCATCCATAAATAATTTAGAAACCAAAATTAAATTCTTTCTAAATAAAGGTACATAAAGGCAATTCTTAAGAACCAAAACTTTATTTTTCTCAAAAGATAAATAAACGTCTCTCACTGCAACAGCCGCCACCTTCGTGGCATCGCCAAGTACTGGTAATCTCCCTCACCTAGTCATCGGTTTCGAACCCTAAAGTATTGTAGACATGATCAGTGGCTTCCGTATCTACACACCAGGTGCCGGTAGATAACACCGCTAAACATGTTTCAACGACTAGACCAAAAGGTATACATTTTTTTCTGCTTGTGATTGGGGCAGTCCTTCTTCCAGTGTCCATCCTACTTGCAAGTGAAGCACTTGCCTTTCAGCTTCTTCACTCGTCCCTGAGATCCTCCCATCACCTATGCCCCATCTTGTTTCTTCTTCTTCTTGCCTTTCGGCTTAGAAGTAGAAACCTTTTGAGCAACCATGGCCTGAGCCTGAGCAAGCCCTTCTGTCACCTAGAGAATGATATCGACCTGGGTTTCCCCATTGATGTCAGCTCCAAGGACTTCTAGCTCATTTGCAGGCTTAGGAGGACACTCTTCGAAGAGTACATACTTGTACTCCTCATCAGTTAAGACAATATCTAGATTTCTTTTTCCAATCAACATAATTATGTAGAATAAGTTTATTTTCCTTTAGTATCACATCAAGTGGACTGAAAGTCATTTTTGAAAAACCTAAGAATCACATAGATCAAAACTTTAGATTTCAAAAAATAATTGATTCCTCAAACAATAAAATTTTGAAATCAACCAACACCTCAAAACACTGAGAATATCATATGCCACGATCGTGTGGATGTATACGAATTCTACATTTGTAAGAGGAGGTTTTACCCATTAATTTTACTATCTTGTCAACCTAACTTTTTGACAAATAAAATTAATAGTTGGTTTCTCTTTGGCCCTACAAATAAAAGCAGTGACTCTGATGGGGAGGATACTCCTATTTGCATCTAAGTGTTCACCATTACTCGATACCAAGGAAATTATCTTGGGTTATGTGCCTTCCGATGGGGAAGTACACACACTCCTAAATAATTTCCTATAACCATATCCGACCTTGTGATACGCAAACAAACTCATCCGATAGGGAGGAAGGCACTCAGAGCCGACGTGCAAGTTTGTTTGCATCACATGTCAAATCGTAATGGAGGCCGTGGGAATTTATAAAAATATCCCTCTCCCACTTAGTAATTTAAAATTGAGGAATTTTCTAGCCTACGACACGCATATCAAACAATAAGCAATAAATATGAAAAAAAATATTTTCCAACTATTATGACTTTTGTCTTCAATATGTCTCCCGTCATATCGCCATCTCGTCCGCTCCTCCCTACGCCATGTACGAGCCATCCGGAGATCCGAGACTAAAAACTTTTTTAATTTACATTCATCGATCCTATACTCCACGAGGGAGTGCACATGAAATCTAGATCGAAAGTAAACTAAAATAAAAAGAGTGGATAAAAAATGCCGTATCTAATTACAAAAATTAAATACTATCCTCGTCAACCCTGAGGATTCAACAAAATATACAATTACACACATACAATCACATACACACATATGGCCATAATAGTTAGATCCTATGCCTACAACCAAAAAGTTAACCTACACATATCCTACTATTATCCGGCACATATAATATATGAAAAGTGCATAAAAGTAACCGAATCCTAAACACACAAAACCGAAAACCGTGGCTCTGATACCAATTGAAGGTTTTTCTTTGGAATCGAAGCTCTTGCCTTTTACCACTTGAAGGTTTTTCTTTGGAACCAAAGCTCTTTTACCACTTGAAGGTAGGAAACTTCGCTTCCCACTTCGACTCGGTCGCTTGTTCATGGCGATCCCATCGACGTCCTCGGATTAAAAAAATTTAATCCTAGACAAAAGGGATCACCCAAGCAACCGTTTCATCGTCGTGTTATTCGATTAGAGTAGTCACTTGAACAAACTTGTTGTTCAAGCAACTAACCTCTATTCTACGAATAGCCGCGGAATAGACGATGTACGGATCGCTGACTTTTATGTTTATGTCCAGGGTCAAAGTATATTTAGCCACAAAATAAAACATATAACATGCATATAATTGAAAAATAATTATAGACATAATACAAAAGAACACTAATCAAAATAAACAAGATTATACCTCTTGTTATACCTCTTGATCTTCTATTGTATGTCCTTCCTCCTTTTGGACATCGTGTGGGCGACGATCTTCCAGAAGTCGAAGCCTCCTAGATCACCAATCTTCCTTTCCTTGTTCATTCCGAACAAAGGAAGATCATAAAACAAAACTCTTCTTCCTATCTAGAACTGACCACCAAGTCAATAGACTCGATGTTGCCACCGGCCAAGGAAGAGAATATGGAGTATGGGAACCAGCCAAAGGAGAATCAAGGAGGGTGATGGGCTCCGGCCAATTCTTGGAGAAGAGAAAGGAAACCAATCCTTCACCTTGTAGCTGCCCAAAACCCTAACCCTAGTTCTCCTAGTTGCCGCTGGCCAAAGAAGAGGGGAAGAGGAATAGGTTGAGCACCGCCCAAAGTAGAGGGAAGAAGGATAGGTGTCGACAACACCTTAGGAAGAAGAAGAGAACCTCTCCTCTTGTTGCCGCCCACTCCACCTCCCAAACCCTAGCCGCCCAACTCAATCCTAACCCTACTAGGATTCCTAGCCGCCCAAGCTAAAGGGAAGCAAACCCTAATCTCCTAAGCCATCAAGTTGCCTCCCACCCCCTTAAGGCTTATTTATAGGTTTAGGGATAAGCCTTGTTTTAATCTCCACCATTGGTTCTAGGGATTTAATCTCAACCGTCGGATCTAGAGATTTAATCTCAACCGTCGGATCTAGAGATTTAATCTCTACCATTGGATCTAGAGTTTTGTTTTCATCCATTGGATCTAGGCTTCAAGAGGTTTTAATAGGCTACAATAGGGACCATGAGGAGGAGTTAGATCTTGGCCACCCAATGGATCAAGCCCACATAAAGTCCGATCCATTAATGATTATCCATTCCACTAGAGGATTATCATTGATCTACCTCACCAACCCCCATAAGTTAATATGGGCTCCATATATTATTTGTACATTTTTCTCCCCGTGTTTAATATCTCGAATGTCCATCAATTAATTAATTTATTGATAATTAATTAATCAACATCTAACTCCATTAGTAGTACCAGTCAACCTTATCATCATGTCGGACCAAGTCCACTGCGGGTTTACATACGATGAACCTTATGAGCTCCTCAAGGGGACATCATCATCCTAATATATAGGACACGGTTTCCTCTTATAATCAACGACACACCATATAAATAATACCATTTCCCAACTTACCGAGCCTATCGATTTAATCTATAAATCTCGCCCATTGGTAAATCAAAGAAACGAATACTAAGTATATGTGCCCGTTATTATATCGGGATTAAGAGCATGTACAACATAATATCTGAGGTCCGATTCAATTATGTAGTCAGCAATAAATCGAATTACCTCTAAGTCGGTCCTGCTCAATACACAGAAAGTGTACTAGTGTGATTCTATGGTCAAGACAAACCAATACCAAATCACACTACAACCATACCAATGGTTTGTCCAAAGCCATCTCAGTTGTGAGCCTTTACTTATACTTTACAAGGAGTCGATAACATGATCTCCCGTGTGACACCACACACCATGTTATCTACAATGTAATGTATTAGACAATATGCATCACCATAAATATGCAAACAATGATCATGTGATTCTTATTTCAAAAATAAAGATGTTCATATAAAAGATAGACTTTTCAGTATACATCCCAACACTTTGTTTATATGTTGATCATATATTAGGTGTTGATTATAGGTGTAGTATTGTTCATACATGTTGTACCTGTTATATTATTATATACTTGTTTAGGTTGTATAAGTTGGGTTGTTGCAGACATTTCAGTCATGTTAGTACATTACGTTATGTATAGTTGATCAGTTGGTTTTTTATGCATTGATTATAGTTGTGCTACTGGTTAATTGCTATTACCTTTAAGACTGTATGTCCATTGATCTCCCTATGTATACCCATTGATGTATACCTGTTGATCTCCCTATGTATACCTGTTGATGTATAGTGGTTGGATTCTTATTCTATATTATTGTATTCTCTTGGATTGTTTGATTTGGGATTTTATCCTATATTGTTTCCGTATTGTGGTATACGGATGTGTTGTGTATATTTGGCTTTTATTATGAATTTGGTTTGGTTGTTGGTTTCTATTATGATTCTTGTTGTGTCAAAGTCACTCCGGAGTGGATAGTTGAGTTATTGTATCTTTATTATTTGTTGGTGTATTCCACTGTATTTTATAGCTTGTGTGAATTAGCAGCTATTTGGGCTATGTATCGGTAGTTTTTCTTATATTGTCACAGAGGTCGACGGACATATATATATACTCTCGGGCATGACAATTTTATTGGTATCGAGCCTAGGTTGAAGTCCACTTTCAAATTTTATTTCGTTTGGACATCGAGTTTTGTTTTACTCGATTTTAGCTTTGTGAGTTTTGGGATCTTGCTGTAGCAGGACATCTCTGAGCTACAAGGTTTAAGGTATGTTAATTGTTATCACATATCCTTTTGTTGGCTATGCATTTAGTTGATTATAATAGGGAATGACATGTGGTGTTAGTCACTATTCATCACCGTGGGTTGGGTTGACCACTGGAATGACTTGTTGAGTTTGTGTGTCTTGAACCTGTTGTCAAAAAGGTGAATTACCTTTGAGAGCCGACTGATACTGAGTCGGAAAGCACGGATCAAGTAGTCACATTTCTTGTGGAGATCAAAGATTACAGTCTTAGGGATTTTCGCTAACTATGCTAATCAAATCATTATCTATTGGGTAATGGACTAGGCGTGTATGCTATTGTTGATACAGATAGCGGAGGATTACTATATGGTGATTCATAGGGATTTTGATCCATGAGTTGGTCATGCTGGGTTGTATAACTTTGAAGGTACTTTTGAGTACTTAACTCGTGTTATATAGAGAAAGTAGAGTTAGTTGTATACCATATCAGAATCAAGCCAGTACTTGGTGGAAGATGTAGGAAATAATCTTCGGGGAATAGTATGTTACTTGGTCACGGTGTAGTGATATTGTGAGAGAGTATTTCCCGTGTCACTTTCTTTTACTCATTGTCAGGGAATTCTTGAGCATCGAGTAGGGTGATTGTTTGGAAATGGAAGTGCCAAGCAGAGTCATTAGACTTGCAGAGGTTATGACCACCTAATAGCTCAAGAATGTGATTGGGTTATCTTCGGCCATCCACGGTTTATTGGCTTGTATTCAGATTGGGATGCTTGGATATTCTATTAGATCCTATCGAAAGACATTAGACTGGGTCATATGTATGGAAACAACTCTGTAGAAAGTGCTTTAGAAGTTGGAGATTGATAAACAAACATTGCCAGTCAAATATTGGAATCAGAAGAATGATTCTGAAGGGATTGTGTGCGTGCAGTGCGGGTCACGATGACACGTAAAGTCATATTATCTGATGGACCATTTTATTTGCTTCTATTGTAAGCAACCAGTACATATGAGGAGAAGGTGTACTTTGAAGACTCAGTTGAAGATTATCAATGTTGTTTTGAGAGGATGATGCACAACTCAAAAGCAGAGATCATCACAGAAGCAATTTACTACCACATGCGTGGTTGGAGTTCCTTGATACTTCCCTCCAAGGGAAGTGATTTACTTAGTAGCATCAGTAGGAGACATTTCAGAAGGCTCATGCAGACGATAATTGTTACCTCCTCAGGCGTGGACATGCTTTGTACATAGGAGAGAGTATACAATGATGGTTATATCTATTCTGTATTCTTCAGTTGTAGCTATACTATTTGTAGAGTTGGAGCGTGCTACAATGTTGGCAGTTATTCAGTACTTTACAGTCGGTGTACTCTTTATCAGTACAATAGTGTTTACCACCTCCATTGCAGTTTTTGTAGTTTGTATCTCAGTTTCATCAGTTGATTTCAGTTCTTCTATGGTAGTCTCTTGCACCTGCAGGAACTCAGTTACCAAGAGCAAACGTTGGACGAGTTACATGATTACATGAGAAGAGACATAGCAGGCCAAAGGATTGATCCTTTTAGGTATTACTTAGGTTATCCTATTTACTGATATATCGAGAGATACTGGTAGTTTATAGGTATCTTTGTCTAGAACATTATTAGATAGGATTAGAAGGGTTCCTATACATCGACTTGTGGGTTGGTGGTATCTCTACCATCAGGTGAGATGTTGACCAACAACCAAGAAGTCAAGGGATGCCCTTAGACTTTGATAGACATATCTTTACTATAGACATATCCTTACGGATAGTTAAATTGTTGAAATGATGGTATAATATGTCTCTCAAATGTGTGTAGAATCCGAGAGTATTCGGATGTAGTTCGGATGAACTCCCAGGCTTGCCATTGCATAGGCAAGTGGAGTATGCGATCAGAGTAATTTTAGGAATAGTTTCGATATTGAAGAGCTCATACCGGGTGACAATTTTATTGGTATCAGTGTTGCTAAACACTATGGGAATTGGAAGAACGTAAGTTGCGATTATAGGAGGTGTTGGATGGGATATTTATCTATCCCGGTATTTTTCTTGAGAAGATCCAGAACTCTTGGCTAAAAGAGAGATGAACCTTTGAGGTTAGGCAACGATTATCGATGATGGAATGCAGTAGTTTTTGAGAATGAATTGTAGGACTATCCGAGCTGTAAAACCACTTTTTGCATTGTGGAAACCTCGGAAGTCGGCCACGGATCCATGCGAAGAATAACAAAATATACATGTACATGTTAAAAACCTTAGATCTACTTTAGATCTACATGTGAAGAGCTTTACCCTTGATGCGATGCCCTTCGCTTATCCCGCTCGTCCAAACGGCTTGCCGAAACTCGAGAGTGTCAAGCGTACACTCCTCTACAAGTATCCACACGAGCAATAGGTGGAGAAGACAACCTAGAGTGTGCTAGCACTCTTGGAAGTCCACGGGAATGGAGGATTAGGGAGAAAGCTTGAGAGGAGAGGAGGAAGAAGATGAAGTTAATACCCTTAACTTCACACTAATGCACCAACATCAAGTGGTCGGCCACTTCATGGGAGTTATATACATGCATGTAATACCAAGATCCATGGCTCTTGGTCTCCCTTATGAGGTGGCCCCCCATGATGTGTCCATGATGATGTGGAACATCATCATTGGCCGGCCCATGCCAAGTCACCATGATGTGGCATTTTGTAGAATACGAAAAAAAAAAAATACTATTAATTAACTCGTTAATTAATTAGGATTAATTAGGGAGTTAATTAGGTTTAAAAACTGGGCCGAAATTGGGCTGGAATTTGGGCTGGGATGAACTGGGCCTGGGCTGAACCCAATCGGATTGGGTTAAGGTTGAGTTTGGTTAACCGAATCAGTCGAACGGCGTTTATAAGCTGCCGAACGAACTGATTTCGGCAGAAACGCGATCTGATTCCCTTTCTTCTTCTCCGCCTCGCTCTTTCGCCCGCGCGAATCACTGATCACCGATCTCGCCGGGCGATCCGGCGAAGTCGCTGACCGCCGCTTTGGTAGTAGATCCTCACGGAGGTTAGGAAGAGGCTACCTTAAGGAGTGCCTGCTTTCTCCTTCTCGGTGAGACGGAGGTGTTGCTTGTACGCAGCAGCGCCATCGGAGGTAAGGATCGAATGACGGTTTCCTTTTCGAGTAGAGATCTGGTATTTGGGGTTGTTTTTAGCTTAGATTGGTTTTTGGCAGTGATCGGGAGTTGGGTTGTTCCGGCGAGCAGTCGGGATTTGGGGAGATAACGCCGCCGGTGAAGGTTGATCTCGGTAAGTTAGATCTAACCCAATATTGCTATCTGTGATATCCATTGAATTATGTTCAGATAATCGGGATTGTGTGATTCGTGTAATATTAGTTAATCGGTTGTGGGCTCAGATGGTTAAGAATCGATACTGGATGGGGTGAGTAAATTGTGTTCCTTCGTTCTGTGTTGAGGAAGTTCTGTGTGGGTATGGTTGTTGAGGGTTTGATCTGGATTTTTCTCCGGTGAGCAGAGTTTGAACAAGAGTGGGCTGCCGGAAGAGATCGGAGATTGGTAAGTGGTGCATACTGATGGGTTGTCATCGGGGATTTTAGTTGCTTGTGATGGATTTCAATTAGGAAACTAGGCTGTGATTGGAGTGGTAAAAATTTGATTTGGGGTTAATTTGGGTTCTGTGATTGAAATGTGATTGTGTCGTTTGTGTGTGTGTGAGTGGGGAAGAGAAACTGTAGTTGGTAATTGCTATGGATTAAGGTGATGGTGTAAGCCGAAGGGTGGTTGGAGGTTAGTTCATTAGAGTATGTTTTGATTTGGAGATCTTAGTGTTGGGATCATATGGGTTATGATGTATAAGCTTAGGAAGTAGTTAATTAGGTTTTCCTATAGTTGATCTATGTAGTTGACCTAGATAGTGTATCGAATTTGGGATTTGGAGGGTTCTTGTTCGTAGACGAGAAAAGAATACGAATATAAAATAGTATTTATTCGTATTATTATTGGAGTGTTATGCTAAATCCTAATTTGTGATTATGTGCAGGTTTGGGATACGGGCCGCGTAGTGAGGATTATCTGAGCCAGATCGTGGGTAATATCTACCTGGTCCGGTAGTTTGATCAATTCTAGTGCATGACATTGTATGTATGTTTATACTGCTTTACCTTAAATCCACTCTTATTAAATCATATGCTTGTCCCGTCCTTTGACCTTGAGATATATACTCTATTATGTCATTGATTATCTAGCATTGATAGAAACCAGAAAATCCTATTATGTTAGGATAGAGGTTTAGTAAATACCTGTGGTTAGGGTTATCTTTATGACCTCAGATCTGGGTTACTGGGTTATTGGGTTGCATCACTAGGTTAGGTGATGAGTCCAAATTATGAGGTCGGGCGTTGTATCATATACATATCGGTGTGTTAGTGGGACGGATCTATTTATCCGTACTCAGGTAAATAGGTTATGATTGGGGACTTATCGCCCTTACATGGTTGACTTTTGGTTGACTAGGTCTCCCGTGAGTTAGGAGTGTTGTGAGGATTTGTGTGGGCTATGCATCATTACATTTCATGCATGCCGACGACCGAGTCCGCTTGTGGTTGAGACTAGTCGTCACCATCCCGCCTCCCGCCACCCTGGGGTAGTGGTTGCAGGTCTGAGAGCAGAGCATTGTGAGCGTGCGCTCTCGCCACTAGGGATGGTGGTAATGGGAGATGCACTTGGCCACCGTGCGGAGTGGTAGTTAGCGACTCACCCACTATAGATGGTGGTCGTGATGTGCGAGTCCCGGTGCAAGGCTCGCCTCACTCATGGGTAGGACGGAGCGCCAGCAGGACCCCGTGTGAGTAGCCTATAGCTCTATGGCGGCTAGCTCTTCATACTACCCAACTCGGTCACTCGGGAGTGGTGACGGAGTCGGATAGTTGTCATGTCGCGGTCACCCAGGCCACACCGGGTCGTGGTAGCGAGTTGGGTGCATGTGCATGACCATGCATATGCATGATATATATATATATGTATGCATGTATTCGATATATGTTTTACATATGCTTGTGAGATGTTGCATTTGGTTGTCGATATGATTGTATACCATGCTACATGTCATTTGCATCTTATATACTGTGTTGAGTATGAGTATTGACAATGCATGTTATTTGGATTATGCTATGATATAATGCTCGTGATGTTATAGGTCGTGGATAGCAGAATGTATGTATATTATTTTATGTCGCTTTATTGGTGTAGTGTATGCTATGAGTATGACCGTATTCGTAGTTTCGTTATTATGTTGAATATCAGATGTATGATGGACGATGTCAGATACAGAGATCTTCACATGTATATCTGTAGATCTCTTTACCCTGTATGTTGTTCATGCACTTCTATATATTACCCCTGAGTTTTATACTCACCACCTCGACCTCGGGTTTCGTCACCTGTAGTAGATAGAAGACTTCGGCTTGGACTCGGAGCATTGCCACCTGATCCCATCTCGCCGTTTTTCCGAGGGTTTTCGTTTCCCATCGCATGTACCCTTTATATGGACTTTTATTGTTTGGAGATCATGCTGTATGTTCTCTTTTGATATTCAGTATGGATTTTATTATAGTATGGACGGATATACCGATGTACTTATGTTGACGAGTTGTATTTCCATGTGTTGGCTTCCGCTATTGATGTTGTACGTGCTGCTGTGTTGTTTTACATTTTTCGATATGTGTTATACTGGCTGCGACTTTGTACCGTATTGGAATTGTCATAAGGGGGTGCCGTCCGTTGGCCGGACAGGGCCTACCTCGGGGCGTGACACATTTGGTCAAGTCAAACTTAACCTTTCATCTTCCCTCTTAAGTCAAGTCAAACCTTTTATCTCTCATGGTTGATCAAATCCAACCATTTGATTCAAGTCAATTTAATTTAATGAATCTCTATTCATTAGTTTAAATTGACTCAATGAATCAAATCTAAATTAGACTCATTCAACACTTGAATCAAATTGAGTCCAACTCAATTAGTCTAATTTGGATTACTCTTAATCCAATTTGGTTCATCCCATGAACCTAATCCTCATGGTCCATCATATGAACCTAATCTCCATCTAATTGCCCTTTGTGTGTGACCCTATAGGTTCTTGTAACATTGGCAATGTTCCTAAACCGATATAGAAACATAAGCAATGAGCGGTATCTAGCAACACATCATTGATACCCAAGTTACAAGAATGTTGAGATCCAACATCACCTTTGTGACTACTAATTGTGACTCTCACAATATGTGACAATGTCCCTCTATCCTTGACATCTAGATTGATCAATTGAAGCATAGACTGTGTCATCCTGTGTACAATCTATATCTTGAACTCCAAGTAGACTCACTTTAATCAAATGTGCTCAATATCTCATATTGACTCATTTGGGCATGACCATGCATTTAGTGGTCTCTCTCTATCAAGAATCATGATGTCACTCCCATCATATAGGAGGGATATATCTCATCTACATCACTCACATCCTTCTGCATAATTTGTTACATACCTAGTAATCGCCTTTATAGTCCACCCATTTACAGGTGATATTTGACGAAGCTAAAGTGTGCAACTCCTTATGTAGGGAACCATGGTGACTTCATGTCCAAGGACTAATAGTCACATGAGAAAGTATATGACACTCATATAATGATCCATGATACTTTCTCATGGTGGATCATTCAGTATACATTCTCCAATGCATACCCATGTGTCAATTTGATATCTCATATCCATGACTTGTGAGATCAAGTCATCGAGTTGACCGACATGCTAGTCTCTTCGCATTAACATTGTCCCTGAATATTAATACTTGACTAGAAATGATTAAGTATAGTGTTCTTTATATCATCTCATTATCGATTCAACCAATCGATTGATATAGATGAGAACCTTCTACTCAAGGACATTATTATACTTAGTTATTTGGCACCAATACAAGTAAGTATAATAACCATAAAGAAATGCATTTATAATAGGAATATGATACAACAAAGTCCATACAACAATCATCACATGATTGACTCTAGGGCTTTCACTAACATGAATATCCTTTGTTATGGATAGATGATCTATTTATATCAGTTAAAGGACACCTGTATATACCCTAAGGTTGATTTATGATTAGTGTGTTGATATTGCAGTGACTTGATGTCATACAATTATCATTGTCGGTGTGATGATTGAAATATCATCAGCTTAGAGTAAAAAGGATGTAGGTGTGTAGAAGACGACATTTCATACTTGGTATGAATTTTATGAGTTGTTGATAATGTTGTTAAATTTATTAACGATTTAGTCGTCCATGGACTTGAGGAATTGAGTATCCTGGAAGCAGTTGGATCAGTTTATAGTTGTTAGAATTGCGTAACTTGGCCACTGTTGATGGTGGTAGTTGGAGTTGCGCGCTCGGCCACCATAGATGGTGGTTTCCTTGTATTGATTTGGTTAATATTGTAGATGTGAATAGGTTGCTCTAGCATTACTATACCATTGACTTATTGGACCAAGAAGGTGATGGGAATCACTTGGTTAGAAGCGTGTGAAATTAGGTTTCAGGGCCTAGATGGTGGTTGACTTTTGTATCAGTGTTAGTTAATCCTTCCGGTGTGGATGGAAAGGTATTGTACACGGTTGCAACATATCAGGGAATGGAGCGATTCCAATGCAGTTGAAAGAGATGTCTTAAGCTTGCGGCAGTTGAGGAACTGTGAGATAAGATGTCATATATATGACGTGGACTTAGTAGTTATTATCTTGATTTTTAGATGTGTGGAGCAGGAATGCTAATAGGGTTTTGGCTAGATATTGGGTAGCCACTATAGAGTTGCTGGAATACGGACAGTTGTAACAAGGGAGATTAGTCATTATGGTCTCCCATTCACTTTCAGTTCTGTGTGATGGAGCGAATTTTGGATAGTAGATTAATTTCTCATGTGAGAAAGTAATTCTCCATCTCCGAGGAGAATAGTGGGATTATAGAGTTGCACTTGAATTAGGAAGAGTTGTTCCAGGAGACTCGTCAATCGAGATTGGCGAGTTGTTCAGGGTGTATCTGAAAATAGCGAGTTCAAAAATGTTCTTGTTGGTGGAACGACCTCATCATTACTCTTCACTCAGTGCTTACCTCTGGTTCTTCTGACCTGTCGCTTAGCTTTCGATCGCTCGCCACCGAGGTTCCTCGACTCCAAATAGGTTCTCCTGGTGTTGCCCGACCACCACGGTTTCTCGTCTCGAGATTTTTCGAGTGTCACTGACCTTGGGCTTAGCTTAATACAGTTCCTGCACACTCAAAACAACAAATGAGATAACAATAATAGCTTAACTTTAAACCTTTACCATAATCAGAACCTAGGTTCGATTATCTCGTGCCCCTGCACCAACAATCTCCCTCTTTTTGATCTATGGCAAACCGATTCAAAGTTAAGGAAAATTTAAGCATAAAATGAATAGTAGTAATAAACATGAGTAAGCATGAGAATAAAAGTATGTAGCAAACATGTAGTAAGTAGTAGTAATAAACATGAGAATAAAAGTATGTACCATGTAGTAAGCATGTATGAGTAAACTAGGTTCTTTTTCAATTCCTCCCCCTTAACTTTAGATGTTTAAAATTTTTACTCCCCCTTAACTTTGCCTCTTCTCTCCCTTTTGCCATATATTGAAAAACCAAGGGGTGTTTTTATAAAATAGGGGTGTATTTAAAGTATTAATGAGAGAAGAAACGTTATATAGATGAAAGATATTTTATATGCATTTGTAAAATCATTTAAAAGATGGAGAAAATAAGTCCAAGCATGTGTCCCTTTGAAGTCAACTCTTGACTTATTAAGTCCTAAGGATCGTAAAAGGTGTAGGATAAATTTAAGTTTCCTCTGCACCAAGAATGCTAAACTAGTTTTGGTAAAGTAATTTTTTGAAGTTATTACAAATATAATCTAAAATTTCAAAATACTTAAATGTTATAAGTATGAAAACAATACCTTGAAGAGTTTAAAAAGTTGTAATATAGTAAATTTTAGCCCTTTATATTGGTATTTCCCCCTTAGTCAATCACATGGATCCTAGAAGGTTTTAGGGGTGTAAACTTGGCCTAACTTATATGTTTAATATTGGCCAATATATATATATATTAAATGCAACAATCACGAGGATAAATATTCTTATAAGTTTTGAAAATATTTCGAAAATTATGCTATTCTCATTTTAATTTTCTTTAGCATCTCAATCATTGTATGTGTCTCAAAGCATGTTCACCTTATATGTTCTTGTGAGATGATTTCAATTTTACTTGGTTAAATTTAGTGATTTGAAGATTAATCAACCTTGGATTAGATTCAGATTTAACCTTTAGTTCGTTAAGTAAACTTTTCGAGAAAATGAATTTCAGGTCGTGGCGTGGCACAGAGGCCTTCCTCGATCGGAACAATGATCACTTCCTTAGACAAAGCCAATTTTAAGAAAATGCTCACTTAATTCACTTAGGGTTACTTCCTGGTCTAACTAGTTTAGGATGTGGTGAGGTAGCTTCAGCTAGTTCAACTCAGCCAAGTGCAGCTAGTTAGATACGTCTTATCTAGCTTGGATACATAAGACCTCGTTTCCCTAACGTACTATCATCTCGCCACGTCCTGATACTATGTTGTCAAGTTTGATTAACCATTGGTCCTATCTAACCATTCTAGAAATAAAAGAAGAACTAAGCATGTAAAGTTGCATTAAGAGATTGGGTACACAATTTTAGTATTAGCTCCCTCTATATCATTGAACCGGTACGTTCTATCCACATAGTGGACTTGATCCTTGGGAATCCAATACTTAGTAGTCCTTATATGTGAATTTAACAAGATGTTGGGGACCCATGCTTGGACTCTTTGATTACTACGATTAACAATTGACATATAAGACTTGTTCGTAGTTGTTGTTCTAAACCCGAGTCTGGCCTTGTTGTACACGACTCTTTGAGTTCTGAGGAGTCAGTCAAGACCCTTGGATTCCGATGTGAACTTTTCCATCCTGACCTTGAGCTCTTGAACTTTCCCTTTCAAGAGAGAATTCTCTTCCTCAAGTTTTTCAACTTGAGTTGAGTTTCCCTCTCGAACTTGACTAGTCGAAGAGGTTAGGGTGGCCTCATGCTTGAGGAGTTTAACCTCCTTAAGCAAGGACTCGACCCTAGACTCGGACTTAGCTAGCTTCTTATATGATAATTTAATTGCACGATATAGATTGCCGATTAACGAACGGCTTACCTTAATCTTATCCTTTGAGCCAGCTTTGAGTCTTGACTCAAATTCATCCTCGGAGTCAGAGTCAGAGTTGGATTCGTAGTTCACTTTGGACTCTAACTCAGACTCTACGAGTCTCGCCATGAACACCAAGTCATCGCCTTGGTCTTCTTCTTCCCAAGTTGCTTGGAATGCTTTTTTTTATTGTCTCGTATTCTTTTTCTTTTTGATCATCCTCTGAACTAGGTTGACTAGTTCAGTCTCCATTTCTTCCTCCAATTGGTAGTCGTCTTCTTCGGGAGGTGGCTTGCCCTTCACCTTTCTTCTTTGACCTGCAACCAACGCTACACCTTTTTCGACCGGGACCATGTTAGATTGTTCATGTAATTCGAATTTGAAAAATAATTCGTCTAATCTAATTTTTGATAAATCTCTAGATACTTTGTAGGCATCAACCATAGATGCCTACAAAGTGGTCCTCGGAAATGCATTCAAAGCATACCTTATTACATCCTGATTCTCCACCTTTTGTTCGATTGAGTGAAGATTGTTCATTATGTCCTGGATCCTTGTGTGGAGTTGAGTCACCGTCTCATTGTCCTGCATTTTTAGATTAAATAACTTATTCAAAAGAAGGTCCCTTTTGCATACCTTTGTGTCAGTCGTCCCTTCGTGTAGCTTGATGAGCTTGTTCCATAAGTATTTTGCATTAATGAAGGGGCCGACGCAGTTAAGTTCTTTCTTGGAGAGGCCACACTACAGGATTTGCGTAGCCTTCGTATCGACCTCCACTTATCGCTTCATGGTGTTCGTCCAGTTGTCACAGTCCAAGTACTCACCATCTTCATTGGTTGGAAGAGTAAAGTCGGTCTGGATGACTATCCACATCTCGACTTGGATTTTGAGGTAGCGCTCCATCTGACCCTTCCAATAACGAAAGTCATCTCCATTGTAAAACGGAGGTCGGGCGGTGCTAAACCCCTCGAGATGGGTCGTTCAATAAAACCTTGCACAAAAACATGACAAATAAATGAATTGCCAAGACTTTGTCTTGGATTAGTAGTGAGGCAAAAATAATAAAGAAAAACTTAAAATGAATGAAAAATATGAAACAAAATAAAACTTGCTAGATTGGTGGTTGCACCGAATTTGAGCGCCCTCGCTCTGATACCAATTGTTGGATCGGAGAGTCGTTACAGGGGGGGGGGTGAATAGCAATCTTAAAACTTTCTTTTTCGATTCGTCGAAACCATGAGTTAGCACAACGAAAGTAAATAAAAGAAATCAACACTCTTTCTTTTTACTTGGTTCACAACCGAAAGGTTGCTACTCAAAGGACCCGCGATCCTAGACCGCGTACGATGGGGTAATCCACTAAAAGTCTCCTCCTCATTATAGGTAAGAGATGACGATTACAAGAAAAACAAGAAAGAGGAAGAGGCAACAAGCCTGCCTCTTTTCTTTTCGATTAAAAGCTCTAGTACAAGAAATGAAACCAAAAATAAATGACAACTTGAAATGAAACTATCGACTTAGAACTTAGAAGATGGAACCCGGCGTGAAGTCGACGTTACGATGGCGTAGCATTGTTGTTGGAGCTTTGAATTGTTGAAGCACTTTGGGAGCAAGATTAGATGATGCAAAAGGGTGAAAACTCCCTTCTTTTATATCCCTCCAAACTCTAACTCGTTGAGATCGAGATCTGGGTCAAAGCTCCACATCACCCAAAGATAAGGGGAGCTTATCTTGACTTTCTTAGAGCTGATCAGTTTGAATAACAGTCGACTGATGCCCCTTGGTAGTTGACTGCTAGTAGGATCAGTCGATTGCTAATGACCTTCAGTCGACTGCCAGCTTGGTCACTCACCTACAAGATAGAGTTAGCACAGAACTATTAAGTAATGGACATTACGATGGTTCCTTACTGTCCGATCTCAACCTAGACCTTCCCCTAGAAGTCTTAGTCGGATCGCCACCTAAGTTTGTCCCCGTACGGAGGACACAACCTCATCGTTACTCTTCACTTAGTGCTTACCTCTAGATCTTCAAACCTGTCACTTAGCTTTCGGTCGCAACCAAGGTTTGTCGCCTGACCACCATGGTTTCTCGTTATGAGACTTTCCGGGTGTCGCTGACCTTGGGCTTAGATTAATACAGTTCCCGCACACTCAACACAACACATGAGATAACAATAATAGCTTAACTTTGAACCTTTGCCATAATCAAAACCAAGGTTCGATTATCTAGTGCTCCTGCACCAATAATCTCTCCCTTTTTGATCTATGGCAAACCGATTCAAAGTTAAGGAAAATTTAAGCATAAAATGAATAGTAGTAATAAACATGAGTAAGCATGAGAATAAAAGTATGTAGCAAACATGTAGTAAGTAGTAGTAATAAACATGAGAATAAAAGTATGTAGCATGTAGTAAGCATGTATGAATAAACGAGGTTCTTTTTTAATTCCTCTCCTTGAAGGCTACCTCCCCCTTAACTTTAGATATTTAAAATTTTTACTCTTTCTTAACTTTGCCTCTTCTCCACCTTTTGCCATATATCGAAAAATCGAGGGGTGTATTTATAAAATTGGGGTGTATTTAAAGTATTAATGAGAGAAGAAACATTATATAGATAAAAGAGATTTTATATGCGTTTGTAAGATCATTTAAAAGATGGATAAAATAAGTCCAAGCAAGTATCCCTTTGAAGTCAACTCTTGACTTATTAAGTCCTAAAGATCATAAAAGGTGTAGGATAAATTTAAGTTTCTCTGCTCCAACAATGCTAAACTAGTTTTGGTAAAGTAAATTTTGAAGTTATTACAAATATAATCTAAAATTTCAAAATACTTAAATGTTATAAACATAAGTATGAAAACAATACCTTGAAGAGTTTAAAAAATTGTAATATAGTAAATTTTAGCCCTTGATATTGTATTTCCCCCTTAGTCAATCACATGGAGCCTAGAAGGTTTTAGGGGTCTAAACTTGGCCTAACTTATATGTTTAATATTGTCCAATATATATATTAAATGCAACAATCATGAAAATAAATATTCTTATAAGTTTTGAAAATATTTAAAATATTATGCTATTCTCATTTTAATTTTCTTTCGCATCTCACCCATTGTATATGTCTCAAAGCATGTTCACTTTATATGTTCTTGTGAGATAATTTCAATTTTACTTGGTTAAATTTAGTGATTTGAAGATTAATCAACCTTGGGTTAGATTCAGATTTAACCTTTAGTTCGTTAAGTAAACTTTTCGAGAAAATGACATCCAAGTCGTGGCGAGGCATAGAGGCCTTCTTTGATCGGAACAACGATCACTTCTTTAGACAAAGTCAATTTTAAGAAAATGCTCACTTAATTCACTTAGGGTAACTTCCTAGTCTAACTAGTTTAGGATGTGGCGAGGTAGCTTCAGCTAGTTCAACTCAGCCGAGTGCAGCTAGCTAGATACACCTTATCTAGTTTGGATACACAAGACCTCGTTTCCCTAACATACTATCATCTCGTCACGCCCTGATACTATGTTGTCAAGTTTGATTAACTATTGGTCCTATCTAACCATTCTAGAAATAAAAGAAGAACTAAGCATGTAAAGTTGCATTAAGAGATTGGGTACACAATTTTAGTATTAGCTCCCCCTAGATCATTGAACCAGTACGGTCTATCCACATAGTGGACTTGATCCTTGGGAATCCAATACTTAGTAGTCCTTATATGTAAATTTAACAAGATCTTGGGGACCCATGCTTGGACTCTTTTATTACTACGATTAACAATTGACATATAAGACTTGTTCGTAGTTGTTGTTCTACACCCGAGTCTGACCTTATTGTACACAATTCTTTGAGTTCCGAGGTCAAGACCCTTGGATCCCAATGTGAACTTTTCCAACCTAACCTTGAGCTCTTGAACTTGCCCTTTCAAGAGAGAATTCTCTTCCTCAAGTTTTTCAACTTGAGTTGAGTTTCCCTCTCGAACATGACTAGTCGAAGAGGTTAGGGTGGCCTCATGCTTGAGAAGTTTAATCTACTTAAACAAGGACTTGATCCTAGACTCGGACATAGCTAGCTTCTTATCTAATAATTTAATTGCACGATATAGATTGCCGATTAATGAATGACTTACCTTAATCTTCTCCTTTGAGTCGGCTTTGAGTCTTGACTCGAATTCATCCTCGGAGTCGGAGTTGGATTTGTAGTTGGCTTGACTCAACTCCTGACTCTACCGGTTTTGCCATGAATGCCAAGTCGTCGCCTTGGTCTTCTTCTTCCCAAGTTGCTTGGAATGCTTTTTTTATTATCTCGTATTCCTTTTCTTTTTGATCATCCTTCGAACTAGGTTAACTAGTTCGGTCTCCATTTCTTTCTCCGATTGGTAGTCATCTTCTTTTGGAGGTGGCTTGCCCTTCACCTTTCTTCTCTGACCTGTGACCAATGCTACACCTTTCTCAACTAGGACCATGTTTGCTTGTTCATGTAATTCGAATTCGGAAAATAATTCATCTTATCTAATTTTTGATAAATCTCTAGATACTTTGTAGGCATCAACCATCGATTCCCACAATGTGGTCCTAGGAAATGCATTCAAAGCATACCTTATTACATCCCGATTTTTCACCTTTTGTCCGATTGAGTGAAGACCATTCATTATGTCCTGGATCCTTGCGTGGAGTTGAGTCGGCGTCTCGTGGTCTTGCATTTTTAGATTAAATAACTTATTCAAAAGAAGGTCCCTTTTGCATACCTTTGTGTCGGTCGTCCCTTCGTGTAGCTCAATGAGCTTGTTCCATATGTCTTTTGTGCTGATGAAGGGGCTGACGCGATTGAGTTCTTCCTTGGAGTGGCCACACTATAGGATTTATGTAGCCTTCGCATCGACCTCCACTTGTCACTTCATGGCGTTCATCCACTTGTCACAGTCCAAGTACTCTCCGTCTTCATTGGTTGGAAGAGTGAAGCCGGTCTGGATGACTATTCACATCTAGACTTGGGTTTTGAGGTAGCACTCCATCCGACCCTTCCAATAACGAAAGTCATCTCCATTGTAAAATGGAGGTCGAGCGGTGCTAAATCCCTCAAGATGGACCATTCAATAAAACCTTGCACAAAAACACGACAAATACACAAATTGCCAAGACTTTGTCTTGGATTAGTAGTGCAGGAAAAATAATAAAGAAAAATTTAAATTGAACGAAAAATATGAAATGAAATAAAACTTGCTAGATCAGTTGTTGCACCAAATCTGAGCACCCCTGCTCTGATACCAATTGTTGGATCAGAGAGTTGCTAGAGGGGGGGGGTGAATAGCAATCTTAAAACTTTCTTTTTTGAATCGTCGAAACCACGAGTTAGCACAGCGAAAGTAAATAAAAAAATCAACACTCCTTTTTTACTTGGTTCACAACTGAAAGATTGCTACTCCATGGCCCCGCGATTCTAGAACACGTACGATGGGGCAATCCACTAAAAGTCTCCTCCTCGTTGGAGGTAGGAGACGACGGTTACAAGAAAAACAAGATAGAGAAAGAGGCAACAAGCCTACCTCTCCTATTTTTGATTAAAATCTTGAGTACAAGAAATGAAACCAAAAATAAATGACAACTTGAAATGAAATTACTGACTTAGAACTTAGAAGATGGAACTCGACGTGAAGTTGGCATTATGGCAGCGTAGCGTTGTCATTGGTGCTTGGCATTGTTGGAGCACTTTGGGAGCAAGAATAGATGATCCAAAAGGGTAAAAACCCCCTTCTTTTATAACCCTCCAAACTCTAGCTCGGTCAAAGCTCCACATCACCCCAAGATAAGGGAAGCTTATCTTGACTTTCTTCGAGCTGACCAATTTAAATAGCAGTCGATTGCTAGTAGGATCACTCGATTGCCAATGGCCTTCAGTCGACTGCCAGTTTAGTCACTCACCTACAAGATAGAGTTAACACAGAACTATCAAGTAATGGACATTACAATAGTTCCTTATCGTTCGATCTCAACCTAGACCTTCCCCTTGAAGTCTTAGTCGGATCGCCGCCTAACCTATAGCTTAGCTTCCGATCGCCACCGAGGTTCCTCGACTCTAACGAGGTTCTCCTGGTGTCGCTCGACCACCATGGTTTCTCGTCCCGAGATTCTCAGGGTGTCGCTGACCCTGGGCTTAGCTTAATATAGTTCTTGCACACTCAACACAACACATGAGATAAAAATAATAACTTAACTTTGAACTTTTGCCATAATCAACACTTAGGTTCGATTATCTAGTGCCCCTGCACCAACAATCTGTTGGATCGAGAAGCGTCGCTAGAGGGGGGGGGGTGAATAGCGAGCGTAAATCTATTTGTTCGTTCGTTCGATACACAAGTAAGCACAGTGGAAAAATAAAAAGACACATTTATTTTTACTTGGTTCACAACCCAACGGTTGCTACTCCAAGGCCCTAATGGTCCTAGACCGCGTACGGAGGGCAAAACACTATAACGTCTCCTCCTCGTTGGAGGTAGGAGACAACGATCACAAAACCGAAAGTACGAGGATGAGGCAACAAGTCTACCTCACCTCGTTACGAATAAAAATAAAGAATACAATAACAAAATATGTTACTTGTTGCTATTGCCGATGAAGAAGGTGAAAGCTTGGCATCGCATCGACGTTATGACGGTGTTGGAGCTTTAGCGTTGTAGTAGTACTTAAGAATAATCTTGATGATGCTTTGGGTTGGAATCCTCCCCTCCTTTTATAGAGTTTGGCCTCAGAATATGTCTCCTCAGAATTTGGAACAGATCATGAAGTGGTAACAAATTTTATCGCGAAGTGGCCACGTCAAACATTATCCATTTTGACCTAGCGCAAAGGCTGATTCGTACCATCACGATCGATGCCATCACCGATCGATGAGCATCACGATCGGCCTAATGTCCAGCGATCGGCTGCGCCACTTCCTCTGCGGTAAAGTTTAGCACGGAAAATGATAAATGCGACGGTTTCTAACCGTCCGATCTCGACCTAGACCTTCCACATGAAGTCTTAGTCGGATCGCCGCCTACGGTCATCCCCGTTCAGAGGACACGACCTTACCATCTCTCACTCACATGAGCTTACGTCGATACTTACTTTGTAGCTCTCACTTCCGGCCTACCACTCGATTCCTTCGGCTCCCTCCGAAGTCACTTGAGTGTCGCCCGACCACCGTGGCTTCCCCCGGGTGTCGCTAGCCTTCAGCTCCAGCTTTAGTACTTTTCTGCATACTCGATTTAGCTCGTGAGATAATGATGTAAACTTAACTTTGTGTCTTTGGTATAATCAAAACATAGGTTCAATTATTTGGTGCCCCTACACTAACAATCTCCCCCTTTTTGATCTATGACAAACCAACACAAAGTTAAGGGAAATTAAAGCATAAAATGATAAATGCCATTTCCAAAAACTCCCCCTTAACAAAACTCCCCTAAATTTTGTGTTACTCCCCCTTAACTTTCGCTCTTCTCCTGCTTTTTCCATAAATAAAAAAAATGTTGGAGTTTTTGTATAAAATAGGGGTTTAAAAACACTATCGTATATCCATGCATCAAGATAAATCAAATATGAGTCAAAGCATGCATCTAGCAGTAGTTAGATAGATTGGTTCGAGGTGTGTCCTTCTGCACCAATAATCTAAAGGTTTGTAATATAACTCTTAGGGTTAGTTTGCTTTCCCCCTTAGTCAAATATATATAGTCGTTATGTATAATAGTTGAGAAAATAAGTAGTATTTTGAAAAGGTTATTTTAAGTATATTTCAATTATCCTTAACATCTCACCCATTCTATGTGTCTCAAAATTTGTTCACCTTATATGTTTTGTGAGATGATTTAAAACTGATTAAAGATAGTCAACCTTAGGTTAGATTCAGATTTAACCTTTAGATCGTTAAGTAACTTTTCGAGAAACTGGCTTCCAGGTCGTGGCGAGGCACAGGGGCCTTCTTTGATTGGAATATGACCACTTCTTTAGACAAAGTCAAATTCAAGAAAATATCACTTAAGTCACTTAGGGTTACTTCCTGGTCTAACTAGTTTAGGATACGGCGAGGTAGCTTCATCTAGTTCCACTCGGTCAAGTGCACTAAGCTAGATACGCCTTATCTAGATCGAATACACGAGACTTTGTTTTCCTAACGTACTATCATCTCGGCGCATCCTGATACTATGTTGTCAAGAGTTGACTAACTATTTTTCCTATTTAGCTGTTCTAAAAATTAAAGTAAAATATGCAATGGTTTTGCTAAGTAAGCGGATATACTATTTTAGTGTTAGCTCCCCCTGGACCATTGAACCAATATGGTCTATTCAAATAATGAACTTGATCCTGGGGAATCCAAAACTTATTAGTCCTTATATGTGAGTTCAATAAAACCTTTGGGACCCATGCTTGGACTCTTTGATGACTACGATTTATGATAGACATATATGATCTATTCGTAGTCTTTGGACTAAACTCGAGTCCGACTTTGTTGTACATGACTCTTTGGGTTCCAAGTAGTCGGTTAAGGTTCTTTGATCCCAACGTGAACCTTTCCAACCTAACCTCGACCTCTTGAACTCGATCTTTCAAGAGAGAATTCTCCTCCTCAAGTTTTTCAACTTGGGCTGAGTTTCCTTCTTGAACTTGACTAGTTGAAGAGGTTAGAGTAGCCTCTTGCTTGAGGGTTTCAACCTCTTCAAGTAACGACTCAACCCTAGACTCAGACTTAGTTAATTTTCTAGTAAGCATTTTAATTGTAAGGTAAAGTGTACTAATTAAAGAGCGGCTAACCTTGACTTTCCCTTTTGGTCCGGCTTTGAGTTTCTCTCAAGTAATCTTGGTCGGAGTCGAGTTGTAGTTGACTCGGCTTGGATTCTGACTCAGACTCCTCTGGTCTTGCCATGTAAGCTATGTCTTCTTTGTTGTCCCAAGTCGCATGGAAAGCCTTCTTTTGATTTGATTTGAATTGTGCCCTCTTTTGGTTCTTTAGTAGCCTCCTTTCCCTCCGAACGATCTTCCGCACTACGTTCACTATTGCCTCCACCTCTTCAGATTCGGACTCTGATTCGGGCTCTGATTCGGGCTCTGATTCGTCTTCGAGTTCGAGTCCATCTTCTTGCCTGGTAGGTGGCTTGCTTTCTTTGTCCTGCAAGTAGAGCAATACCTCTCTCGGCTCGGACCACGTTAGTCTGCTCGAAAAGTTCAAACTCGGAAAATAATTCATCTAATCTAAGCTTCGAAAGGTCCTTAGAGACCTTGTAGGCATCGACCATGGATGCCCACAAGGTAGTCCTAGGAAATGAATTAAGAACGTATCTTAGGAGGTCACGGTTTTCGACCTTGTGTCCGATGGTGTGCAGGCCGTTGACAATGTCCTGGACGCGGGCATGTAGTTGCGTCGCCGTCTCGTGTTCCTGCATTTTAAGGTTATACAATTTATTGAAAAGAAGGTCACGTTTACATACCTTAGCATCCGACGTTCCTTCGTGCAACTCGATTAATTTGTTCCACAGGTCCTTGGCGCTAATAAATGGTCCAATGCGGTTGAGTTCCTCCTTGGACAAGCCACATTGCAATATTTGGGTTGCTCTTGCATCGGCTTTGATTTGACTCTTGGTTGTATTTGTCCACTTGTTAAAATCCAAGGGCTCCCCTTGATCATTGGTGGGTAAAGCAAAGCCGGTTTGGATTATTATCCAAGTCTCGACTTGTGTTTTCAAGAAACACTCCATCCGACCTTTCCAATAATGGAAATCATTTCCGTTAAAGAACGGAGGTCGGGTGGTGCTATACCCCTCAATGTGAGCCATTAAGTATCTTGTAAAACACGAATAAAAACTAAAGGGAATTCCAAGACTTGGTCTTGGATTAGTAGTGCGGGAAATAATAGGAAATAAACAGAAATAAATGAGAAGAATAAGAAACTAACAAAAACTAACAACTTACGACCTTCGATGTCCCCAAAAGGGTACTAGATGTTGGTTTTTGGAGCTGGAAATGGCTTGTTACGAGGGTAAAACTTGGTAAGAATGTAGATCTTTCAGAGAGCTTCGATTTGATAGGTAGATCATTTTGTGAGTCCACTTGCACGAAAAGTTATGATCGTTTTACCGTCGACTACTCCAAAAGAGAATACTTGCAAACACACAACCAAAAGAAAGGTACAAAGACTTCGTCTTGGATTAGTAGTGCGGGAAGAAAAAAAAAACCTAAAAAAAACACGAATCAAAAAATACGAAAAGAAAACCAAAAAGTGCTAGATTGGTGGTTTCACCAAATCTTAGCGCCCCCGCTCTGATATCAATTGTTGGATCGAGAAGCATCGCTAGAGGGGGGAGGTGAATAGCGAGCGTAAATCTTTTCGTTCGTTCGTTTGATACACGAGTAAGCACAATAGAAAAATAAAAAGACACGTTTATTTTTACTTGGTTCACAACCCAGCGGTTGCTACTCCAAGGCCCTAACAGTCCTAGACTGCGTACGGAGGGCAAAGCACTATAACGTCTCATCCTCGTTGGAGGTAGGAGACAACGATCACAAAACCGAAAGTATAAGGATGAGGCAACAAGCCTACCTCACCTCGTTATGAATAAAAACAAAGAATACAATAACAAAATATATTACTTGTTGCTGCTGTCGACGAAGAAGGTGAAAGCTTGGCGTCGCATCAGCGTTATGACGGTGTTGGAGCTTTAGCATTGTAGGAGTACTTAAGAATAATCTTTCTTTTTTTTATATTTACATCAGGTATCAGGTACGATTTCTCTTCCCTACTAGTCCTGATGGCTGACCGGCCCTGCCCCACGGCCTTCGACTAGAGTCCCCACCGGTCAACGAGGGAAAATCAGGGTGACGCGTGGCCCGACATGTTAGGACCCATGCTGCCCAGGTGGCCAACAACGCTGGGACGAGGGGGCAACGTGCACCTCCACTCGCCCAACGCGCGTAGCCAGGGCGGAATCGACCCCTGGATGCGCAGAGGGGAACTTCGTGTCTTACTTAAGAATAATCTTGATGATGCTTTGGGTTGGAATCCTCCCCTCCTTTTATAGAGTTTGGCCTCAGAATATGTCTCCTCAGAATTTGGAATAGATCACGAAGTGGTAACAAATTTTATCATGAAGTGGCCACGTCAAACATTATCCATTTTGACCTAGCACAAAGGCTGATTCGTCGCCATCAGTCGACTGCCCAATGTCCAGCAGTCGACTGCCAACCTAGCCACTTCCCTGCAATAAGAGGTTAGCACGGAAAATGGTAAATGCGATGGTTTCTAACTGTCTAATCTTTACCTAGACCTTCCATATGAAGTCTTAGTCAGATTGCCACCTACGGTCGTCCCCGTATAGAGAACACGACCTTACCATCTCTCACTCACACGAGCTTCCTCGATACTTACTTTGTAGCTCTCGCTTCCGACCTTCTACTCGGTTCCTTCAGCTCCCTCCGAAGTCACTCGAGTGTCGCCCGACCACCGCGGCTTCCTCCGGGTGTCACTAGCCTTCAGCTCCAGCTTTAGTACTTTTCTGCACACTCGATTTAGCTCATGAGATAACGATGTAAACTTAACTTTGTGTCTTTGCCATAATCAAAATATAGGTTCGATTATCTGGTGCCCCTGCACTAACACAATCTCCCCCTTTTTGATCTATGGAAAACCAATTCAAAGTTAAGAAAAATTTAAGCATAAAATGAATAGTAGTAATAAACATGAGTATGCATGAGAATAAAAGTATGTAGCAAACATGTAGTAAGTTGTAGTAATAAACATGAGAATAAAAGTATGTACCATGTAGTAAGCTAGCATGAGTAAACTAGGTTCTTTTTCAATTCCTCCCTCTTAACTTTAGATGTTTAAAATTTTTACTCCCCCTTAACTTTGCCTCTTCTCCCCCTTTTGCCATATATCGAAAAACCGAGGGGTGTATTTATAAAATAGGGGTGTATTTAAAGTATTAATGAGAGAAGAAACGTTATATAAATAAAAGAGATTTTATATGCATTTGTAAGATCATTTAAAAGATGGAGAAAATAAGTCCAAGCATGTGTCCCTTTGAAGTCAACTCTTGACTTATTAAGTCCTAACGATAGTAAAAGTTGTAGGCTAAATTTAAGTTTCCTCTCCACCAACAATGCTAAACTAGTTTTGGTAAAGTAATATTTTGAAGTTATTACAAATATAATCTAAAATTTCAAAATACTTAAATATTATAAACATAAGTATGAAAACAATACCTTGAAGAGTTTAAAAAGTTGTAATATAGTAAATTTTAGCCCTTGATATTGGTATTTCCCCCTTAGTCAATCACATGGAGCCTAGAAGGTTTTAGGGGTCTAAACTTGGCCTAAGTTATATGTTTAATATTGTCCAATATATATATTAAATGCAACAATCATGAAGATAAATATTCTTATAAGTTTTGAAAATATTTCAAAAATTATGCTATTCTCATTTTAATTTTCCTTAGCATCTCTCACCCATTGTATGTGTCTCAAAGCATGTTCACCTTATATGTTCTTGTGAGATTATTTCAATTTTACTCATTTAAATTTAGTGATTTGAAGATTAAACAACCTTGGGTTAGATTCGGATTTAACTTTTTGTTCCTTAAGTAAACTTTTTGAGAAATGGCTTCCAGGTCGTGGCGAAGCTCAGAGGCCTTTTTTTATCAGAACAATGACCGCTTCCTTAGACAATGCCAATTTTAAGAAAATGCTCACTTAATTCACTTAGAGTTACTTCCTGGTCTAACTAGTTTAGGATGTGGTGATGTAGCTTCAGATAGTTCAACTTAGCCGAGTGCACCTAGTGAGATATGCCTTATCTAGCTTGGATACACAAGATCTCGTTTCCCTAACGTACTATCATCTCGCTATGTCCTGATACTATGTTGTCAAGTTTGATTAACCATTGGTCTTATCTAACCATTCTAGAAATAAAAGAAGAACTAAGCTTGTAAAGTTGCATTAAGAGATTGGGTACACAATTTTGTTGGGGATCCTTGGAAGGCTAGAGGGGGGTGAATAGCCTCTCTTCAATTCTACAAGTAAATTAGCGGAAGCAAAAACAAATACTATAGAAATCAAGAGATAAGAATGCAATCGCTAACACATGGTTAGGAGATTATGCTCCTACTCCACAGCGATCAGTAAGGATGATCAACCCTAGCAAGTCTTCCACTAAAATCCTCTTTTTGATGATCACACCAAGGTGGAGAAGCCTTATTTACAATGTACACTTCTTCTTACAAATGATGAGAATTAAGAGTCGAGATGAAGAGGTTTAAGAGCATAAAAGACTTAGAGAAGACTTATGGAGCTTAAAGACAGAATTTGGAATGAGAGCACTAGCCTTTTCAAGCACCCCAAGGACTCATTTTATATAGAAGAGGCTGATTTTTTCGTTCGGGTTGGATCAATCGACTGATGTACACCATCAGTTAACTGCTGCTGTAGCTGACCGAATTCAACGGCTTCTAACAAGCCTGATCTGCGGGCATCACTACCCAACGGGACGCTGGCCAGTCGACTGATCTAGCAATTAGTCGACTGATCCATGCGATCAGTCGAGTCAAAATCTTTTTGTGTCCATGTCCACTTATAACAGTCGACTGCTAGGGTTTGACAGTCGACTGATGGTGGACTAGTCGACTACCAAACCCTAGCGATCATTGTTGACAATGCGATTTAGCCGCCTTTAGTTGGATCGATCGATTAGTTGACTGAGATAAAGCCTCAGTCGATTGACACACTTCAAGTATGATTAATTCATACTTGAAATCAACTCCCTAGACCTAGACTTAACCTTCTAGCTCTTCCTTCAGCCTTGTGCCTCCAGGATCCCATTCGAGTCCGCGACTGCTTCATCCTTGCGCTTGCTTCCAAGAACTTCCCTCAGTTTCATTATGTCTCGGGTTTCTCTTTTATCAAAGTCCTCTTGGATTTTATGCTGCCAAGATTACATGCTTGGACTTACGCTGCCAAGACTTGTCTTTGGACTTTCTTTGCCAAGGTTCGCTTGGACTTTACGCCGCCAAGACTACATGCTTGGACTTATACTGCCAAGACCTTCCCTCGGACTTCTCTTGCCAAGATCACACTTGGACTTTCCTTTACCAAGTCTTCATACTTGGATTTTCCTATCACTTAACACATTTACGGTTAGATTGCAAATATTGCCTAACTATAAATGATTATCCAAACATCAAAATACATAAATTCTTGGGGCATTTTTGCACCAACAATCTCTGCCTTTTTGATGTTTGGCAATCATTTAAGTTAGGTCTTGAAATATGCACATAATAACAACATCATATATCAAATATAAATTCTAACTTAAAGTCCCCTTATCCCCCTTTGACACACATTAAAAAGAGAGAAGAGACATAAAAACTAAGTTCATGAGTCAATAAAATTGATTATGCCTTGAACTAAGGGTATAAGATAGATATAGGGCTCCCCCTTAATCCAAGACATACTTCATGATGTGCAAAGAACATGTTGAGCAAAGCATGAAGCAATAGATAATAAATGTATCCTAACTTTGCACCAACAATATAGATTTTGGGGATGAAAAAGTATGCATAATAAAACTCCCCCTAAATCAATGCATTAATCAATCCTACTCCCCCTTATTGATTGCACTTATCATACCATAGGGTTAGGAAACCTAAAATTTGACTCAAGACAAAGGAACAAAGCTAATTTTGTAGAAAATCAGTGTTGCAGTCGACTGAACACTGAATCAGTTGACTGCCACTCCTGAAATGTCAATTTCAGGTTTTTCAGTTGAACTTCAAAAATGCATTAATAATTCCAGAAATATAGAAAAATCATGAAATTTTGTGGACACATTTCTAAAGTCATTTTATATCAAGAAAAAATAATTTGAAAAATATATCTTTTCCATATTTCAAAATTGGCAAAAATTTGAAAACTAGTAAAAACTTTAAAGTTTTTCAAAACTTTGTGCCACTTTTACTTATCAAGTGAAAATTGTTTTTCAAAATATGATAAACATAGTTTAAGATATATTTTATTTGATATTTCCAATCATGTTCTTAGAGCTATATGCACATCAATTGTACATAATCCTTCCCAATGATTGGTCCAATGAAGTATCAATGTCTCTAGATGATACTTTAGTTCATAGTAATGCATCATAACAAGCATGATGAACCAAGTACATCTTCCTAATATCTCACATGATGTCTAAGTGGCTCAATACAAAAATCATGGCTTCTTAGGTGTGTTGTGAGATGCTTAGAGGTATAATCCTAGATTTTCTATAGGATTATGCAAACCTAGACCTCTATTCTACAAAGCACATTCCAAGTTCTCTCCTAAGTGATGAAAAATCCATTTCGGGGAGAGTCTTGGTGAAAATGTCGGCAAGGTTGGACTTAGATTCTATGTAGTTGAGTTTAATGCCCCCCTTTGCCACATGATCTCTAATGAAGTGATGCTTCACTTCAATGTGCTTGGTCATAGAGTGATGTACCAAATTTTTGGTCAAATTAATGGTATTCACATTATCACAATAAATCTTAATGTTGGAGTATTGTCACTCATAATCCTCTAGAGTGTGTCTCATCCAAAGCAATTAAGCTACACAACCACCCATAGCTACATACTCGGCCTCGGTGGTGGATAAAGCAACACAAGGTTACTTCATACTACTCCAACTAACTAGGGAGGACCCAAGAAATTGTCATCCACCACTAGTACTCTTCCGATCGAACTTGCAACTCGCATAGTCGGAATCGGTGTACCCAACCAAATTAAAAGATTTTATCCTAGGGTACCAAAGTCCTACATTTAGTGTGCCTTTGAAATATCTTAATATTCTCCTAATGACCACTAAGTGGGACTCTTTGACACAAGATTGGTATCTTGCACACATACCTACTACAAATAATATATTGGGTCTACTAGCGATTAGGTATAGCCTACCAATCATACTCCTATAAAGTTTTAGGTCAATTGATTTGCCTTCATGATCATTGTCTATTTTAGTATTAGTTTCCATTGGGGTTGATACTACCTTCGCATTTTCCAAACCAAATTTCTTAATCATTTCTTTGGCATATTTGGTTTGATAGACATAAATTCCTTCATTAGTTTGTTTGACTTGTAAACCTAAGAAGAAATTTAATTCTCCAACTAGACTCATTTCAAACTCATTCTCTATATTTTTGATAAAGTCTTGAAGGAGTTCATCATTCGTTGACCTAAAAATGATGTCATCAACATACACTTGGGCCACAAAGATATCATTTGACTTTGACTTAATGAAGAGAATTTGATCTACTTGACACCTCCTAAAGTCCTTAGAAATTAAGAAAGAAGATAGTCTTTCATACCAAGTCTGGGGAGCTTGTTTTAACCCATATAAAGTTTTTCTAAGCTTGTATACGTGGTTTGGATAGTCTACACTCTCAAAACCTGGAGGTTGTTCTACATACACTTCTTTCTTAATGAATCCATTTAAGAATGCTGATTTTACATTCATTTGATAGAGTTTAAAACCCATGAAAGAGGAATATTCTAATAGGATTCTAATTGACTCTAACCTAGCAATTGGGGCATAAGTTTCAACATAGTCAGATCCCTCAACTTGATTGAAACCCCTTGCAACTAACCTAGCTTTGTTTCTTGTTATGTTTCCTTGATTATCTAATTTGTTCCTAAAGACCCATCTTGTAGTAACAATGGTATTATCATTGGGTCTAGGGACTAGCTCCCATACTTGACCTCTCTCAAATTAAGCCAATTCTTCTTGCATTGCTAGAATCCAATCCGGATTAAGTAATGCATCATTGATTGATTTGGGCTCAAATTATGAGATGAGAGCTATTTGACTAGTAGGAGCTCTATGAAAAGACCTAGTTCTAACACCTTGGGATAGTTCTCCTACAACTTGGTCTAGAGGATGATTTTGATGAATACTTAATGTTATAGGAGGTGTTTCAAATTGATTTAGATGATAGTTATCCTCCTTTCTCCCCTCATCATTGGAATCTCCTCTTCCTTCCCCTTGACCATTACCTCCTAAGGTCAAGTTTTAAAATTTTTGGGTAACATCTTGATTTTTATCATTGATATTATTATCAATGGGGGATTTCCTAGGGTAAGTGTTAGAGGTCTCATCAAATTGAACATTTGAGGATTCCTCATCCTTTTGGGTCATTTTGTTGTAGACTCTATATCCTCTACTAGTGGATGAGTATCCAACTAGGATTCTCTCATCCGCTTTGGACTCAAATTTTCCTAAATTATTTTTGGTGTTTAAGATGTAAACTTTACATCCAAAGACTTTGAAATAATGAATTGTAGGAATTGTGACATTCCATAAATCAAATGGTATTTTCCCTAAAAACCTATGGATTAAGACTCTATTTTGGATATAGCAAGCGGTATTAACTGCTTCTGCCCACAAGTAACTAGGTAGAGAATATGCATTAAGCATAGTCCTAGCCGCCTCTTGTCGGACACGATTTCTCCTTTCCACCATCCCATTTTGTTGGGGTGTTCTAGGACAAGAGAATTCATGCTTATACCCTTGCTTTAAGCAAAATTTCGAGAAATTAGAATTCTCAAATTCTCCACCATGATCACTATGGATCCAGTTGATTTTGAGATTTCTTTCATTCTCTACTCTTTTACTAAAACCTATAATTATTCCTAAGGTATCATCCTTATGTTTCATAAAATACACCCATGTATAACTACAAAAATCATCAACTATAACTAAACAATATTTACTACCATTCAAAGAAGGAATACTATGGCTATCAAATAAATCCAAATGTAAAAGCTCTAAAGGTAAAGAAGTACTAGTTAAAGTTTTACTCTTGTGTGATGACTTTGATTGTTTTCCTTCTTGGCATGCATCACACATCTTGTCTTTGATGCACTTCACTTTTGGCAATCCTTTGACTAGATCCAACTTGGCTATCTTGGCTATATACTTCATGTTGATATGCCCAAGCCTTCTATGCCATAGCCAACTTTCTTCTTCTTTTTCTATAAGACACTTAGTGGAAATGTTAGAAGCATAGGATAAATCAACATAGTAAATATTGGATTTCCTATATCCTACTAACATGCAATCATTCAATTTCTTGTGTCTTATAAAGCATTTTGTAGAGTTAAATTCAACATTAAAGTCGGCATCACATAATTGGCTAACACTAAGCAAGTTAAATTTTATATTTTTAACTAGAAAGACTTTATAAATAGCAAGTTTTGGGGATACCTCAATTGTGCTTTTACTTAGAATTTTGAGTTTACCACTATTTCCAAAGAACATGGTTCTCTTGCTAAGGTAATTGATTGTGGAAAACTTGCTCATATCTCTGGTCATGTCTTGAGCAACCGCTATCCACAATCCACATACTTGGTCCTTCTACCTAAACAACATGAAAAATAAAAGCCTTAGGTACCCAAATTTTTTGACCGGTAGCATCAATCACAAATCTCTTGGGAACCCATGCCTTTTTAACTTTGCTCCTAATTGTTGATTTTCTACTAATTAGGGAGGTGTAGGCTACTTCGTTCTCCTTAGGTCTATATCCTATCCCGGCCTTGTTATAAATAGCCCTTTGGTCCCTAAGTATCATGTCAAGGTATTTAGATCCATTTGTGAATTTTTCTAAACATTCTCTTAATTCACATACTTCCTTTTTAAGTTCCTCATTTTAATCCTTAAATAAGCATGCATCATTACATGAAAGTTCTACATTCTTAATTACCCTAATTTCTACCTTCAAATCCTTAATCCTAGATTTTGATTTATCTAAGGCATTTTTAAGATATGCAATGGTTTTATACAATAATTCTACCCTAGGGGAGTCTCTTACCTCATCGTCACTAGAGGTCTATTCGTCACTTGATGATGATGACTCCTCTTGACTTGAACTTTCGGCTTCATCTTCCAAAGCCATGAGTGTCGCATGTCATGTGATGTGGCATAACTTCTCGTCATCGGATGGATCTTCTAGGCTTTGTGTGTCCCATGTTTGTGCTACCATAGCTTCCTTCTTCTTTTCCTTTTCTTCCTTCTTCTTTAGGTCCAAGCAATTCGGCTTGATATGCCCTTTCTTATTGCATCCATAACAAATGACATTAGTGTTAGAAACGGAACTACTAGTAGATTTACCTTTTGAGGATTGAAACATCCTCCTCACATCCTTCTTGGTGAGCTTCCTTGATATTCCACCAAATTCCTTCACATAGTGGGCCACCTCGCTAGCCGACAACTCTTCATCCCTACTAGCTAGATTGCTCATCCTCCGACTCGGATGATGAAGAGACCTCCTTCTTCTCCTTCTTCTTCTTCTCCTTCTTACCTACAACAAGAGGTAAACCTTTCTCCTTCGATGAAGTGTTAGCTTGTTCATGTAATTCAAACTCACAAAATAATTCATCTAATTTAACTAAAGAAAGGTCCCTAGAAATCTTATAAGCATCTACCATTGATGCCCATAGAGTTGTTCGAGGAAAGGCTTGAAGAACATACCTTACTAGGTCTCGATTTTCAGCCTTCTCACCCATTACATGTAGTCCATTGACCACCTCCTTAAATCGACTGTGCATTTGGCTCACGGTCTCATTGGTTTTCATGCTAAAACTTTGGAGTTGACCTATCAATAGGTCCCTCTTGGCTCTCCTTGTCTCCTTCAATCCTTCATTGAGTTTGATGAGCTTCTCCCAAAGCTCTTTTGTGGAGTCGAAGGGGCCGACCTTGCTCAATTACTCCTTGGATAGACCACATTGGAGTGTGGTCGTTGCTTTTGCATTGGCTTGAGCCTTTTCGCCATCTCCCTTGTCCAATCCTTAGTTGGTAGTGGCGGTCCAAACTCGTCGACTGACTTCTTGAACCCATCTACAATGCTAAACTAATTTTTGATATCATTCATTAGATAATATTCCATCCTACCTTTCCAATACGCAAAATCATTGCCGTCGAAGAAAGGAGGTCGTGTCGTGTTATATCCCTCTTGAAAAGCCATGGTGCTCCGATTGATTGTTAGATCCTCTGATGCGATCTGGGCTCTAATACCACTTGTTGGGGATCCTTGGAAGGCTAGAGGGGGTGAATAGCCTCTCTTAAATTCTACAAGTAAATTAGCGGAAGCAAAAACAAATACTAAAGAAATCAAGAGATAAGAATGCAATCGCTAACACAAAGGTTTAACGTGATTCGAAGATTATGCTCCTATTCTACGCGATCTGTAAGGTGGATCAACCCTAGCAAGTCTTCCACTAAAATCCTCCTTTTGATAATCACACCAAAGTGGAGAAGCCTTCTTTACAATGCACTCTTTTTCTTACAAATGGTGAGAATTAAGAGTAGAGAAGAAGAGGTTTAAGAGCACAAAAGACTTAGAGAAGACTTAGGGAGCTTGAAGACCGAATTTGGAACGAGAGTACTAGCCTTCTTAAGCACCCCAAGACCTCTTTTTATAGAGAAGAGGTTGATTTTTCCATTGGGGTTGGATCAGTCGAGTGATGTACACCATTAGTCGACTGTTGCTATAGCTGACCAGATCCAATGACTTATGACGAGTTTGATCTGCGGGTGTCACTACCCAATGGGACGCTGACCAGTCGACTGATCACACTATCAGTCGATTGATCTAGCAATCAGTCGACTGATCCATGCGATCAGTCGAGTTGAAATCTTTCTGTGCCCATGTCCACTTATAATAGTCGACTATTAGGGTATGACAATCAACTAATGGTAGACCGGTCGACTGTCAAACCCTGACAATCAACTATTGGACCACAGATTCAGTAGTCTTCAGTTGACTGACTGATCAGTCGACTGAGACAAAGCCTCAGTCGACAAACACACTTCAAATATGATTAATTCATACTTGAAATCAATTCCCTAGACCTAGACTTAACCTTCTAGCTCTTCCTTCAGCCTTGTGCCTCCAGGATCCCTTAGAGTCCGTGACTCCTTCATCCTTGTGCTTGCTTCTAAGAGTTTCCCTTGGTTTCGTCATGTATCGGGTTTCTCTTTTTCGAAAGTCCGCTTGGACTTTATGCTACCAAGACTACATGCTTGGACTTACGCTGCCAAGACTTATCTTTGGACTTTCTTTGCCAAGGTTCACTTGGACTTTATGCTGCTAAGACTACATGCTTTGACTTATGTTGCCAAGACCTTCCCTTGGACTTCTCTTGCCAAGATCACACTTGGACTTTCCTTTACCAAGTCTTCATACTTGGATTTTTCTGTCACTTAACACATTCACGGTTAGATCACAAATATTTTCTAACTATAAATGATTATCCAAACATCAAAACACATAAATACTTAGGTCATTTTTGCATCAACAAATTTTATTATTATCTCCCCTAGATCATTGAACCGGTACAGTTTATTCACATAGTGGACTTGATCCTTGGGAATCCAATACTCAGTAGTCCTTATATATGAATTTAACAAGATCTTGGGGACCCATGCTTAGACTCTTTGATTACTATGATTAACAATTGGCATATAAAACTTGTTCATAGTTGTTGTTCTAAACCCAAGTCCAACCTTATTGTACACAACTCTTTGAGTTCCGAGGAGTCGGTCAAGACCCTTGGATCCCAATGTGAACTTTTTCAACCTGACCTTGAGCTCTTGAACTTGCCCTTTCAAGAGAGAATTATCTTCCTCAAGTTTTTCAACTTGAGTTGAGTTTCCCTCTCAAACTTAACTAGTCGAAGAGGTTAGGGTGGCCTCATGCTTGAGGAGTTTAACCTCCTTAAGCAAGGACTCGACCCTAGACTCGAACTTAGCTAGCTTCTTATCTAAAAATTTAATTGCACGATATAGATTGTCGATTAATGAACGACTTACCTTAATCTTCTCCTTTGAGTCAGCTTTGAGTCTTGACTCGAATTCATCTTCGGAGTTGGATTCGTAGTTGGCTTCGGACTCGAACTCGGACTCTACCAGTCTCGTCATGAATGCCAAGTCGTCGCCTTGGTCTTCTTCTTTCCAAGTTGCTTGGAATGCTTTTTCTTATTGTCTTGTATTCCTTTCCTTTTTGATCATCCTCCAAACTAGGTTAACTAGTCCGGTCTCCATTTCTTCCTCCGATTGGTAGTCGTCTTCTTCAAGAGGTGGCTTGCCCTTTGCCTTTCTTCTTTGACCTACAACCAATGCTACACCTTTCTCGACCGGGACCATGTTAGATATTTCATGTAATTCGAATTTGGAAAATAATTCATCTAATCTAATTTTTGATAAATATCTAGATACTTTGTAGGCATCAACCATAGATGCCCACAAAGTGGTCCTAGGAAATGCATTCAAAGCATACCTTATTACATCCCGATTCTCCACCTTTTGTCCGATTGAGTGAAGACCGTTCATTATGTCCTGGATCCTTGTGTGGAGTTGAGTCGTCGTCTCACTATCCTACATTTTTAGATTAAATAACTTATTCAAAAGAAGGTCCCTTTTGAATACCTTTGTGTTGGTCGTCCCTTCATGTAGCTCAATGAGCTTGTTCCATAAGTCTTTTTTGCTAATGAAGGGGCAACGCGGTTGAGTTCTTCCTTGGAGAGGCCACACTGTAGAATTTCTATAGCCTTCGCATCGGCCTCCATTTGTCGCTTCATGGTGTTCGTCCACTTGTCGCAATCCAAGTACTCACCGTCTTCATTGGTTGGAAGAGTGAAGCCGGTTTGGATGACTATCCACATCTCGACTTGGATTTTGAGGTAGCATTCCATCTGACCCTTCCAATAATGGAAGTTATCTCCATTGTAAAACAGAGGTAGGGTAGTGCTAAACCCCTCGAGATGGCCCATTCAATAAAACCTTGCACAAAAACATAACAAATACATGAATTGCCAAGACTTTATCTTGGATTAGTAGTGCGGGAAAATTAATAAAGAAAAACTTAAATTGAACGAAAAATACAAAATCAAATAAAACTTGCTAGATCAGTGGTTGCACCAAATCTGAGCGCCCCCGCTCTAATACCAATTGTTGGATCGGAGAGTCGCTAGAGGGGGAGGAGGTGAATAGCGATCTTAAAACTTTATTTTTTGATTCGTCGAAACCACGAGTTATCATAGTGGAAGTAAATAAAAGAAATCAACACTCTTTTTTTTTACTTGGTTCCCATCCGAAAGGTTGCTACTCCAAGGCCCCACAATCCTAGACCGTGTACGATGGGGCAATCCACTAAAAGTCTCCTCCTCGTTGGAGGTAGGAGATAACGGTTACAAGAAATACAAGAAAAACAAGATAGAGGAAGAGGCAACACGCCTACCTCTCCTTTTTTCGATTAAAAGGTTGAGTACAAGAAATGAAACCAAAAATAAATGACAACTTGAAATGAAACTACTAACTTAGAACTTAGAAGATGGAACTCGGCGTGAAGTCGGCGTTACGACGGCATAGCGTTGTCATTTGAGCTTGGCATTGTTGGAGCACTTTGGGAGCAAGATTAGATGTTCCAAAAGGGTGAAACCCCCTTCTTTTATAGCCCTCCAAACTCTAGCTCATTGAGATCTAGATCTGGGTTAAAGCTCCGCATCAACCCAAGATAAGGGAAGCTTATCTTGACTTTCTTCGAGCTGACCAATTTGAATAGCATTCAACTGATGCCCCTTGGCAGTCGGCTACTGATAGGATCAGTCGATTGCAAGTGGCCTTCAATCGATTGCTAGCTTAGTCACTCACCTACAAGATAGAGTTAGCACAGAACTATCAAGTAATGGACATTACGATGGTTCCTTACCATCCGATCTTGATCTAGACCTTCCCCTAGAAGTCTTAGTTGGATCACCGCCTAAGTTCGTCCTCGTATAGAGGACACGACCTCACCATTACTCTTCACTCAGTTCTTACCTCTGGTCCTTTTGACCTTTCGCTTAGCTTCCAGTCGCCACCGAGGTTCCTCGACTCCAACGAGGTTCTCCTAGTGTTGCCTAACCACCACGGTTTCTCGTCCCGAGATTCTTCGAGTGTTGTTGACCTTTGGCTTAGCTTAATACAATTCCTACACACTCAACACAACACATGAGATAACAATAATAGCTTAACTTTGAACCTTTTCCATAATCAAAATCTAGGTTCAATTATCTGGTGCCCCTACACCAACATATTTCGATGTTTAGGAAAGATAGAAGCAAATCATGTGTTGTGAGAGATACATAAAGGAGCTTGTGGAAGTCATATAGGAGGTCAATCCTTAACTCGGAAGGTATTGTTGGTTGGTTATTTTTGGCCTACTTTAATGAAGGATTCTATCCGGTTAGTGCAACAATGTGAAAGCTATCGAAATCATCATAATTGACAACATCAACTGGCTAAGTATATGAAGGAAGTAGTGTCATCATGTCCTTTTAATCAATGGGGTATGGATATAGTAGGACTATTTCCGGTCGGGACGTGCCAAAAGAAGTTTTTATTGGTGACCATTGATTACTTTTCTAAGTGGGTGGAAGTTAAACTTTTAGCCCATATTACAGAGCATATGGCATTAAAGTTTTTTTAGAAAAATATCATATGGCATTTTTGTTGGATTGGAGAAAGTGCTAGAGGGGGGAGGGTGAATAGCACACGATAAACTTTGGTTTCGTTTGATATAAAACACGTAGAGTAGAAATGCAGTGGAAAGTAAATTGACATAAATTGTTTTGTACTTGGTTCACAGCCTACCGACTGCTAATCCAAGGCCCTAGCGGTCCTAGACCGCGTACGGAGGGCAAATCACTAAAACACTCCTCCTCGTTGGAGGTACGAGATGACGAGTACAAAATACGAAAAGCTTAAGGAAGAGAGACAGTCCCTCTCTCCTCATTATGATAAAAAAACTCGAAAAGGAAGACAATTACAATAATTTAGACAATAAGATTAAGGTGATCTGATACCGACGACTCAAAGATTGGAGGTCGAGCTTGTGTTATCGGCGTTTCGACAGCGCTTTGGCGTTGTATGATCATCGTAGAGCAGTAGCATCGTGGAGGCTTTTAGAGAGCTTGAATGATTACCTAAAGGAGTGAAACCCTTCTTCTTTTATAGCCTTGAAAGCCCCCCAACGTTCAGTTCCAGCTCATGGTCAAAGAGCCTCATCTCCCCAAAATAAGTGAAGCTTATCTTGACTTTCCTCGAAGCTGGAATTTAAATTTCAGTCGATTGTTCACCCTTCATCAGTCGACTGATTGAAGCATCAATCGACTGATATAAGTCATCAGTCGACTGTTGGCTAGGGTTCTCGACTGCACCAAAGAGTTAGCTCGAAATAACAACAATATAGGTGAATTCGACGGTCACTTACCGTCCGATCTCGACCTTGACCTTCCATGGGATGTCTTAGTCGGATCAACGCCTAAGGATGCCCTCGTATGGAGGGCCTGAGTTTGCATTCACTCACACACACGAGCTTACCTCGAGTTTACCTTAGGTCCTTGTGACTTGTAGCTTTGCTTCAGATCTCCACCTAGGTTCTTCGACTCCCTCTAAAGTTCTCTCGGTGTCTCCCGACCACCATGGATTCTCAACACAAGATTCTCCAGGTGTCGCCGACCTTTAGCTTAGCTTAATATTCCTGCACACTTGGTTCAGCTTGTTAGACAACAATATGACCTTAGCTTTGGGTCTTTGTCATAATTAAAACTTAGGTTCGATTTCAAGTGCCTACTGCACCAACAATTTTTCCCTTTTTGATCTATGGAAAACTGACACAAAGTTAAGGAAAACATTTAAAGCATTAAGTACATGAATAGAATGAAGCATGAATATGCATAACTTAATAAGTTAGTGTGAGTAACTTAGTAAGTTAGCTTAAGTAGGAGTAAGAGTAAAATTCTTTTTCAAGTCCTCCCCCTTGAGGTAACCTCCCCCTTGACCATAGGTGAGTACTTGAAAAAGTATCTTAGTTCTCCCCCTTAATGTTTGATGCTTTAAAAGTCATAGGCCTAAAGGTTTAAATTAATTTTAAGTTAAGTTATCAAAAGTTAACTTTTGATTTCTTAACTGTGGCCTTTTGTCATTAAAAAGGTTTAACCATAAAAGGTTAAGTTAAAAAAAAGTTAAGTAATCCCTTAACTTTGGCCTTTTCTCCCCCTTTTGCCATAAATCAAAAAGAGCGGGGGGTTTTGTACACAAATTAAGTTTAAGTCCAAGCATGTTCCAAATAGATTTTGAAAATAATAGTTTAAAAATAAACTCATTTATTTGTATGTTCAACTCTATTTGACTTGATTGATATAGAATGATCAACAAGTCCTGATTAGAGTTGGTTAATTTAGATAATTATACTCCATGGTTCATGTCGATGCACTAGATCTACATCTGGAACCAGGAGTGAGGTCCTAACATCTCATGCCCATCTACGTGGCTAAGTATACAAATACATTAATCCTATATTTTGTGAGATGTATTGACTTCTTAAATCTATAGGTGCATGCTTTCTAGGGTAAGTCCTGGGCTTGTTTCATTGTGTATGAAAAGTAAAAATAGAATAGAGTATAACAAAAATATAAGTTTTAAGTCCTACTCTATCACACACATACCTAATTTTTGTCTAAGCAGACTAAACTCTACTTCGGGTAAGGGCTTGGTAAATAAGTCTACTAGGTTCGATTTGGACTCCACGGATTCGAGTTGTATTGTCCCATTTGCTACATGTTCTCGAATGAAGTGATGTTTTACTTCTATATGTTTGGTTCTATAATGACATATAGGATTTTTTGTTAAATTAATTGAACTAATGTTATCGATGTAAATTTTAGTGTTGTTAAAATTTAAGTTAAAGTCTTAGATAGTGTGCTTCATCCAAAGAAGCTGAGCCACACACTCACCCATCGCGACGTATTCAACTTCAGTGGTAGATAAGGCAACACAGTGTTGCTTTCTACTGCACCAACTCACTAGACTCGAGCCGAGGAGTTGAAAACAACCACTCGTGCTCTTTCTATCGAGCTTACTACCGACATAATCCGATTCGGAATAGCCGATTCGGTTGAACTCGGTAGATCTAGGGTACCAAATTCCTACGTTTAGTGTACCCTTTAGGTATCTAAGGATACGTTTAACCAATGTTAGGTGTGACTCCTTGGCACAAGTTTGAATCCTTGCACACATACGTATTGCGAATAATATATCGGGTCGACTTGCAGTTAAGTATAGGAGACTCCCTATCATGCTCCTATAGTATTTTAGGTCAATAGGTTTTCCTTCTACATCTTCTCCTGTATTAACGTTTATTGCCATAGGTGTATTAATTGTTTTATCATTTTGCATCCCGAATCGGTTAATTAATTCCTTAGTGTGTTTTTATTGATGTAGATAGATTCCTTCTTTAGTTTGTTTAATTTGTAATCCTAGGAAGAAATTTAATTCTCCTACTAAGTTCATTTCAAATTCACTTTCCATTAGTGAAATGAACTCGTTTAGTAGGATTGAGTTAGTTGTTCCAAATATTATATAGTCTACATATATTTGGGCAATAAATATTTCTTTACCTACGGATTTTATGAAAAGGGTCGGGTCGACTAAGCCTTGGCTAAACCCTTTTGACTTAAGGTATACTGAAAGCCTCTCATACCAAGCTCTAGGAGCTTGTTTTAGTCCATATAAGGCTTTCTTGAGTTTGAACACATGGTCGGGAGTTATCTAAGCTTTCGAATCTTGGAAGTTGACTAACGTACACTTCTTCCTTAATAAGTCCATTCAAGAATGCTGACTTGACATCCATTAAAAATAGTTTAAATCCTCAATGTGCAGCGTATGCCAACAACATTCGGATGGATTCTAATCTAGCTATGGGAGCATAGGTGTCATCATAATCTAACCCTTCTACTTGACTAAAACCTTTCGCGACCAATCTCGCTTTGTTTCTAACTACTTCACCTTTGTCATCAAGTTTGTTTCGGAATACCCACCTTGTTTCAATAATTGATTTATCTTTAGGTGGTGGTACTAATTCCCAAACTTCATTTCTAGTAAATTGAGCTAGCTCTTCTTGCATTGCAATAATCCAATCGGGATCAAGAAGATCTTGTTCAATTGACTTGGGTTTGATTTTCGAAATCAACGAGATTTGACTAAGGTTTCGATAAGATGCTCTAGTTCGAACCCCTAGGTTAGGATCACCTATCACTTGGTCGATAGGATGATTTGATTGAATCCTAGACTGACTCGGGTTATGATTAATACTAGACTCGATTTCATGGTCAGAGTCGAGTCTGGTATGAATGGGTTTGTTAGTTGGTTTTGCTACGGGTTTTGTGGGTTCATGTTCTTCATCGAACACTACATTAATGGTTTCCTCGATTTTAAGGGTTTCACTGTTGTAGACCCTATAGGCTCTACTTATGGTTGAGTATCCTAGGAAGATTCTGGTGGTTGTTTTGGAGGTGAACTTTCCTAGGTAGTCCTTAGTGTTTAGGATATGTACCTTACATCCAAATACCCTAAAGTGTTTAATGTTTGGCACTTTATCATGGTAGGTTTCATATGAGGTCTTAAGGTGCCTCTTGACTAATAGGATTCTATTTTGAACATAACAAGTCGTACTGACGGCTTCTGCCCAAAACCTATCGGGTATTTTGTACTCGTTCAACATGGTTCTAACGACTTCTTGTAGGATTCTATTTTTTCGCTCGACTAGACCATTTTGTTGTGGGGTTCTAGGATAGAAGAATTCATGGTGGTATCCATTTAGGTTACAAAAGTCAGTGAACCTATGATTTTCGAATTCACCACCATGATCACTTCTAAGTCTTTTAATCTTAAGGTTCTTTTGGTTTTCGATTAGCTTACACAAGTTGGTGAGTTGGTCTAAGGTATCACTTTTGTGTTTAAGGAACCTAACCCAGGTAAACCTAGAATAGTCATCAATTATGACTAAGCAAAATTGACTACCATTTAGTGACTTGGCTCCATGAGAATCGAAAAGATCCAAATGTAGGAGCTCAAGCACACTTTTGGTTCGTTCTTAGTTAGTTAGTTGATGTTGTGCCCTAGGTTGTTTACCTTGTTGACAAAGCATTACAGATTTTATTGTCCAAGTTATTAAGGTTAGGCAAACTTCTGACTAAACCACTCTGACCGAGTCATCGGTGCCATAACCAAGATTCCTCTTGCTGTGTCATAAGACACTTAGTCGAGGAATTGGGTAAGTTAATTGTGTAGATGTTGCTATTCCTAGTTCCTTTAAGTATTGTTTTAGAGGTTTCATTAGTTTTAATTATGCATTCATTTTCTAGGAATATAACCTTATAGTTATTATCACACAATTGACTTACAATAATTAAATTATATTCAAAATCTTCGACTAATAAAACATTTCGAATTGTAAAGTTAGAGTTTAGCTCAATATCACCTGATCCGACGATTTTGAGCTTGCTGTTGTTTCTGAAAGCTACCGATCCTTGAATTTTGAATCTAAGCTTCGAAAATTTCAGTCAGTCCCCGGTCATGTGTCGGGAGCACCCACAGTCTAACATCCATTGATCCTACACATATAGTAGTTGGATCAGATATTGGAATTTAAGAGTTGGTTGAAGATTATTATGCTAGAATAATCTCACCCTTTCTACATGATTAAACACATTATCCTTATGTGTTCTTGTGAGATGAATTCAATTTTACTTGATTAAATTTAATGAATTGAAACTAGTCAACCTTGGGTTAGATTCAGATTTAACCCTTCGCTCGTCAAGTAACCTTTTCAAGAAGTTGGCTTCCAGGTCGTGGCGAGGCACAGAGGCCTTCTTTGATTGGAACAATGACTACTTCCTTAGACAAAGCCAAGTTCGAGAAAATGATAACTTGATTCTCTTAAGATTATTTCCTGGTCTAACTAGTTAAGGATACGGTGAGGTAGCTTCATTTAGTTCAACTCAGTCGAGTGCACCGAGCTAGATACACCTTATCTAACTTGGACACGCAGGACTTCATTTCCCTAATGTACTATCATCTCGCTGCGTCCAAGTACTATGTTGTCAAGAATTGACTAATTATAGGTCCTATCTAACCATTCTAAAAAATAAAACAAAATACCTAAGCATGCAAAGTCTAATTTCAAGGAATAGCACAAACAAATTTTATACTGGCTCCCCGTGGCCCAATGAATCGATTCGGTCTTTCCACATAGTGGATTGGATCCTTGGGTACCCAGTATTTATTAGATCCTAGTTGAGAAATCAAAGTGATCTTAGGGACCCATGCTTAGATTTGTTTTTTATTACAATTTACAATTGACATATACGACTTGTTAGTCATATTTGGTCTAAATCCAAGTCCGGCTTTGTTGTACACGACCCTTTGCGATCCAAGTAAAAGGTAAAGTCCCTTGGATCTCAAAGTAAACCTTTCCAATGTATGCCTAAGATCTTTGACTTGTCCTTTCAAAAGTGAGTTCTCAACTTCGAGCTTTTCAACTCGAGTTGAGTCCTCCTCTTGAACTTAACTAGTCGAAGAGGTTAGGGAGACTTCGTGTTTAAGGAGTTTAACTTCCTCAACTAAAGTCTCGACCTTGGACTCGGATTTAGATAATTTTCTAGTTAAAAATTTTATTGCATTATACAATGTACTAATTAAGGACCGACTTACCTTAAGTGAACCTTTTGAACCAGATGCAGATCTATGGCTTGTCTTGAATAGTTATTCGTCGTCGAATTCGGAATGGGACTCTTCCTCGGGTTTGGACTCTTGCTCGGGTTCGGTCGATTTGTCCATGAAGACGAGGTTGTCGTCTTCCTCCTCCGATGATTCTTCCCATGTGGCGTTGAGTGCTTTCTTGAACTTAGGTGCTTTGTTCTTGAGTTTCGTACATTTCGACTTGATGTGTCTGAACTTGTTACATTCATAGCATCTAAAATTAGAATTTACTTTAGCCTTTCCTTCTTTGCATTGGTTGACAGGTCGTCTTTGGATTTTGATCATCTTCTGAACTAGATTTACTAGTTCGATTTCTATTTTGGCATCTACCTCCGACTCGTACTCGTCTTCTTCCTTCGGAGGTAGTTTACTTGTGGGCTTCTTCTTTGGTCATGCAAATAAGGCAATACCTTTCTCGAGCGCCGAATTAAACTGTTCATGTAACTCAAATTCAGAAAATAACTCCTCTAATCTAATCTTGGAAAGGTCTTTAGAAACCTTGTAGGCATCGACCATGGATGCCCACAAGATAGTCCTAGGAAAAGCATTGAGAGCATACCTTATAAGTCCCAATTTTCGACCTTCTGTCTGATGGAGTGCAGGCTATTGATGATCTCTTGTATGTGGACATGTAGTTGGGTTGCCGTCTCGTGTTCCTACATCTTAAGGTTATATAATTTATTGAACAAGAGGTCTCTTTCACATACCTTTGCATCGTCGGTTCCTTCGTGTAGCTCTATGAGCTTATTCCATAGGTCCTTCGCATTGATGAAGGGGCCAACGTAGTTGAGCTCCTCTTTGGATAACCCACATTGTAGAATTTGTGTAGCCTTTGCGTCGGCTTCCACTTGGCGCTTCATGGAATTTGTCCATTGATCATAATCCAACAATTCACCAACTTCATTAGTAGGAAGTGTGAACCTGGCTTGGATTACGATCCACATCTCGATTTGAGTTTTTAGAAAACATTCCATCCGACCCTTCCAGTAACGAAAGTCGTCTCCATTGTAAAACGGAGGTCGGACGATGATAAACCCTTTGAGATGGGCCATTTAAAAAGAAAGAAAACCTCGCAATGACAAAAACAACACAAGAGTGCCAAGATTTTCGTCTTGGATTAGTAGTGCGGGAGAAAGAAATTATGTGAGCCGAAACTTTACGAATCGAAAGACACTATGTGAAAAAGGAATTAAAATACGAAACGAAAATCAAAACCAAGTGCTATATCAGTGGTTGCACTAGATTGTAGCACCCCCCGCTCTGATACCAATTAGTGGATCGGAGAAAGCGCTAGAGGGGGGCTGAATAGCGCACGACAAACTTTCATTTCGTTTGATATAAAACAACACGTAGAGTAGAAATGCAGCGGAAAGTAAATTGACACAAATTGTTTTTTACTTGGTTCACAGCCTACCGACTGCTAATCCAAGGCCCTAGTGGTCCTAGACCGTGTAAGGAGGGCAAATCACTAAAACTCTCCTCCTCGTTGGAGGTAGAAGATGACGAGTACAAAATATGAAAAGCTTGAGGAAGAGAGACAATTCCTCTCTCCTCATTACGATAAAAAAAACTTGAAAAGGTAGACAATTATAATAATTTAGACAATAAGATTAAGGTGATCTGATACCAACGACTCAAAGATTGGAGGTCGAGCTTGTGTCGTCGGCGTTTCGACAGCGCTTCGACATCGTATGATCGTCGTAGAGCAGTGGCATCGCAGAGGCTTTTGGAGAGCTTGAATGATGACCTAAAGGGGTGAAACACTTCTTCTTTTATAGCCTTGGAAGCCCCCAACGTTCAGTTCCAGCTCATGGTCAAAGAGCCTCATCTCCCCAAGATAAGTAGAGTTTATCTTGTCTTTCCTCGAAGCTGGAATTTGAATGTCAATCGACTGTTCACCCTTCGTCAATTGACTGATTGAAGCATCAGTCAACTGATATAAGCCATCAATCGACTGTTGGCTAGGGTTCTCGACTGCACCAAAGAATTAGCTTGAAATAATAACAATATAGGTGAATTCGACAGTCACTTACCTTTCGATCTCGACCTAGACCTTCCACAGGAAGACTTAGTCGGATCGACACCTAAGGACGTCCTCGTATGGAGGACCCAACCTTGCATTCACTCACACACATGAGCTTACCTCGAGCTTACCTTAGGTCCTTGTGACTTGTATCTTTGCTTCAGGTCTCCACCTGGGTTCTTCGGGTCCCTCCAAAGTTCTCCCGATGTCGCTCGACCACCACGATTTCTCAACATGAGATTCTCTGGGTGTCACTGACCTTCAGCTTAGCTTAATATTCCTGCACACTTGGTTCAGCTCATTAGACAACAATATGACCTTAGCTTTGGGTCTTTGTCATAATCAAAACTTAGGTTCGATTTCAAGTGGCTACTACACTAATAATTTTGATATTCCCAGAAGGTTGATATCAGATAATGGACGACAATTTCAGGGTAAGAAGTTGGCAAAGTGGTGTCAAGATTTTAAAATTGAATAGGTATTTACATCAGTGGCCTATCCTCAAAGTAATGGGAAAACTATAGTTACTAATAGGGAATTGGTTCATGGATTAAAAACTAAGTTGGAGCTGTGGGAGGAAGTTGGGTAGAAGAATTTCCTAGTGTATTATGGTCCTTTCGTACTACTCCCAGAAGAGCTACAGGGGCAACTCCTTTTAGCATGGTGTATGACAGGGAACAGTATTGCTTGTGGAAGTTGGAATAGAGTATGCCCGAGTGATGACTTATATCCCGAGTGGTAATAAAAGATTATAATAAAAAGGTGGTACCACGTGCTTTTCAAGTAGGGGACTTAATGTTGGGGAATTGATCGTCGCTAGAGGGGGGGTGAATAGCGTTTTTCGTCGAATAATGGAATTTGATCGTGCTTGCTACAAAATGTAGTACGTAGTGGAAATACAAAATATACAATGAAAATAAAATACAAGCACAATCGCACCAAGATATAACGTGGTTCGGAACCTCAATGTTCCTACTCCACGGGTTGGGCTCGAACAAGCCCTAGCGATGCAAATATCACAACTAATCAATAATACTCCTTTTTGACAGCATGTCGGAGGCAGAGAAATCTCGTACAATGATTACAACAGTAATACAAAACAAATACAAGACAATACAAAGTGAAATACATAAAAAAAATATAAATAACACTTTACAAACGATCTTTTGGAAGCTTTCTTGTTTGGTTGCTTGAGCTGCACTTGGAGGCCCTGAATTGCACCAACAAATCGCCCCAAATTGCCCCAAATCACCCTAAGAAACCATGGAAAAAACCTTCTCTATAAGATGCTTTTATAACCTGCATTTGAGCTAGATTTCGCCTAACAGTTGACTGATCGCGACCATCAGTCGACTGCTCCTGTAGCTATTGTCTCACAATGGCCTGAGCCACATTGGATAAGTTCCAACGGATAGACCATCAATCGACTGAACATGCCCATCAGTCGACTGATTGAGCCATCACTCGACTGCCAAACCCTAACAGTCAACTTTGGAACCTTCTATGTCTGCGACATCGACCATCAGTCGACTGTCAACCATAGCAGTCGACTGATCAGGCCATCAGTCGACAATCGACTGCCCAATGCTGGCAGTCAACTTCCAAGCCATTTCCTATAGTCGAACTCTAGTCGACTCCCATCAATCGACTAAGCATAATATAAGTCAGTTGATAACCTCATCCATGAGGTTTTAACATCAAGTATGATGCTTTCATACTTACTAGACCACCCTTAGTCTAGACCTAAGCCTTCTAGCCACCTCCGTCAGCTTCACACCTATCGGATCCCTCCAAGTCATCCATGGTTTGTTCATCCATACGCTAGCCTTCAGGTGCTTCCATCGGCTATTGTCATGCTAAGTTTGGTCTATACCGCCAAGGCACATTGGGCTTACACTGCCAAGGCTCTCGCTTGGACTTTACGCTGCCAACCATTGGACTTATGCTGCCAAGACTCCACCCTTAGACTTTACGCAGCCAATATCACCCCTTGGACTTCCTTTGTCAAGCCATGTTGGACTTTCCATTTGCCAAGACTCAAGCTTGGACTTTCCCTTGCCAAGACCCATGCCAACCCATGTTGGACTTTTTAATTGCCAAGACTCAAGCTTGGACTTTCCCTTGCCGAGACCCATGCTTGGACTTTCCCTTGCTAAGACCCATGCTTGGACTTTCCATGCCAAGTGCACAAGACTTGGACTTCTCCATCATATGGTCAACCATATAGTCAAACAATGGTCAAACCATCGTTAAACATCAAAGTACTACTTGAGTCAAACTCGAGTCCAGTCAATCATGACCCGAGTTGATTGCACCAACAATCTCCCCAAAACATTATCAAACATCAAAACACTACTCAAGTCCAACTCGAGTCTGATCAATCATGACCTGGGCCGATTGCACCAACACTTAGTGCTGAAGAAAGTATTGCCCGAGGGATGCAAAGGCAAGCTAGGACCTAAGTGGGAGGGTCCCTTCTAGGTGGACAGCCGAGCGAGAATTGGAGCTTATTACTTGAAGGATGCTCAAGGAAGGCTTTTAGCAAGACCATGGAATGTGTATCATTTACATCCTTATTTTAGTGGATGAATGTTGTAAAGTTTGTGTTTTTGCTCCTTTAGAAGAAGACAATGTAAAGTGAATAGTATACTATATTTCAAGTTTTGCATTGAATACAAATCAAAAAGGAAAAGATAGTAAGTTAGGAGGAGTGTGATCAATAGTATTGCCTAAGTCTAGAAAATTATTAGAATGCCCTGGAGGTGGATAGCCTGCTGCTCGAAATTGGTTGATGCAGTCTTAGAAGTCCCATTGTAGAAAAGTAAAGCCTCGGTCACACAACATATCATTGAGTGCAATAGAGGTCCAAATTGTTTCTTGTGTGATACTTGTTCCTTCTTTGGAGGATGGTTGGGTCTTTAGAATGTCTAAAGTGTTCTGTAAGTAAGTGGTTTGAAAATGAAGGGCTAAAAGTTCTGCCCGGTTAGGTTGAGCTTTTATATAGGAGGCTTGAAGTTCTCTTTTGAGTTTTTGATAAGCATGTTGTAATGACAATTCTCAAGGTTGACATTCCTATAATTCCCTTTTTAGAGTAGTGGTAATTGAGCCCATTGGTTATTTAAATGGGTTATGCTTGTGATGCCTTGTAAAGTTAGGTGTTAGTATTAATCGACGATAGTAAAAGAAGTAGTATACTAACCTCGTTGATACTGTATAAAAGGGCATCTGACAAATCTTTGGTTAGAAGATAAGGCATAATATTTTGTGTGGTTTGATATGAAGGTGGGGGTTGGAGGGAAAATGTTGAGTTACGAGGGTATAGTTGAATAGGATTTATGCGAGATGGTGTGACATTGTGGGAAGCTTGGAGCAAGAGTAATTCTGCAAAGGGAAAGGGAAAACATGAGTGAATATGTATTACTTATGTGTATGCAGAAAAATAGTAAAAATAAAAAAAGAGAGAAGAGAAGTGAAGATTATCCAGAGTATCAGTCGACTGTAAGGGGTGGTTTGCCCTAATTAGTGCAAGTACTGCTTGATGTGAGCAAAACATATAGAGTTTTAGGAGTAGTTTTCGGTCACATCTCGTTACTTTTTATACTTGTTTCATGCATATTTCACTTTGTTTTGCATGCATTCCCTGTTGGTGCAGTAGGCACCTAAGTCGAACCTGAGTTTTGATTATAGCAAATGATACAAATTTAAGCTTATATCATTATCTCACGAGCTGAATCGAGTGTGCAGTAAATTGATATAGCTGAAGCTGAAGGCTAGCGACACCCGGAGGAAGCCGCGGTGGTCGGGCGACACTCGAGTTACTTCGGAGGGAGCCGAAGGAATCGAGTGGAAGGCCGGAAGCAAAAGCAACACGTAAGTATCGAGGTAAGCTCGTGTGTGCGAGTGTAAGTAAGGTCGTATCCTCTTTACGGGGAAAGACTTAAGCGTAGATCCGACCCAAGACATCTCATAGGTGGTCTAGGTCGAGATCGGATGGTCGACGACCATCGAAATTATGTGTTTGTTGAGCTAACCTTGACTTGCAAGCATCTTGCGAAGCTTGGAGGACTCGACGCCATCAATCGCCGACCGCTGAAGGTCAAGACTCGATCGATTGCCGCCAAGAATGACATTGGTGATGGCCATCGATCACCAATGGTCAAAGGATCAGCCTCGAGTAGTCAAGAGTTATCACCATTTTTCAAGGGGTTTTGTGCCCATTTGTGATTGGCTAAAGACCCATTCGATGAGGGGATTAAAGGCTATAAAAGGAGGGCCAAACCTAGGGTTTTTCATCAATTCAAAAGCTTCCAAGTGCTTTCGATATGCTCCGACTCTCTGACATCCCTACGACGAAGCGCTGCCGAGACGACGACTAGAGCTTCAACCTCCAATCTTTGAAGTCGTCGGTATAATCTTTAAATTTGTATAAGTTGTTTTTATTTCGAGCTTTAAATCATATCAAGGAGAGGGGGAGTGTCCCTCTACCTTGAGTCTTTCTTGAGTTTTTGTATTCGTTTAACTCCTATCTCCATCGAGAAGGAGTTCGTTTAGTATTTGCCCTCCGTGCGTGGTCAAGGACCATTAGGGCCTTGGAGTAGTAGCCGAAGGCTACGAACCAAGTAAAACCTATTTGTCTCTATTTACTTTATATTTCCCCTGCAATTAATTTTCTCTCGAGTTTTAACGAAAGAAACGAGAAAAAGTTTTTATCGCTATTCACCCCCCCCCTCTAGCGAACCGCATCGATCCAACAATTGGTATCAGGGCCGGGGGTTGCTAAGATTTGGTGAAACCACCAGTCTAGCCATTTTTCACAGATTTATTTTTCTTTTATTTTTGTTTATTTCAGATTTATTTCGCTTTGTTAAATTTACTCCCGCACTACTAATCCAAAACGCGAGTCTTGGTACTTTTTGTGTATCTTTGTCATTGCTAGTTTTTTTTCCTTCATCTCCTTGTGTTCTTTGTTCTAATAGCCCATCTCGAAGGGTTTAGCACCGTCCAACCTCCGTTTTACAACGGAGATGACTTCCATTATTGGAAGGGTCGGATGGAATGCTTTCTTAAAACCCAAATCGAGATGTGGATCATAATTCAAACGGGTTTCACACTTCCGACTAATGAAGTGGGTGACTCCTTGGATTATGACCAATGGACCATTGCGATAAAAAAACAAGTCGAAGCCGACACTAAGGCAACGCAAATCCTTCAATGCGGCCTATCCAAGGAGGAGCTAAATCGCGTCGGCCCCTTCATAAGCGCAAAAGATCTTTGGACAAAACTAGTGGAGCTACACGAAGGGACCGATGAAGCCAAGGTATGTAAGCCCGACCTTTTGTTCAATAAATTGTATAATCTAAAAATGCAGGAACACGAGTCCGCGACACAACTTCACGTCCGAGTCCAGGACATAGTCAACAATCTACACACAATCGGGCAAAAGGTCGAAAACTCGACCTTATAAAGTATGTCCTAAACTCTTTTCTGAGGACTACCTTATGGGCATCCATGGTCAATGCCTATAAGGTCTCCAAGGACCTTTCTAAAATTAGGTTAGATGAACTCTTTTCGGATTTTGAACTTCATGAGCAGTCTAACTCGGAGCCCGAGAGGGGTATAGCCTTGTTTGCAGGTTCAAAGAAGAAGAAAATCGCAAGCAAGCCACCACCAACCGAGGAGGAAGACGAGTCCGAAGAAGAAGTTGACCCGGAGTTGACTACCGAACTAATGAACCTAGCTCGAAGGATAGCCAAGGGACGAAAGCGAACCGCGACTCGACCCACCAAGGTAAGCCTAAAAGTTCCAATATTAGGTGTTATGAGTGCAACAAGTTTGGACATATCAAGTCCGAGTTCCCCAAGCTCAACCACCAAGCACCTAAGCACAAGAAGGCCCTCAACGCGACATGGGAAGAAGCGTCATCCGAAGAAGACGAAGACCACGTCTTCATGGAGAAATCAATTGAGTAGGACACGGAGACCGAGCCTGAACTTGAGTCAGAACCTGAGGATGACTCGGACTACGAAGCTACCTTCAAGTCAAGCCACGGATACGCATCCGGTTCAAAAGATACCCTTAAAGTAAGTCGAACTTTATTTAATACTTTACATAATACGGTTAGGTTTTTGTCTAGGAAGTTAGCTAAGTCCGAGTCCAAGGTCGAGACCCTTGTTGAGGAGGTTAAACTCCTCAAACACGAGGTCTCCCTAACCTCTTCGACTAGTCGAGTTCAAGAGAAGGACTCAACTCCAGTTGAAAAGCTCGAAGTTGAGAACTCTCTTGAAAAGTCAAGTCGAAGATCTTAGGAACACGTTGGAAAGGTTCACTTCGGGATCCAAAGGACTTGACCTCCTACTTGGATCTCAAAGGGCCGTGTACAACAAGGCTGGACTAGGGTTTAACTCAAACACGACTAATAGGTCGTATATGTCGATTGTAAGTCGACATAGGAAACATGTCCAAGCATGGGTCCCTAAGAACTTTTTGATTTCAACTCTAGGATCCAACCCGTACTGGGTTCCCAAGGACCAAATCCACTATGTGGATAGACCGAACCGATTCAACGGTCTAGGGGGAGCCAGTACAAAACATGTTTGTGCTTTAACTTAGAAATTGCATGCTTTAACTTAGAAAGTTTGTGCTTTAACTTAGAAATTACATGTGTTAACTTAGAAAGTGTGTGCTTTAACTTAGAAATTGCATGCTTTAACTTAGAAAATTTGTGCTTGTGAACTCACTTAGAACATGAACATAATCAACTTCGAAAAGATTGAGCCTCGGGGAGCCTCTTTTCAAAAACATAACCAACTAAAATTCTTCGAAAAGATTGAGCCTCGGGGAGCCTCTTTTCAAAAACATAACCAACTAAAATTCTTCGAAAAGATTGAGCCTCGGGGAGCCTCTTTTCAAAAATAACCAGTTAGACTAGGAAATAATCTTAGGTGAGTCAAGTCATCATTTTCTTGAACATGGCTTTGTCTAAGGAAGTGGTCGATGATCCGATAAAAGAAGGCCCCTGTGCCTCGCCACGACCTGGAAGCCATGATCTTGAAAAGGTAAACTTGACAAGCCTAGGGTTAAATTCAAATCTAACATAAAATTACTTGAACCTAAATCCACTTAATCAATTGGAAATCATCTCACAAAAAACACATAAGTATAACATGCTTGATCATATAGACACAGGTGAGATGACCTAGGTTTAACAACTTACAACCAATTTAAAAAATCTAACATCCAATCCAACCACCTTGTGTGTAGGATCAATGGATGTTGGACAGCGGTTGCTCCCGACACATGAATGGGGATCAACTCAAATTTACAAAGCTTCGATTCAAACGACAAGGATCGGTAGCCTTTGGGAATAACGGCTAGCTCAAAATCATCGGATCAGGTGATATCGAGCTTAACTCGAATTTTGTTATTAAAAATGTATTACTTGTAGAGAATTTTGAATATAACCTGCTTAGCGTAAGCCAATTATGTGACAATAACTATAAGGTCGTATTTTTAGAAAATGAATGTGTAATTAAAACAAATAAAACAGCTAAAACAATACTCAAAGGAACTAGGACAAATAACATTTATACAATTAACTTAATCAATTCCTCAGCCAAATGTCTTATGACACAGGAAGAGGAATCATGGTTGTGGCACCGACGACTCGGTCACTCCAAGACTCGTCCACAAGATGAGTCAGAGTGGCTTAGTCAGAGGCTTACCCAACCTCAACAACTTGGTTAATAAAATCTGTAATGCTTGTCAACAAGGAAAACAACCTAGGACACAACACAAGTTAACTAACCAAGAACGAACTTCAAATGTACTTGAGCTCCTGCATATGGATCTATTCGATTCACATGGAGCCAAGTCACTCAATAGAAGTCAATATTGCTTAGTCATAATTGACGACTACTCCAGGTTTACCTGGGTTAGGTTCATCAAACATAAAAATGATACCCTAGATCAATTAATCAATCTATTCAAATTAATCAAGAATCAAAAAGACTTAAGGTTAAAAGACTTAGAAGCGATCATGGTGGTGAATTCGAAAATCAAAGGTTCACTGACTTCTGTAACCTAAACGGATACCACCATGAATTCTCTTGCCCTAGGACCCCTCAGCAAAATGGCCTAGTAGAACGGAAAAACCGAACTCTATAAGAAGCCGCTAGGACCATGTTGAACGAATACGACCTACCCGATAGGTTTTGGGCAGAAGCCGTGAGTATGACATGCTATGTCCAAAATAGGATCCTTATGGTAAAAAGGCACCTTAAGACCTCATACAAGATTTATCACGATAAAGTACCCAACATCAAGTACTTTAAGGTATTTGGGTGTAAGGTACATATCCTAAACACTAAGGATTATCTAGGGAAATTTACATCCAAAACTACGACCGGAATCTTTCTAGGATACTCGACTACAAGTAGAGCTTATAGAGTATATAACCACGATACCCTTAGAGTCGAGGAAACCATTAATGTAGTGTTCGATGAAGGACACAAACCTACAAAACCCCCGGCAACCCCAATTAGCGAGCCGATTCATACTAGACCTAACTCTGATCCCGAGATCAGGTCTAGTGTTAATCCTAACCTAAGTCAACCAAGTCACTCTATTGATCAAGTGATAGATGACTCCAACCAAACTAGTGTTCAACCAAGTCACCCCATTGATCAAGCATTAGGTGACACAAACCCAACCCAATCTAGGATTCAAACTAACCACCCTATCGATCAAGTGATAGGAGATCCTAATCTAGGAGTTCGAACTAGAGCATCCTATAGGAACTTTAGTCAAATTTCCTTAATTTCAAAGATAGAACCCAAATCAATTGAACAAGCTCTTCTTGATCCCGATTGGATTATTGCAATGCAAGAAGAGCTAGCCCAATTTACTAGGAATGAAGTGTGGGAATTAGTACCACCACCTAAAGACAAAACAATAATTGGAACAAGGTGGGTGTTTCGAAATAAGCTTGATGATAAAGGTGAAGTAGTTAGAAACAAGGCTAGGTTAGTCGCCAAAGGGTTTAGCCATGTCGAAGGCTTAGATTACGACGAAACCTATGCCCCAGTAGCTAGACTCGAATCCATTCGAATGTTGCTAGCTTATGCCGCACATCGAGGATTTAAGCTGTTTCAAATGGATGTTAAGTTGGCATTCCTAAATGGATACATTAAAGAAGAAGTTTATGTTAGCCAACCCCCCGGATTCGAAAATCTAGATAAACCCGACCATGTTCTAAAACTTAAGAAGGCTCTCTATGGACTTAAACAAGTTCCTCGAGCTTGGTACGAGAGACTTTCAATCCATCTTAAGTCAAAAGGGTTTAACCAAGGCTTAGTTGACCCAACTCTCTTTGTAAAAACCTTAGGTAAAGAAATATTCATAGCTCAAATTTACGTAGACGATATAATTTTTGGAACCTCTAACTCAGCCTTACTAAACGAGTTCGTTTCACTCATGGAAAGTGAGTTTGAAATGAACTTGGTAGGCGAGTTAAGTTTCTTTTTAGGTCTACAAATTAAACAAACTAAGGATGGTATATACCTATATCAACAAAAATGCACTAAGGAGTTAATTAAAGATTTGGAATGCAAGACGCTAAGGTAATAAACACCCCAATGGCGATAAATGTTAACATAGAAGACCTAGAAAGTAAGTCCATTGACTTAAAATACTATAGGAAGCGTAATAGAAGTCTCTATATACTTAACTGCGAGTCGACCCGACATCCTATTCGCAGTAAGTATTTGCGCCAGGTTTCAAACCTGTGCTAAGGAGTCTCACCTAACCCTAGTTAAGCGTATCCTTAGATATCTTAAGGGTACACTTAACGTTGGTATTTGGTACCCTAGATCTACCGAGTTCGAACTAACCGGCTACTCCGATTCGGACTATGCCGGTAGTAAGCTCGATAGAAAGAGCACGAGTGGTTGTTGTCAACTTCTCGGCTCGAGTCTAGTGAGTTGGTGCAGTAGGAAACAACACTGTGTTGCTTTATCTACCACCGAAGCCGAATACATCGCGATGGGTGAGTGTGTCACGCAGCTTCTTTGGATGAAGCACACTCTCCGCGACCTTAAATTAGACTTTACTAATACTAAACTTCACGTAGATAACATTAGTTCAATTAATCTTACAAAGAATCCGATATGTCACTCTAGGACCAAACATATAGAGGTCAAACACCATTTCATTCGAGAACATGTGGCCAATAGAGTCATACAACTCGAGTACATCGAATCGAAGTCTAACCTAGCAGACCTATTTACTAAACCCTTACCCGAAGCTGAATTTAGCCTATTAAGATGAAAATTGGGCATGTGCGTAGTAGAATAGGACTTTGCAAATTATATTACTACTATTTCTTAAATTTCATCTTTATGGAACTAGCATAGGGCATAACCTAGATATCATGCACCTATAGATTTAAGGAGCCAGTACATCTCACAAAACATAGGACTAATGTGTTTGTGTACTTAGCCACGTAGATGGGCGTGAGATGTTAGGACCTTACTCCTGGTTCCAGATGTAGAGCTAGTGCATCGCTATGAACCACGGAGTATAATCATACATACTAACTGACTCTGACCAGGACTGGTTGATCCTTCATATCAATCAAGCCAAATATGAGTCGAACATTTTATAGATGAATCTATTTTCAGTATATTATTTTCAAAATTATGTGGAACATGCTTGTACTTTAAAATTATTTTTTTATTATTCCTCACTCTTTTCGATATATGGCAAAAGGGGGAGAAAAAGGCCAAAATTAAGGGATCATTTTTTTTATGGCCAAGGCTTACTTAACTTTAAGTTAACAAAACAAGTTAATTCTTAACTTAAACACATTTAGTTAACTTGTTGTTGTTAACGAATAATTTACTTAATTTAAGTTAACCTGTTAACAAAACGAACGTAAAGGCCAAGGTTAAGAAATCAATTTTTTATTTCTTAACCTAAAACTTATTTTAAATACTATGGCCAATATTAAGTAATTTCGGTTACTTAATTCTTTTTAGTAGCAAATATCAATGGGGAGAGTTAAAACTCCTTCTCAAGTACTCACCCTCGGTCAAGGGGGAGGATTCCTCAAGGGGGAGCACTTGAAAAAGAGTTTTTATACTCCTGGTCATTCATGCTTTTAACACTCCTGCTCATTCATGCATATCTTTTCTTAATGCACTTAATTTTCTTAACTTTGTATGTGGGTTTGCCATAAATCAAAAAGGGGGAGATTGTTGGTGCAGTAGGCACCTAAGTCGAACCTGAGTTTTGATTATAGCAAACGATACAAAGTTAAGCTTATATCATTATCTCACGAGCTGAATCGAGTGTGCAGTAAATTGATATAGCTGAAGCTGAAGGCTAGCGACACCCGGAGGAAGCCGCGGTGGTCGGGCGACACTCGAGTTACTTCGGAGGGAGCCGAAGGAATCGAGTGGAAGGCCGGAAGCAAAAGCAACACGTAAGTATCGAGGTAAGCTCGTGTGTGCGAGTGTAAGTAAGGTCGTATCCTCTTTACGGGGAAAGACTTAAGCGTAGATCCGACCCAAGACATCTCATAGGTGGTCTAGGTCGAGATCGGATGGTCGACGACCGTCGAAATTATGTGTTTGTTGAGCTAACCTTGACTTGCAGCAAGCATCAGTCGACTGCCAGCTTGGAGGACTCGACTGCCGTCAATCGATCATTTCAGAAGATCGATGTCGATCGATGCCGGCGATCGGGGTGATGGCCATCGGTCATTCTTGGTGTCAAAGGATCAGCCTCGAGTAGTCAAGAGTTATCACCATTTTTCAAGGGGTTTTGTGCCCATTTGTGATTGGCTAAAGACCCATTCGATGAGGGGCTTAAAGGCTATAAAAGGAGGGCCAAACCTAGGGTTTTTCATCAATTCAAAAGCTTCCAAGTGCTTCCGATACGCTCCGACTCTCCGACATCCCTACGACGAGCGAGGCGGACGACTAGAGCTTCAACCTCCAATCTTTAAAGTCGTCGGTATAATCTTTAAATTTGTATAAGTTGTTTTTATTTCGAGCTTTAAATCATATCAAGGAGAGGGGGAGTGTCCCTCTACCTTGAGTCTTTCTTGAGTTTTTGTATTCGTTTAACTCCTATCTCCATAGAGAAGGAGTTCGTTTAGTATTTGTCCTCCGTGCGTGGTCAAGGACCATTAGGGCCTTGGAGTAGTAGCCGAAGGCTACGAACCAAGTAAAACCTATTTGTCTCTATTTACTTTACATTTCCACTGCAATTAATTTTCTCTCGAGTTTTAACGAAAGAAACGAGAAAAAGTTTTTATCGCTATTCACCCCCCCTCTAGCGAACCGCATCGATCCAACAATCCCTATTTTTTGGTTCGGAGATATGCTCTTTGTCCTTTTGTGGGCAAGACAACATTTTATAGGAAAATGTCACACTTTTAAAGCAAAAGATAGACATTTGGTAGGTGGAATGGAAGGAGACACGACCTGGCCATGTAGATCCACACGACCATGTCCAGATCACAAAGTTAGCTAGCCCAGTGCCACACACGGCTTGGCCGTGTGGATCCACACGACCATGTGGATCCACAAGGTCGTGTGGTGATGGGTTATTTTGACACAACTAGGGTTTTTTCACTGAATTTATGCAGAGTCGACTTTAAGTCTATAAAAGGAAAGCCACACCCAAACCCTAGAGGGAGGCCCGACGGCTGGGACGACACACTGGTGCCCTAAAAAGCACCGAAAACTCATAACAGAGAGGAAGGAAGCGGTTCGAGGATCATAATCTACGTTCTAATGCCAAAAAGAAGGACCAAGGGCGTTGTAATTTCATTGCTATACATCTTTTGCTTTGTAATGATTCACTCTATTAAGCCATGTGTCTTTTCCTTTTCGTTTATGGAGTAGAAACTTTGATTCTAGGATTAGAGAGTAACTTGTGTACGTAGAACATGCTAGTTTGAATGTTTATTCTGTTTCTGAATTTATATTCGCATTTGGTGTTGTTTGGTTTGAAGATGATTGCATCTTGACTCTCTATCTATGTGCATAGCCGATACAAAGGGTGACAGCCTTTGTATCAAAAATCTAGGAGAACTAAGGAGGAGCCTCGCGGTGGACTTCTTTCCGATAATCGTAGATACTCATTCCAACTCTTCATAGGGACAATTAGGTCATCCTCGTACCATCTATCCTATCTTAATGAAAGGTCGTCCTGGTTAGGAATAAGTAGTTCCCGGTAGAAGCAAAAGCTCATTGGAAAAGTGTATGATGACTCTCCCGCAAGACCATAATTAAAGATCTAGACAACACTTAATTGATAGTATGTTCCACGACGCACAAGTGAAACCGAAGTCCTAGAATCCCTTTTGAGAACTTCAAACCAATCTTATCATCCTCCGTGTGACTCTGTACTTGAGTTAGGACCACCATCAACCTCACAACCACAACCCTTAGCATTTAACTCCGAATAACAACATCCACTGGACGAACGAATATTCGAATCTCAGTCTCTGTGGGATCGATAATCTATTTATTACTTGACGACATCCATGCACTTGCAGGAATTGAGTGTGAGCATGCACTTTGAGTCCTTGACAATTCCCATCGTAAGATTTGAGGTCGCGTTCGTGTGCATCAAGTTTTTGGTGCCGTTGCTAGGGACTGTTGATTTGATATCGAATCAAAAGTGGACAGTTGTATTAGACTTAGGTTAGATTTGTTTTCTTGTTTTATTTTATTTTATTTTAATTTTTCTCAGGTTTAGATTTTTGCTATTCAATTTTCAGTTTAGATTAATTACATCTTGTTTTATTTCAGTTTTAGACTTTTGTTATTTGAATTTAGTTTAGATCAATTTTAGTAGTCATCTTATGTTATCTTTTAGTTTAGTTTTTCTTCATTTGATTTAGTACGTTAGATTACTTTATTTCCTATTTTTAGGCAGTAGGTATGCTCTTAATTTAGCAGCTTGGTTCTTCGTATGCATAGACGCTTAGGATCGAATAATCTATTTCCGATAGACCCAGAAATCGAAAGAACCTACCATCACAGGAGAACTGAACAGAAAGGCATGGAAGATCAAGACACATCTTTGGTAAACCTAGATAGTTGGCCTTTGCGAGACTATGCAACCCCTAATGCCAAAGGATATAGGCCAAAAATAACTGGACCATCAATCATAGCCAACAACTTTGAACTGAAACCTGCGCTTATACACATGGTCCAGCAGAGCCAATTCGGGGGAGCTACAACTGAAGACCCGCACCGACACTTAGAAATATTTTTGGAGATATGCTCGACGTTAAAATTCAATGGAGTGCCTACCAATGCGATCCATCTGAGCCTATTCCCGTTCTCATTGCAGGATAAGGCGAAGGCATGACTTCACTCGCTTTCTTCAGAAAGCATCGCCACATGGGAGCAACGTGAGCAGTAGTTCCTAAACAAAATTTTCCCACCAAGTAAGACTGCTCACATGCGCCACATGATCACTAGCTTCCTCCAAAAGGAAGGGGAGTCCTTGTTCGAAGCTTGAGATCATTACAAAGGATTACTCTATCAATGCCCCCATCATGGTTTAGAGAGGTGGCTGATGATCTACATATTCTACAATGGGATCACGTATGCCATGAAGGTTTCTCTTAATTTTGCTTCAGGAGGAGCATTAATAAATAAGACCATCAAGGAAGCTGAAGAGCTGATCTAAGAGGTGGCCCAGAACCACCATCAATGGGCCTCGAGCGTAGTTACCCAGCACCTATAGCCGATCGATATGTTGTCTACTCCATCGATCACTTAGCGACAAGAATGGACACGCTAAGCAGACGGTTTGACTCTCTAACCTTTGCTTCTGCATGTGCGGCAAATACCTTTAGAGAGGGAATAATAGCGTATCAAGAGGACTACTATGGAGGGCAAGGCATCTCTGAGGAGCAAGTTGAGCATGTCGATGCGGTTGGCGACCACAATCAAAGGTCCAACAACCCATATTCAAGCACCTACAACCCCGGATAGAGGAACCACCCGAATTTTTTCTATTGGAATAATTCGGGTAATTTCCAACAAACGGGAGGATATGGGCAACTGCAGGGCAGTGAGCAGCAGCAACCACTCAAATCTAGACTAGAACTAATGATTGAAGACTTTTTTACTACCCAAACAATGGCCAATGGAGAATTCCAGCGCCAACATCAAAGGTATTAAGAGGCTCTGATGTGAGTGAAATATATAGGGTTTTAGGAGTAGTTTTCGCTCACATCTCATTACATTTTTATGTTAGTTTCATGCATATGTCGCTCTATTTTGCATGTATTTCCTATATTATGGTTTGGAGGTCTGCTCTTTGTACTTTTGGGTGCATGATAGCATTTCGAGGGAAAAAGGCACACTTTCGGAGCAAAAGAAAGACATTTTGCAACTAGATGCAGAATGGGACACGGCCAGGGCGTGTGGCTACACACGACCATGTCCAATGTGTTGGTGCAGGGGCACCAGATGATCGAACTTGTGTTTTGATTATGACAAAAGACACAAAGTTAAGATTATGTTGTTATCTCACGAGCTGAATTAAGTATGCAGAAATGATAAGCTAAGCCAAAGGTCAGCGACACTCGGAGAGAACCGTAGTGGTCGGGCGACACCGGGAGGACTTCGGAGGGAGCCAAAGGAATCAGGTGGAGACCGAAAGCAAGGATTCAAAGGTAAATGTTGAGGTAAGCTCGTGTGAGTGAGCATAAGTAAGGTCGAGTCCTCCATACGGGAACATCCTTAGGCGACAATCCGACCAAGACTTCCCATGGAAGGTCTATGCTGAGATCGGACGGCAAGTGACCGTCAAATTCACTTATATTTCGAGCTAACTTTTTATTATAGTCGAAAAGTCTAGAAATCAGTTCAACCGACCAAGGATAAGTTCAACTGTTGAGCCATCAGTTCAACCGACCAAGGATCAGTTCAACTGCTGAGCCATCAGTTCAACCGGCCAAGAAATCAGTTCAACCGATGGTCAATAATCAGCCTCGAGGAGTCAAGCTTTATCACCATTTTTCAAGGAGTTTTGTGCCCAATTCCTATTGGTTGAAGATCCTCTCGAAAAGGGGCTCAAGGGCTATAAAAGGAGGGCCTCTCCTAGGGTTTTTCATCAATCTCTAAGTGCTCAAAAGCCTCCGCAACGCTACGACTCTTCGACGACTCTACAACGACGAAGTGCTGCCAACAACCCTAGCTTAATTTATATTTCCTAGTTGTTGGTATATTATTTTGTCATCTCTTATTGCAATTCTTTTTTATCGAGGTTTTCTATCGTTGCATTTTACATTAATAGAAGAGAGGGTTTGTCTCTCTATCTTTTGCTTCCGAAGGTTTTTGTAATCGTCTAACTCCTACCTCCAACGAGGAGGAGTGTTTTAGTGAATTGCCCTCCGTATACAGTCTAGGACCGTTAGGGCCTTGGAGTAGTAGCCGAAGGCTACGAACCAAGTAAAAAAACATTTGTCTCCTTTTATTTATTGCTTATCTTTCCGCTGCAATTAATTATCTACTCGAGTTTTAACGAACGAATTCGAAAGAAAAAGTTTTATCGCTATTCACCCCCCTCTAGCAATCCGCTTCGATACAACAATTGGTATCAGAGCCGAGGGCGCTAAGATTTGGTGAAACCACCAATCTAGCATTTTTACAGATTTGTTTTTGAATTTTATAAATCTTTTTTCATTCGTTTAAGCTTTCTCCCGCACTACTAATCCAAGACGAAGTCTTGGTACTTTTTTTTTGGTTTTGTTTTGCGAGTATTCGCTTTTGGAGTAGCCGACGGTAAAACGGGCATAACTTTTCATACAAGTTGACCCACGAAACGGGCTACCTACCAAAACGAAGCTCTCTGAGAGATCTACAGTTATTACAAGCGTTTATTCTCATAACAAGCTGTCTTAATTCCCAAAAATCAACGTTTAGTACCCTTTCAGGGACATTGAAGGTTGTAAGTGCTCATCTTTTATTTTAGTTGGTTATTTCTCGTATATTCCTTTTGTTTCTTTTCATTTCCTGCATTGCTAATCCAAGGCGAAGTCTTGGAACCTTTTTCGTGTTTTTTTTTATTTTTTTTTTGTGCAAGGTTTTCCTTCCAAATGGCTCACATTGAGGGGTACAGCACCACCCGACCTCCGTTCTTTAGTGGAGATGATTTCCATTACTGAAAAGGTCGGATGGAGTGTTTTCTAAAAACACAAGTCGAGTCTTGGATAATCATCCAAACCGGCTTTGCTCTACCCACCAATGATCAAGGCGAGCCCTTGGATTTCAACAAGTGGACCAATGCAACAAAGAGGCAAATTGAAGCCGATGCAAGAGCAACCCAAATACTGCAATGCGGTTTGTCTAAGGAAGAGCTCAATCGCATCGGACTCTTCATCAGTGCAAAAGATCTATGGATAAAACTCATAGAACTACACGAAGGGACAAACGACGCGAACGTAAGTAAGCATGACTTACTACTTAATAAATTGTATAACCTAAAAATGTAGGAATGTGAGACGGCAACGCAACTACATGCCCGCATTCAGGACATTGTCAACAACTTTCACACCATCAGACACAAGGACGAAAACCGCGACCTCCTAAGGTACGTTCTTAATTCATTTCCTAGGACTACCTTGTGGGCATCCATGGTCGATGCCTACAAGGTCTCTAAGGACCTTTCGAAGCTTAGGTTAGATGAATTATTTTCTGAGTTTGGACTTCACGAGCAGACTAACGTGGTCCAGGACGAGAGAGGTATTGCTCTACTTGCAGGACAAAGAAGAAAGACACCCACCATGCAAGAAGATGGACTTGAACCCGAAGACGAATCAGAGTCTGAATCCGAAAAGGTGGAAGCAATAGTGAACGTAGTGTGGAAGATCGTTCGGAGGGAAAGGAGACTACTAAGGAACCAAAAGAGGGCACAATTCAAATCAAATCAAAAGAAGGTGTTTCATGCAACATGGGACAACGAAGAAGGCGTCAACATAGCATGCATGGCAAGACCCGAAGAGTCCGAGTCAGAGTCCGAATCTGAATCCAACTACAACACCGACTCCGAACTCGAGGACTACTTCGAGAAGTAACTCAAAGCCGGACCAAAAGGAAAAATTAAGGTTAGTCGCTCACTAATTCATACGCTTTACAATACGATTAAATTGCTAACTAGGAAATTAGCTAAATCCGAGTCTAGGGTCGAGTCCTTGGTTGAGGAGGTTGAAACCCTCAAACAAGAGACACCCCTAAACTCTTCGACTAGTCGAGTTCAAGAGGAGGACTCAACTCGAGTTAAAAAACTCGAAGAAGAGAACTCTCTCTTGAAAGGACAAGTCCAAGAGCTCGAAGCTCGATTGAACAAGTTCTCAACGGGGTCCAAGAATCTTAACCGACTTCTTGGAACTCAGAGAGATGTGTACAATAGAGTCGGACTCGGATATAGCTCAAAGACTACGAATATATCTTACATATCTATCGTAAATCGTAGTCATCATCGAGTCCAAGCGTGGGTCCCAAAAACTTTATTAAACTCACATATAAGGACCAATAGGTTTTGGATTCCCCAGGATCAAGTTCATTACTTGACCAGACCATATCAGTTCAATGATCCAGGGGGAGCTAATACCAAAATAGTATATCCGGTAACCTAAACCTCTTATTTTCTTTAGAATGGTTAGATAAGACTATAACTCGTCAATGCTTGATAACATAGTACCAGGACGCGGTGAGATGATAGTACGCTAGGAAAGCGGAGTCTTGTATATTCGGGCTAGATAAGGCATATCTAGTTTGGTGCACTTGACCGAGTGGAACTAGCTGAAGCTACCTCGCCGTATCCTAGACTAGTTAGACCAAGAAGTGGTCTTAGGTGAGTCAAGTTACTATTTTCTCAAAATTGGCTTTGTCTAAGGAAGTGGTCGTTTTTCCGATTAAAGAAGGCCCCTGTGCCTCGCCATGACCTGGAAGCCAAAATCTTGAAAAGGTGACTTGATGAGCTTAGGATCAAATCCGAATCTAACGCAAGGTTGACCAGTTTCAAATCATTAAAACTTAATCAAGATAAAATTGGAATCATCTCACACAACATATAATGTGAACCAATTCTAAGACACTTAGAATGGGTGAGATGAATAAGGAACAATCTCAATTTATATAATCTTTTCAAAAATGTTATCTATTTTTCAAACTATCGAGCTTAAACATTTACTTATACTCGGACAAAACTCTAAATGTACAACCTTCTAGGTAAATTTTTAGCGCCCCCTAACTCTTCTATATCTTATATACTTGATTAAGGGGGAGAGCAAACTAACCCTAAGGGTTATATATTTTCAAAAGTTATTAGCGTATACGTATCTTGAAACTCAAAGCTAATTTTATAAGTATTTTGAAAATCAAACTTACATTGTTGATGCAGAGGGCTATACCTCGAACCAAATTAAATCAAGACACATACTTGGAATCATGTTAGATAATCTTTATGCATGCTACTTTTTCTATTAAAAAACCCCTACTTTTTATATAAAACCCCATACCTTTTTGATTCATGGCAAAAGGGGGAGAAGAGCATAAGTTAAGGGGGAGAAGAAAATTTAAAATTTTGAAAATTAAACTTTTGTTAGTTTTAAAACTCACCAAAGGTTAAGAGGGAGTTCACTACAAATGATCGTAATATTTATTTTACTCATTTTCCACATTATATTTTTCCTTAACTTTGCGTAAGTTTGCCATAGATCAAAAAGGGGGAGATTTGTGGTGCAAGGGCATCAGATGATCGAACTTGTGTTTTGATTATGGAAAAAGACGCAAAGTTAAGATTACGTTGTTATCTCACGAGATGAATCAAGTATGTAGAAATGATAAGCTAAGTCGAAGGTCAGCAACACTCGGAGAGAACCGTAGTGGTCGGGCGACACCGGGAGGACTTCGGAGGGAGCCGAAGGAATCAGGTGGAGACCGAAAGCAAGGCTTCAAAGGTAAATGTTGAGGTAAGCTCGTGTGAGTGAGCGTAAGTAAGGTCGAGTCCTCCATACGGGGACATCCTTAGGCGACGATCTGACCAAGACTTCCCATGGAAGGTCTATGTTGAGATCGGACAGCAAGTGGTCGTCAAATTCACTTATATTTCGAGCTAACTCTTTATTATAGTCGAAAAGTCTGGAAATCAGTTCAACCGGCCAAGGATCAGTTCAACTGCTAAGCCATCAGTTCAACCGGCCAAGTATCAGTTCAACTGCTGAGCTGTCAGTTCAACCGGCCAAGAAATCAGTTCAACCGATGGTCAATAATCAACCTCAAGGAGTCAAGCTTTATCACCATTTTTCAATGAGTTTTGTGCCCAATTCCTATTGGTTGAAGATCCTCTCGAAAAGGGGCTCAAGGGCTATAAAAGGAGGGACTCTCCTAGGGTTTTTCATCAATCTCTAACTGCTCAAAAGCCTCAGCAACGCTACGACTCTCCGACGACTCTACAACGACGAAGTGCTGCCAACAACCCTAGCTTAATTTATATTTCCTAGTTGTTGGTATATTATTTTGTCATCTCTTATTGCAATTCTTTTTTATCGAGGTTTTCTATCGTTGCATTTTACATTAATAGAAGAGAGGGTTTGTCTCTCTATCTTTTGCTTCCGAAGGTTTTTGTAATCGTCTAACTCCTACCTTCAACGAGGAGGAGTGTTTTAGTGAATTGCCCTCCGTACACGGTCTAGGACCGTTAGGGCCTTGGAGTAGTAGCCGAAGGCTACGAACCAAGTAAAATAACATTTGTCTCCTTTTATTTATTGCTTATCTTTCCACTGCAATTAATTATCTACTCGGGTTTTAACGAACGAATTCGAAAGAAAAAGTTTTATCGCTATTAACCCCTCTCTAGCGATTCGCTTCGATCCAACACAATGGGCGAGATCAGCCACCCCAGGGCCGCACACGGCTTGGCCATGTGTTTCCACATGACCGTGTGGTGGCCCGCCAGATTTGCACGACTAGGGTTTTTCGGATTTTGCAGCGGTCCGAGGTGATGTCTATATAAGGATGGCTCTGCCCAAACCTTAGGGGGGAGGCACGACGGCTAGGACGGCAAGCCAAAGCCCTAAAAAGCTTCGGGAACTCACAACGGGGAGGAGGAACGCCGTCGGAGGTCCACGCCTTGCACTTCAACGCCGGAGAGAAGACCATGAAAGCATTGTAATCCTTTATTCCTGCATTTTATTCTTTATGTATTCGAACATAAACATGCTTTGTGATTCTTCCTTCATATACATGGAGTAGTACTTTCGATTCTAGGATTAGGGAGTAGCTTGTGTGCACATTACAATGTTGATTCATGTTAAATTCTGCCTTTGAGTTTGATTTGACCATTGGTAGTTGTTTTTACTATATCTATGCATGTTTGGTTTTCTATCTGCTGTGCTTAAGCAATACGAGGTGTGACAGCCCTCATATTTAAGATTTAGGGGATTTTATATAAGGAACCTAGGGGTAAACCTGATCTCCTATAACTGTGGGTAGAAGGGTGCGGTGGAATCAGAAACAGTTCATCGTAGGGATTGATTTTACATCCTCGTAGTGTGTATCCCATCCTTTTAGGCAGAGATAGTTCCCGGTAGATGCGACGGTTCATCGGGAGAGTGTATGACACCCCTTCTACAAAACCATAGATAAACGTCTAGACAACACCAATTGATAGCATTGCTTTGTGATACACAAGCGAAACCGATGTCTTAGAATCACCTTTGAAGACCTCGACACACTCCCTTCCTCCTCCGTGTGACACCGTATAGAGTAAAGTCCACCGACAACCCTCACCAATCGAAATCTCTTAGAGTTACGTCCGAACAATTACAACCACTGAATATATTGATATTCGAATCCCAGTCCCTGTGGGATCGATAATCTTTTTTACTTGACAACATTCGTGCACTTGCGGGCGTTGAGCGTGAGCGCGCACTTTGAGTCTTCGACGGTCTCCGTCGTGAGATTTAAGGTCGTGTTTGTGTACATCAAGTTTTTGGCGCCGTTGTTAGGGACTGATCGACGCTGTTGCCGGGGACTGATCGATTCGATATCGAATCGAATGGTGGTAAATTGGATCGGACTTAGGATTAGATTTATTTACTTGCTTTATTTTCTTTTTAGTTTACTTTATTTTCTTTAAGTTTTATATCTTTCATATTTAGCTTTAGTTTTAAATTTTTTGTTATTTTTATTTTATTTAATTCTAGCAGTAGTTGTTTTTATTTCTTTTTTGGATCTTAGATTTTATTAACTAGATTGTTCTATTTTCTGCTTTTAGAATTAGTTAGCACTCCTAATTTTGTGGCTTGGTTCGTCGTATGCTTAGACGCTTAGGATCGGAAGGTCTAATTCCGATCGACTTAGAAATCGAGCGAACCTTTCATCGTCGGAGAGAAGAGCAGCGAAGGATGGAGGATCAAGCCGCATCCGAAGTGAACATAGGTAGCCGACCTCTGTGGGACTATGCAGCTCCTAATGCTAGAGGATTCAGGCCGAGTATAGTTGGACCATCTATTTTGGCAAATAACTTTGAGCTAAAGCTGACACTTATACATATGGTCCAGTAGAGTCAATTCGGGGGAGCTGCGACTGAAGACCCGAATCGGCACCTTGAGGTATTTCTTGAAATCTGCTCGACAATGAAAATGAATGGAGTCCCTACTGATGCGATCTGCCTGAGCCTATTTCCGTTCTCACTACAGGTTAAGGCTAAGGCATGGCTTCACTCCCTACCCTCGGGGAGCATCACCACATGGGAGCAATGTGAGCAGCAGTTTCTAAACAAATACTTCCCACCAAGCAGGACTGCTCACATGCGCCATCTTTTCACAAGCTTCCGCCAGAAGGCAGGGGAGTCCTTATTCGAAGCCGGGGATCGCTACAAGGGGCTACTCTACCAATGCCCCCACCACAGACTAGAGAGGTGGCTGGTGATCCTCATCTTCTACAATGGGATCGCGTATGCCACGAAGATGTCCCTGGATTCTGCTGTAGGAGGAGCACTGATGAATAAGACCATAGAGGAAGCTGAGGAGCTGATCCAAGAAGTGGCTCAGAACCACCATCAATGGGCTTCTGAACATGGTCAACCAACACCTACAGCGGGACGATACACTATCAACTCCATAGACCACCTTGCAACAAGTATGGACGCACTCAGTAGACGGTTTGAATCTTTGAATCCTTCATCTGCATGCGCGACCATTGACTTTGGAGAGGGAGCGGCAGCGTATCGAGAGGACCACTATGGAGGGCAGGGAACCTTAGAGGAGCAGATTGAGCACTGTGATGCGGTTGGGGACTACGATAAAGGCCCAACAATCCATACTCCAATACCTATAATCCTGGTTGGAGGAATCACCCGAATTTCTGCTATAAGAATAACTTGGGAACCTCCCAACCATCAGGGGGGTATGGGCAGCAGTAGGGCAATGGGCAACGACCCCAAAAGTCCAGACTGGAACTGATGATGGAGGACTTCATTGCTACCCAGACTGAGGCCAATGAGGAATTTCATTGCCAACATCAGAAATCTGATGAATCACTCAGAGACTTGAAGGCCACCGTTGATAGCCTTGCAAGTCACACAAGGATGTTGAAGACACAAGTGGCCCAGATAGCCCAATCCGTGTCGCAACCTGTGAAGAGCTCTCCAGTGAGTCAAGGAAAAGAGGAAGGAGTGGGGCAGAGTAGCCAATTCACCAAGGGGTGTGCAGTCATGATTACCACCCTACCTGACCAAGATGAGTTTGAAGAGAAGATTTCATTACAGCTTGAGGACCCTAGTGATTTTGTTATTCCTTGCTCGATTTATGGAGAAAGCTTCGATAACGCGTTGTGCGACTTGGGGTCATCAGTGAGTGTGATGCCTTATGCATTCTACCTGGAGATGGGATTGGATAATATACAACCAACGGGCATAGGTATACGTATAGTGGACGACACGATCAAGAAGCCCATTGGCATGCTACCACACGTGCCTGTGGTGATTGAGGATTTCGTGATACCCACGGACTTCATCATACTGGACAAGGACCCAATCCTCAGAATCCCAAACAAAGGCCAATGTAGAATTCCAGCGCCAACATCAAAGGTCTTAAGAGGCTTTGATGTGAGCGAAACATATAGGGTTTTAGGAGTAGTTTTTGCTCACATCTCATTACATTTTTATGTTAGTTTCATGCATATGTCGCTCTATTTTGCATGCATTTCCTATTTTCTGGGTCAGAGGTCTGCTCTTTGTACTTTTGGGTGTGGGATAGCATTTCGGGGGGAAAAGGTGCACTTTCGGAGCAAAAGAAGGACATTTTGTAGCTAGACGCAGAATGGGACATGACCAGGGCATGTGGCTACACACGGCCATGTCCAATGGGCGAGATTAGCCACCCCAGGGCTGCACACGACCTGTCCATGTGTTTCCACATAGCCGTATGGCGGCCTCCTAGATTTGCACGACTAGGGTTTTTTCGGATTTTGCAGTGGTCCGAGGTGATTTCTATATAAGGATGGCTCCGCCCAAACCCTAGGGGGGACGCACGACGGCTAGGATGACACACTGAAGACCTAAAAAGCTTTGAGAACTCACAATGGGGAGGAGGAATGATGCCGGAGGTCAATGCCTTGCACTTTAACGCCAGAGAGAAGACCACGAAAGCATTGTAATCCTTTGTTCCAGTGTTTTATTCCTTATGTATTCGAACATAAACATGCTTTGTGATTCTTCCTTCATATACATGGAGTAGTATTTTCGATTCTAGAATTAGGGAGTAGCTTGTGTGCACATTACAATGTTGGTTCATGTTAAATTCTGCCTTTGAGTTTTATCTGACAATTGGTAGTTGTTTTTACTATATCTATGCATGTTTGGTTTTCTATCTATTGTGCTTAGGCGATACGAGGTGTGACAACCCTCGTATTTAAGATTTAGGGGATTTTATACAAGGAACCTAGGGGTAAACCTGATCTCCTGTAACTGTAGATAGAAGGGTGCGGTGGAATCAAAAATGGTTCATCGTAGGGATTGTTTTGGCATCCTCGTACTGTCTATCCCGTCCTTTTAGGCCGAGATATCTCCCGATAGATGCGGCGGCTCATCGGGAGAGTGTATGATGTCCCTTCCACAAAATCATAGATAAACATCTAGACAACACCAATTGACAGCATTGTTTTGTGATACACAAGCGAAACCGAAGTCCTAGAATCACCTTTGAAGACCTCAGCACACTCCCTTCCTTCTCCGTGTGACACCGTATAGAGTAAAGTCCACCGATAGCCCTCACCAATTGAAACCACTTAGAGTTACATCCGAACAATTACAACCACTGTATATATTGATATTCGAATCCCAGTCCCTGTGGGATCGATAATCTTTATTACTTGATGACATCCATGCACTTACGGGCATTTAGCGTGAGCGCGCACTTTGAGTCTTCGACGGTCTCCATCGTGAGATTTAAGGTCGCATTCGTGTGCATCAGGCTCAGAGGGAGTTGAAGGCCTCGGTCGATGGGCTTACAAGCCATACTAAAATGCTGGAAATGCAAGTGGACGAAATAGCCCAAACCATATCACAAACCATGGATAGCTCTCCACCATCAATCAAGTAAAACTAGGTTAAGGAAGAGGGAGTATACAATGAGGGAGTAGGTAAAATAAAACAACTTCACTAGGGGTTGCACAACCATGATTTTAACTTTGCCAAACCAAGCTGAAATTGAAGATAAAATTCCCCCCAAACTCGAGGACCCTGGTGAATTTGTTATACCCTACAATATTTATGGTGAGAGTTTTGATGAAACACTATGAGACCTACTGTCATCAGTTAGTGTGATGCCCTATGCATTCTACCTGGAGATGGGACTAAGTGGTATATAACCGATGGGCCTGGGTATTCACATGGCGGACGACTCGTTCAAGGAACCCGTTGGCATGATAGAACATGTACCTGTGGTAGTTGAGAATTTTATGATACCTACAGATTTTGTCATATTGGGCATAGGACCAAACCCTCATAGTCCCATCATTTTAGGAAGACTCTTTCTGGCGATGGTGGGAGCATGCATAGACGTGAAGGAGCACAAAGTCTCCTTGGAAGTAGTTGACGAGATCATCATATTCAACCTATCAGAGTATAAGGCTCCCTTCTCAAACGGGTATACCTCATGCAGGATAATGACTACTTCACTGGAAGATAGAGGTTCCGAGAGGGATGAATGGAGGTTCATGGAGCCTCTGGAGCCGAGTTGAAATAATGGAGTAAGGTCGAGCTAAAAGACCTTAAACAAAGCATTTCTTGGGAGACAACTCAAGTTTAGTTTATATGTTTTTGATTTTATTGCATTCGTTTGTATAATTTGGACTTTTAATTTATGTCATTTAGCATTTTTGCAAGTATATTAGGATTAGACAGAACTTGCTAGCAAAAACCCATTTTGAGCCTATAGAAGAGGCATGGGCAACCGTGTGGTTTCACACGGTCGTGCCCCTATGAAGAGAAGCCCACATGGTGGGGCGTGTGGGAGAATTCAGACCATGGTGTCCTCTAAGAGAGAAATCAAGGGGAACACAGCTGGTCGTGTGGATTCACACGGTTGTGCCATAGTCTCCCAGTAGCCACAGCCTGGCCATGTGAATCCACACAGTCGTGTCGCGTGGGCGATAAAAAGGGTCGCACCATTGATTTCTCCCCAAACCCACCGTGCACTTGAATTTTCCTTGCTCTAGCCATGTGAAATCGCCTTCCCCACCTCCTAGGAGCCTCTCCAACCTTCAAGGAAGCCTAAAATAAGAAAAGATGAGGAGGACAAAGCAAGTGGCGACACAATCCGCTACCTCGGAGCGAAGATCAAGGAGAAGGGATGCTCCACAAGCTCCGGATGAAGGTGACGCTCATCCATCCCTTGTATTTCATAATAATAAGCATAGAGATAGATTTAATATGCTTTCTACTTGAAAAAACACTGCTACTAGATATTTAGATGAAGATCTCTTAGAAACCCTAGGTTTGTTTGGGGATATACAAGCCCTCTTTGCAAAGATGGGTTGGGGAGAAATTATGGGGGTAAGACACCCAACCTACCCTAGGATAGTTTTGAAATTTTTGAGTTCGTTAGAAGCAGAGATTTTGATGAGAAGAGAGAGCGACGAGGGAAGGATTACGTTTAGGTTATTCAACATCGAACATGAGTGGACCTTGCACAATGGAATAATTGTTTTGGATTTCCTAGTGGGGGAGAGAAGAGGACCCCAATTGGTTTTAATGCACGTGCCTTTTGGTCCAAATTGACGGGGGAATAAAATTATGACCCTTCTAGAGCAAAAGCCTCACGCCTCCAAAACCCTTTCTTCTGGTACCTTCATCGGGTCATGGCGAGTACCATTTTTGGGAGAGGAGAGAGTGACACTGTAGTGAGAGCGAGTGAGCTGCTTTGCCTATGGGACATGCTACAAGAGAGGAGTAACATTGATGTAGGGTCCCATTTCATTAGGCACCTAGTGAAAATGGGCAAGGCAACAAGGGGAGAAATTATTTTGGGGGGACTAATTACCTATATTTTCCATATGATGGGGTACGATTACACTGCACTAGATAGAGTAAAGGGGAGCCCTAGGATCGACCTAAGGGTGGGTATGGTGATGAAGATGATAGTGAGAGAGGGGCACTTTTTTTGCTTTGTAAGGGAAAACTTGCCATCCTTTAGCCTCCCTGATACTGATCGTACCACCATCACCAACAACGCTAACTGGCGCTTAGACCGGGTAGTGGAGTCCCCACCACATGAGGGTCCTTCCACTGAGGCACCCGTCTCTCCCCCTATCCATCACTCTCCCTCGAGTCCACACATTTATAGGAGCCCCCTAGTTCACGCAGAGAGCCTGCACCTACACATCCCTCTTTTTCTACTTTTGAGCAGAATGTAGGTACATCAACCTATGACTTCTCTGAGTTCTGATCACATCTCGATGACATATACGCCGAGCAGCAGACGCAGGAGCAGTGATGGGAGGAGCACATTGAAGGTAGGAAACTTTGCTTCCGACTTCAACTCGGTCGCTTGTTCATGGCAATCCCTTCTACATCCCCGGATAAAAAAAAATTATCCTTGACAAGAGGGATTACCCAAGCAACCGTGTCATCGTCGTGTTATTCGATTAGAGTAGTCACTTGAACAAACTTGTTGTTCAAGTAACCAATCTTTATTCTACGAATAGCCGTGGAATAGACGATGTACGGATCGCCGACTTTTGTGTTTATGTTCGGGGTCCAAGTTATATTAGCCATAAAACAGAATATATCATGCATATAAAATTGATAAACAATTACAAACATGTTACATATGAAGATAGATAAGTGATATACCTCTCGATCTTCTATTGTATGACCTTCCTCTTTTTGGACGTCGTGTGGGCGACGATCTACCAAAAGTTGAAGCTCCTAGATCACCAATCTTCCTTCCTTGCTCGCTCCGAACAAGAGGAGGTATAGAAAAAAGGCCCTTCTCCTTCCTTTAGCCAACCAACAAGAACCAAGCAAGATGCTTGCCGCCGGCCAACAAGGAAAGGGATGAGAAGGATGGATGCCGGCAAAAAGCTCCAAGGGAAGACCTTAAGCTATGTTTCCACTGGCCAAGGAGAAGAGGATCAAGTGGTTTTGACACCGGCCAAGGGTTGGAAAAAGATTATGGGCACCAACCACCTTGAGGAAGAAGAGAAGAAAGGAAACTCTTTCCTTATTTGGTGCCGCCAATCCCAAACCCTAACTCCAACCTTGCCGGCCAACCCTAATCTCCCTTGCTTCTCATTAATTCTCCACGCCAACCCTTAAGCCCCTTTTTATAGAGTTAGGGATAAGCCTTGTTTTAATCTCCACCATTGGTTCTAGGGATTTAATCTCAACTGTCGGATCTAGAGATTTAATCTCAACCATAGAATCTAGAGATTTAATCTCAACCTTTGGATCTAGAGTTTTGTTTTCATCCATTCGATCTAGGCTTCATGAGGAATTAATAGGCTACAATAGAGACCATGAGGAGGAGTTGGATCTTGGCCACCCAATGGATCAAGCCCACATAAAGTCCGATCCATTAATGATAATCCAATCCACTAAAGGATTATCATTGATTTACCTCACCAACCCCCATAAGTTAATATGGGCTCCATATATTATATGTATATTTTCTTCCCATGTTTAAGATCTCGAATGCCCGTCGATTAATTAATTTACTGACCATTAATTAATCAACATCTAACTCTTTGAGTAGTACCACTCAACCTTTTCATCATGCCGGACCAAGTCCACCTACAGGGTTTACATGATGAACCTTATGAGCTCCTCAAGGGGACATCATCATCCTAATATATAGGACACGGTTTCCTCCTATAATCAACGACACACCATATAGATAATATCATTTCCCAACTTACCGAGCCTATCGATTTAATCTATAAATCTCGCTCATTGGTAAATCAAAAAATGAATACTAAGTATATGTGCCCGTTATTATATCGGGATTAAGAGCATGTACAATATAATATCTGAGATCCGATTCGATTATGTAGTCAGCAATAAATCGAATGACCTCTAAGTTGGTCCTGCTCAATACACACAAAGTGTACTAGTGTGATTCTATGGTCAAGATAAACCAATACCAAATCACACTACAACCATTCCAATGGTTTGTCCAAAGCCATCTTGGTTGTGAGACTATATTTATACTTTACAAGGATCTGATAACATGATCTCCCGTGTGACACTACACACCATGTTATCTACAATGTAATGTATTAGACAATATGCATAACCATAAATATGTAAACAAGGATCATGTGATTCTTATTTCAAAATAAAGATATTCATACAAAAGATAGACTTTTCAGTATACATCCCAACAATCTCCCTCTTATACTAAAAGACTATACTGTCCTCAAACTGCCATACATTTGATCCCCATTCCCTCCACATGCCTATCAAAAACTCTCGCCGGAAGGGCCTTAGTGAAAGGATCTGCCAGGTTATCCTCCGATGCAATCTTGGCCACAACAACTTCTCCTCTCTATACGATTTCTCGTATCAGGTAGTACTTGCACTCTGTGTTTACTTGCCTTATGGGCTCGTGGTTCCTTCGAGTTTGCAACTGCACCACTATTATCACAATAAATTGTGATAGTTCTGGGCAAACTAGGAATCACATCCAAGTCCATCAAGAAGTTCCTGAGCCACACAGCTTCTTTGGCCACCTCAGAGGCTGCCATATACTCAGCTTCCATGGTGGAGTCCACCACGCATTTTTGCTTGACATTCCTCTATACAATGGCTCCAACTCCCAAAGTAAACACAAAACCTGAGGTAGACTTACTGTTATCCCTATCTGATTGGAAGTCAGAATCCGTGTAACCCACAGGGAGTAATTGGTTTGCCTGGTAAACTAGCATATAATCCCTAGTCCTTCTTAGGTACTTTAATATATGCTTTACCGCAGTCCAATGTCCCTGTCCTGGATTACTCTGATATCTGCTGACCATGCCCACGACAAAGCAGATATCTGGTCTCGTACATAGCATCGCATACATAAGGCTTTCTACCACCGAAGCATAAGGAACCGCCTTCATATCCTCTATCTCCTCAGATGTTCTAGGACACATCTCCTTAGATAAAGGAACTCCATGCCTGAAAGGTAGAAAACCCTTCTTGGAGTTCTGCATGCTAAAACAATCCATAATGGTGTCTATGTATGAAGCTTGAGATAAGCACAACATCCTTTTCCTGCGATCCCTTATAACCTTGATCCCAAGGATGTGTCCCACTTCTCCCAAGTCCTTTATATCAAACTGTTTGGACAACCATACTCTTACGTCCGATAACACCTTGACATTGTTGCCAATTAATAAAATGTTATCTACGTATAGTATAAGAAATACCACTACGTATCCATCACATCTCTTGTATACACAAGACTCATCCGAACTTTGAATAAATCCATAAGACTGGATTACCTCATCAAAGTGGATGTTCCAAGACCTCGAAGCTTGCTTCAATCCATAAATGGACCGATTAAGCTTACATACAAGATGCTCTTTGCCCTTTGCAATGAATCCCTCTGGTTGCTTCATATAGATGTTTTCCTCAAGGCTTCCATTAAGGAAAGTTGTCTTGACATCCATCTGCCACACCTCATAATCCATATGAGCTACATTGCATAAGAGAATCCGGATAGACTTAAGCATGGTTATCGGCGAAAAGGTCTCCTCATAATCGATACCCTCTTTCTGAGTTTACCCCTTCGCAACAAGCCTCGCTTTGAAGGTCTCAACCTTCCCATCTATTCCTCTCTTTCTTTTGTAGATCTACTTGCATCCAATGGTTTTTATACCATCGGGTGGTTCTACTAGCTCTCAGACCTGATTTGAATCCATAGATTCAATCTCAGCATTAATTGCACTTTGCCAAGATACTACATCTTTATCTTGGATTGCCTCGTCATATGTCCAGGGATCAGGTTCATGTTCACCAGGGACCAAATCAGAAGATTCTCCCAAGAACATGAATCTATCAGGCTGTCTCACAACCCTCCCACTACGATGAGGTATCACCTGTGTATCCTCTGTGACACGCGGTGCAGTGACTTATGGTATATCCTCTTGTACCGGTGGTACTGAAGAAGTGACTTCCCCTTTTATTTCATCCAGAACAATCTTACTCATGGGCTTGTGGTTCATCACATAGTCTTCCTCCAGAAATCTGGCATTCGTGCTAACGATCACCCTCTGATCTCTAGGACTATAAAACAAACCACCTTTCATTCCTCTAGGATAGCCAACGAACATGCGTACTTCTGTATGAGATTCCAACTTACCAGCATCCACCTTCATCACATGTGCTGAACTCCCCCAAATCCGAATATGTCTTAGACTAGGCTTTCACCTAGTCCACAATTTTGTGGGAGTAGAAGGCACTGATTTAGATGGGACCAAGTTCAGAATATACACTATCGTATCTAGAGCATATCCTCAGAACGAATCTGGAAACTCAGAATAACTCATCACCGATCTAACCATCTCCATAAGAGTCCTATTCCTTCGCTCTGCTACACCATTCTGCTGGGGTGTGCCAGGTGCAGACAATTGGGATTGAATCCCAGCCTCTAATAAGTAATTCCTAAACTCTCCCAAGAGGTACTCACCACCACGATCAGATCGTAGTGTCTTGATACGTTTACCTTGGCGTTTCTCCACATCAGCCTTGAATTCTTTGAACTTGTCATTCAGACTTGCGGCGCATCAAGTAAATGTATCCATATCTCGAATAATCGTCTATAAAAGAGATGAAATACTCAAAACCACCTCTAGCCTGGATAGACATAGGACCACACAAATCAGAATGAACCAATTCTAACACATCTTTGGCTCTATACCCCTTGGCCTTAAAAGGCCTCTTGGTCATTTTACCCTCTAAGCAAGATTCGCAGGTTGGGAAATTTTCCACCACTAATGAACCCAGAGGTCCATCAACTATCAACCTTTGAATTCTGCTTAGGTTAATATGACCAAGCCTAAGATGCCAAAGATATGTTTGGTTCATCTTCGAAGGTTCTTTTCTCTTATTGGAATTAGAAGATGAGTTATTAACTTCTATTTGCATCGTGGGAGCTTTTGGTTCAAGTGTATATAAATTTCCTATCAATGCACCCGAACAGATAATGTCCCTATTCCTTTTTATAACAACTCTGTCATTAAAAGAAATAGAATATCCTTCCATGAATAATTTAGAAACCGAAATTAAATTCTTTCTAAATAAAGGTACATAAAGGCAATTCTTAAGAACCAAAACTTTGTTTTTCTCAAAAGATAAATAAACGTCTCCCACTGCAACAGCCGCCACCTTCGTGGCATCGCCCAAGTATACGGTAATCTCCCCCTTAGCCAGTCATCTGGTTTTCGTGAACCCCTGCAAAGTATTGCAGACATGATCAGTGGCTCCCATATCTACACACCAGGTGCCGATAGATAGCACCGCTAAACATGCTTCAACGACTAGACCAAAAGATATACCTTTGTTCTACTTGTGGTTGGGGCAGTCCTTCTTCTAGTGTCCAGTCTGCTTACAAGTGAAGCACTTTCCTTTCGGCTTCTTCACTCCTCCCTGAGTTCCTCTCACCGCCTTTGCCCCAGTTTGTTTCTTCTTCTTATTGCCTTTCGGCTTAGAAGTAGAAACCTTTTGCGTCACCATGCCATGCGCCAGAGCACTCTGATGAAATAGCCCCTCTGTCTCCTGGAGTTCTGTCAGAAGCTCCGCCAATGAATACAACCTTTTGTTCATGTTGTAGTTCAAGCGAAACTGCTCAAAACTCCTAGGTAGAGACTGGAGAATGATATCAACCTAGGTTTCCCCATCAATCTCAGCTCCGAGGACTTCCAACTCATTCAAATGAGTCATCATCTTGAGAACATGATCCCTCACGGGTGTTCCCTCGATCATGGTGGTAGTCATCAAGTTCCTCATGGCTTCTTGCCTTGCAGCCCGATTCTGGTGTCCGAAAATCTCTTTGAGATTGAGCATCATGTCATAAGCAGTGGACATGGCTTGATGCTGATGTTGTAGTACATTTGACATAGATGTCAAAATGTAACACCACGCCATCTCATCGGCCTTTATCCACTTCTTATAACTCTCTTTCTTCTTTTCTCCAGAATCATCCGCAGGCTTAGGAGGGCACTCTTCGAGGAGTACATATTTGTATTCCTCAGCAGTCAAGACAATGTCAAGATTCCTCTTCCAATCAACATAGTTGGGTCCAGTAAGTTTATTCTCTTTCAGTATCACAGCAAGCGGGTTGAAAGTCATTTTGAAAGAAAACCTAAGAATCACATAGATCAAAACATTAGATTTCAAAAAATTATTGATTCATCAAATAATAAAATTTTAAAATCAACCAACACCTCAAAACACCGAGAATATCGTATGCCACGATAGTGTGGACGTATACGAATTCTTCATTTGTAAGAGAAGGTTTTACCCATTAATTTTACTATCTTGTCAACCTAACTTTTTGACAAGTAAAATTAATAGTTGGTTCCTCTTTGGCCCTACAAATAAAAGCAGTGACTCCGATGGGGAGGATACTTATATTTGTATCTAAGTGTTCACCATTACTCGGTACCAAGGTAATTATCTCGGGTTATGTGCCTTCCGATGGGGAAGTACACATGCTCCTTAATAATTTCGTATAACCATATTTGACCTTGTGATCCACAAACAAACCCATCCGATGGGGAGGAAGGCACTCAGAGCCGACGCGCAAATTTGTTTGCATCACATGTCAAATCGTAATGGAGGTCATGGGAATTTATAAAAATATCCCTCTCCCACTTAGTAATTTAAAATTGAGGAATTTTCTAGCCTACAACATGCATATCAAACAATAAGCAATAAATATGAAAAATAAAAATTTTCCAACTATTATGGCTTTTGTCTTCAATATGTCTCCCGTCGTATCACCATCTCGTCCGCTCCTCCTACGCCATGTACGAGCCATCCGGAGATCCGAGCCGAGGAAAAAAATATTTTAATATACATCCATCGATCCTATACTCTATGAGGGAGTGTACATGAAATCTAGATCAAAAGTAAACTAAAATAGAAAGAGTGGCTAAACAATGCCGTATCTAATTTACAAAAATTAAATACTAGCCTCGTTAACCCCGAGGATTCAACAAAATATACAATTACACACACACAATCACATACACACATATGTCCATAATAGTTGGATCCTATGCCTACAACCAAAGAGTTAACCTACGCATATCCTACTATTATCCGGCACATATAATATATGAAAAGTGCATAAAAGTAACTGAATCATAAATAGACAAAACCGAAAACCGTGGCTCTGAAACCACTTGAAGGAAGGAAACTTCGCTTCCCACTTCAACTCGGTCGCTTGTTCATGGTAATCCCTTATTTGTCCCTGGATATAAAAAAATTTTATCCTTGACAAGAGGGATTACCCAAGCAACCGCGTCATCGTCGTGCTATTCGATTAGAGTAGTCACTTGAACAAACTTGTTGTTCAAGTAACCAATCTCTATTCTACGAATAGCCACGGAATAGACGATGTACGGATCACCGACTTTTATGTTTATGTTCGGGGTCCAAGTTATATTAGCCACAAAACAAAATATATCATGGATATATAATTGAAAAACAATTACAAACATGTTACATATGAAGATAGATAAGTGATATACCTCTCGATCTTCTATTGTATGACCTTCCTCCTTTTGGATGTCGTGTGGGCAACGATCTACAAAAAGTTGAAGCTCCTAGATCACCAATCTTCCTTCCTTGCTCGCTTCAAATAAGAGGAAGTATAGAAACAAGGCCCTTCTCCTTCCTTTAGCCAACCAACAAGCACCAAGCAAGATGCTTGCCGCCGGCCAACAAGGAAAGAGATGAGAAGGATGGATGCCGGCCAAAAGCTCCAAGAGAAGACCTTAAGTTATGTTTCCACCGGCCAAGGAGAAGAGGATCAAGTGGTTTTGACGCCGGCCAAGGGCTGGAAAAATATTATGGGCGCCGGCCACCTTGAGGAAGAAGAGAAGAAAGGAAACTCTTTCCTTATTTGGTGCCGTCAACCCCAAACCCTAACTCCAAGCTTGCCGGCCAACCCTAATCTCCCTTGCTTCTCATTAATTCTCCATGCCAACTCTTAAGCCCCTTTTTATAGAGTTAGGGATAAGCCTTATTTTAATCTCCACCATTGGTTCTAGGGATTTAATCTCAACCATCAGATCTAGAGATTTAATCTCAACCGTCGGATATAGAGATTTAATCTCTACCTTTGGATCTAGAGTTTTGTTTTCATCCATTGGATCTAGGCTTCATGAGGTATTAATAGGCTACAATAGGGACCATGAGGAGGAGTTGGATCTTGGCCACCCAATGGATCAAGCCCACATAAGGTCCAATCCATTAATGATAATCAAATCCACTAAAGGATTATCATTGATCTACCTCACCAACCCCCATAAGTTAATATGGGCTCCATATATTATATGTACATTTTCTCCCCGTGTTTAAGATCTCGAATGTTCGTCGATTAATTAATTTACTGACCATTAATTAATCAACATCCAACTCCATGAGTAGTATCACTCAACCTTTTCATCATGCCGGACCAAGTCCACCTGTAGGGTTTACATGATGAACCTTATGAGCTCCTCAAGGGGACATCATCATCCTAATATATAGGACACGGTTTCCTCCTATAATCAATGATACACCATATAAATAGTATCATTTCCCAACTTACTGAGCCTATCGATTTAATCTATAAATCTTGCCCATTGGTAAATCAAAGAAATGAATACTAAGTATATGTGTCCGTTATTATATCGGTATTAAGAGCATGTACAATATAATATCTGAGGTCCGATTCGATTATGTAGTCCACAATAAATCGAATCACCTCTAAGTCGGTCCTGCTCAATACACACAAAGTGTACTAGTGTGATTCTATGGTCAAGATAAACCAATACCAAATCACACTACAACCATTCCAATGGTTTGTCCAAAGCCATCTTGGTTGTGAGCTTATACTTATACTTTACAAGAAGCCGATAACATGATCTCCCGTGTGACACCACACACCATGTTATCTACAATGTAATGTATTAGATAATATGCATAACCATAAATATGCAAACAATGATCATGTGATTCTTATTTCAAAATAAAGATGTTCATACAAAAGATAGACTTTTCAGTATACATCCCAACACACATCGCCTACACATAGGTGGAGTTTCATGGCTTATGGGAGCACTTCCAGCAGACCGAGGAGTTCTACGATGAGGCCCATATCTATTTCCAGGAGAAGGCTTCCCATCGCCAGGAGGAGGCTGTATACCACCAGGAGGTTCAGCAGCACATGTGTGCCATGCAAGCACAATGGGCCACATGTACATGTGGCATTAGCGGCTAAGCACCAGCTTTTTTCAGAAGCCCGACATGCCAAGATTGCCGGACTTCCCACCTCGACCTCTATATTAGACGTATTGTTTCATATAAGTATGGGGGCCCCCAAGTTTTGATATGTTTTGTTTCTAGCAGTACCTTCTTTCCTGATATGTGCATTTTAGTTTTAGTTGCATTCATTTATCCATGCGTAGAGTGTTTAGTTCCTTTTAGTACTTAGTTTTTCCTATCTTTAAGCTACCTCAGTAATAGTTTTAAGATCTCTTCTCAGATTTTTTCCATAGATAGCTTAATTTCTTTTATCTCATGGTATTTTATCTGCTCTAATGAATGTTCTAGACTTGAACTAGTTAGTTTTATTTTGCACTTACACTTGACAAATATTCTGAAGGGGAGAATCTAGTATATACATAGTTATGATTCATCCCAGTAGTCTAGAACTTTAGAATCCATAGGTGACTCTAGATTTAGCATTTTAGTTACTGGAGATGCTCGGATTGTGTAAGCCCATTTGGAAAAATCAAAATCCCCGTGAGCAAGAGAAGAACGAAAGTTCTTAAAAAAAATTTGGGGGTAAATAAAAAAATAGTTGTCGCGGGTGGAAATGACTATGTGCTCCTTTGAGACCGAGTTAGGTTACTGGGGAAACACCTACCAATTTCTCTCAATACCGAGCACGCCTTTGAGACTTTGTGCTAGATCTAGAGAACGACCCTTGCTTAGGGCATACCAGTCCCTAAAAGCCGGAGACCTTAGGAAAGCTATAAGATGACGACTTAACTCGATGTGGAATGAGTATCCCTTAAAAAGATTTGCTCAGCACATGCACGAGAAGCTAACTTAGTGAATTTTTAGAACATATCTATTTTGCTTTGATTGAAAATACCACTTGATAAATCTAGTTAACATGCTAAGTATGGAACAATGCTGTTTAAAATTTTATGGTACTGAGGTTTGTTTGAGGACATGAAAAAACTTAAGTTTGGGGGGATTGATGTGAGCAAAAAATATAGGATTTTAGAAGTAGTTTTCGCTCACATCTCATTATATTTTATACTTGTTTCATGCATATTTCACTTTATTTTGCATGCATTCCCTATTTTCTAGTTTGAAGATTTGCTCTTTGTGCTTTTGTGTGCAGGACAACATTTTATAGGAAAAACAACACACTTTTGGAGCAAAAGAAAGACATTTGGCAGGTGGAACGGAAGGAGACACAACCTGGCCATGTGGATCCACACACCCGTGTTCAGATCACAAAGTTAGCCAGTTCAGTGCCACACACGACCGTGTGGCACTGGGTTATTTCGACATGACTAAGATTCTTTCATTGGATTTATGCTGAGCCAACTTCAAGTCTATAAAAGAAAAGTCACGCTCAAACCCTAGAGGGAGGCCCAACGACTGGGACGACACATTGGTGCCCTAAAAAGCATCGAAAACTCACAACAGGGAGGAAGGAAGTGGTTCGAGGATCATAATTTGCATTCCAACACCAAAGAGAAGGACCAAGAGCATTATAATTTCATTGTTATACGTCTTTTGATTTATAATGATTCACTCTATTAAGCCTTGTGTCTTTTCCTTTTCGTTTATGGAGTAGAAACTTTGATTCTAGGATTAGGGTGTAACTTGTGTACGTAGAACATGCTAGTTCGAATTTATATTCACAATTGGTGTTGTTTGGTTCGAAGATGATTGCATCTTGACTCTCTATCTATTGTGCATAGCTGATACAAAGGATGACAAACTTTGTATCAAAAATCAAGGAGAATTAAGGAGGAGCCTCGCGGTGAACTTCTCTCCGGTAACTGTAGATAGAATGGTGTGAAAGAGTAGGAAACGAGACTCATTCTGACTCTTCATAGGGACGATTAGGTCATCCTTGTTAGGGCAATCTCTTGCCGTGATATGGTTTTGATGGTGTGGCAAAGGGTTTAAGTTAGTTTGATATGTTTATGTGATATGTGCGTTGAAGTCATGCAGGACTTAGTAATTCGCACATGGAGCCGTGGCGAGTTTCACATCTCATGACTCGTGCCTTGAGTCGGTGAAGGATAGCTTTGCGGAAGCCGTGCGCTTGGAGCATCCGAGGGACCGCCGGACGAGAAGCTTGGAGTGAAGCCGGAGGAAGTAGACTTCGAGGCAAGAGACGCGAAGGAGCATTGCAGAGCCGTGCGCCTGATGCTGCCGAGGGACGTGGCCGAGAACGAAGAGAACTTCGAAGGCGAGGGACTCCGAGAAATGAGAGTGAGCGATTGTAACCCGGGGAAGGGTAGCTCTTAGGTGAAACTTGGCCATTTGGCCAAGTGTCGGATGGGTTTTCCCGACACCAGTCGACTGCTGTGTCATGGCAGTCGACTGCTCTGAGTCGAGTGAGTTCGACTGGTATACGATCGATCGGATTAGGCAGCAGCCGATCTACGGGCGCGCCGCCGCTAAGACATCACCGATCGGCGGCGAATGATCGTCAATAGGGTTTCGGCCATGGAACCGTTCGTAGCCGATCGGGCGTCGATTACGGCAGCCGATCGATGAGGTCCATCGGGCCGATCGCTAAGAGTTCCGTTGGACTACAACGGTCGGGATCCGACGTGTTCGGAGGCCGTTGTAGTGACGGCAGTCGACTGCCAAGGGCGGCAGTCGACTGATGGCGGCAAACGGGAAGAAGTTAGCCCTCTCTATAAAAAGAGAGGGTGTAAGCCTTTGAGAGGCTAATGCTCATACTCCAAACAATCTTCCTAGTGCCCCACAAGCTCTAAACTCTTCTTACTTGTCTTTACTTCAATCCTATTGTAAGAAGAGTGATCTTGGTTGTAAAGGTTACCTCCACCTAGCTTTGTGCAAAGGAGAGACCGATAGTGATTGGTTTTGGCGGAGTGATTCACCGTGGACGAATCGGACCGTGGATTAGCGGCGTAGCCGTGAACCACGTTATATCTCGGTGTTTGTATTGCTTGTTTATATTTTGCTTGTCTTTACTTATAGTTGTATATTCCGCTTGCGCTAACGTTTTGTAGATGAGCAATTTACGACGTCCAACGTACGAGGGCTATTCACCCCCCTCTAGCCGGCCATATCGATCCCTTACAAGTGGTATCAGAGCCGAGGTTGCTTGTCACCGGACTAACCGCCGCAACAAGCCCTACATCAAAAATGGCCGGCTCCAACATCCATCCTCCGAAGTTTGAAGGAGAATTCTCTTGGTGGAAGAAGCGAATGGAGGTATTTTTCGAAACGGATTTTGATATAATGATTACAATGGAATCCGGTTTCGTTTTGCCTAGGGATGAAGAAGGGAAGCCAATAGAGAAATCTAGGTGGACCAAGAGGCAAAGAGAGGAGCACCTTGCAAACTCCAAAGCCAAGCACCATCTCTACAATGTGCTCCCCCAACAAGAAATCAACCGAATAGGAAAATGCCTAAGCGCCAAGGAGATGTGGGAAAAGCTAATTGAGCTTCATGAAGGCACATCCGAGGCAAAGCTAGCAAGGAGAGATCTCCTCCGCTCCCAACTATCCAACATCAAATTAGAAAAGGGAGAAAAGGTAATTTCTTTGCATTCTAGATTCAAAGAAATTTTAAATGGACTAACAAGTGTAGGGGAGAAGCTATCAAACCGGGATATGGTAATGAAGGCCATAGATGCCTTTCCCCGGTCCTCAAAGTGGAGCTCCATGGTGGACTCATTCTATATCTCAAAGAATTTAGAAGTGAGCACCTTGGAGGAGTTCTTCTCAACAATGGAACTCCACGAAACTAGGCTTGAGGGAATACAAGAGGAGCCTAAAATTCAACCCTCAAGAGGAGTAGCCTTGATGGCAAGTAAGGGGAAGAAGAAGATGGAAATCCCCTCCTCCTCCGATGACGAAGCGTCTTCCTCCTCCTCCATGGATAGCACCGAAGAAGCCTATATGGTAAGGAGGGTAAGACGTGCATTTAAGAATTTTAGATTTGATAAATCTAATGATAGGATGAGAAGACCAAGGGGGAAGGTTATATGCTACAATTGCCAAGGAGAAGGGCACATAAGGGACAATTGTCCTCTCCTAAACAAGAGCAAGGAAGAAAGGAAAAAGAAAGAAGAAAAGAAGAAGAAAAAAGGGAGCAAGAAAAAGAAGGAAGAGGAGAAGAAAACAAAGGAGAAGGGAAAGGCTAAGGCTCTCAAGGCAAGGACTTGGGATGATCCATCCTCATCCTCCTCCTCATCATCGGATGAGGAGAATGCCTTTGTCGCCAATTTGGCCTTGATGGCCTTTGATGATTTGGATTGCTCCTCCTCCGAAAATGAAGGATCAAGCTCAAGAGGAGAGAGCTCAAGTGAAGGGGGAGCCTCCTCCACATCATCATCCTCCTCCTCATCCGAAGAAGAAGAGGACATGGAGACTATGGTAACAAATCTAACCCCCAAGAAAATAGTTTCCATGGTTTCTAGTTTAACTAAGGACCTATTTAGAGCAAAGAAGAAGAATAAATGCATGCTTGAACAAATTAAGGAATTAGAACAAAAATTAGAAAAGGCATGCTTAAATGATAATATTTCTTCTAGCTTAGATGATGCATGCTCACATGATTATATGCCTTTGGATGTTAGTGATGCATGTATAAATGAAAATAGGGCTTTAAGGGAAAAGGTAGATTATTTAACAAAAGCCCTAGAGAAATTCACTATAGGCTCCAACACCCTTAACATGATAATTGGGAGCCAAAGGGCAAGTTTTAACAAGAAGGGCCTAGGATATAAAGAGAAGAAAAATGAAAAGGCCTATAAATGCCTAATAGCTAGGGGACAAGATAAAAAGAAAGTAATTGCTAAGAAATGGATCCCCAAGGAATATTTAGTGAACCCAATAGGAAAGAATTTATTTTGGGTTCCAAAATCCATCCTTAAGGGTTAGAATAACCCTAGGGTAGTCAACCATATGAACTTGACCTATATCATATTTTGGTTGACTTAGGATGACGGGACAACATTTTTTTGATAGTGTTGGGTGATGATAACGTACCCATAAATAGGTAATAATGCTTAAATCATGATGATTGTTGTAATTCCTATGTATGTTTTAAATCATGATTTATGATTTTGAAATTTGGCACGTTATCACTAGAAATAGGTTTAAATCATGCTTTAGGTGATAATTTGTTTATTATCATCGTATAATACCTAATGAATGACTATTATTTAATGGATACATGAGTTTCATGATCATAATGTAGAATTAAATCTTATATGTCATTATGATCATGTAGGATGTTAGGTTGATACTTAACCATGATAGAATTGCATGAATATATTGGTTAAGTATATACAAATACCCCCTAGGATACATCTCACACTCACTATAGGCTAACTTGATTGCAAACTTAGCATGGGTGAGATATTAGGATGATACAAATGTCCACTAATGCCTATGGCATTTAGATGGTCATTTAAAGTATCAAAATAGCAATAATAGACCAATCATGGGGAAGGCTTATGTTTAATTCATAGACATATTGCCCAAAGATCATGGTTGGATATTTCATATGTTTTCAAAACAATTTCTTACCTTAAAATACATGTATTCATGTTTTGAAACAATTGGATGCAAAACTAGGTAGCTAACTTGATACTAGAATGATCAAAAACCTAGTGGTTTTTAGAACTTTTGGATTTTTGGCAAAAACAAGAAAATATAATGAGTTTTTATGAAAAACTATTTTTCATTGATAGATATACTTAAAAGAAATATTTTCCCCAAATTTCATGATTTTTCAAAATTTCTGGAATTTATAATGCATTTCAAATTGGCCCGTAAAATCGAAATATGGATTCATTTGTGCCGATCATTGCCATACTGATAGCAAATGTGGTGGCTTTATAAATCAGAACATTGAAGGCGAATTCAGTTTGTAAACCTACAACAAGTGGTAGAAATATACTTGATGCCCATCAACAAGTGGTCCCCAATTTTAAATCAACTTGACATATTTTTCCTCTATTATACTTGATGCCATGAGCTTATAACTTAGTGTTAATCTTTTTGATGGTGTAAAATGGGGAGAAATAAGTATGATTAAGTTACACACATGAGGGCGAGAAATATATTGTAGGGGGAGAAATCTATGATAGGGGGAGAAAATTTGCATGGAGAGTTTCATGGATTAAGGGGGAGTTGCATGTTGCTATATCATGTTTATCTTTACATGCTTTCTTACCTTAGAATTTATATCAAATGTTTTTACCTAACTTAAACGGATTGCCACACATCAAAAAGGGGGAGATTGTTAGGGCAATCTCTTGCCGTGATATGGTTTTGATGGTGTGGCAAAGGGTTTAAGTTAGTTTGATATGTTTATGTGATATGTGCGTTGAAGTCGTGCAGGACTTAGTAATTCGCACATGGAGCCGTGGCGAGTTTCACATCTCATGACTCGTGCCTTGAGTCGGTGAAGGATAGCTTTGCGGAAGCCGTGCGCTTGGAGCATCCGAGGGACCGCCGGACGAAGCTTGGAGTGAAGCCGGAGGAAGTAGACTTGAGGCAAGAGGCGCGAAGGAGCATTGCGAGCCGTGCGCTGATCTGCTACCGAGGGCGTGGCCGAGAAGCGAAGAGAACCGGCGAGGACTCAGAAATGAGAGTGGCGGTGTAACCCGGGAAGGGTAGCTCTTAGGTGAAACTTGGCCATTTGGCCAAGTGCCGGATGGGTTTCGACACCGCGGTCGTGCCATGTCATGGCGATCGGCCGAAGTCAGTGAGTTCGGTGGTATCGACCGATTGTGGATTGTGGCGCGATCAGCCATCGTGGGCGATCGTGCCAAGACCATCGATCATTCTGAAAAGCGGCCGGATCGGGTCAATGGGGTTTCGACCCGAGCCGTTAAGTGATGGCGGCCGGTCGACTACGAAGCGTGATCGTGATGAGTCCATCGATCGTTGGACTACCGTGTTCGAAGAAGTTAGCCCTCTCTATAAAAAGAGAGGGTGTAAGCCTTTGAGAGGCTAATGCTCATACTCCAAACAATCTTCCTAGTGCCCCACAAGCTCTAAACTCTTCTTACTTGTCTTTACTTCAATCCTATTGTAAGAAGAGTGATCTTGGTTGTAAAGGTTACCTCCACCTAGCTTTGTGCAAAGGAGAGACCGATAGTGATTGGTTTTGGCGGAGTGATTCACCGTGGACGAATTGGACCGTGGATTAGCGGCGTAGCCGTGAACCACGTTATATCTCGGTGTTTGTATTGCTTGTTTATATTTTGCTTGTCTTTACTTATAGTTGTATATTCCGCTTGCGCTAACGTTTTGTAGACGAGCAATTTACGACGTCCAACGTACGAGGGCTATTCACCCCCCTCTAGCCGGCCATATCGATCCCTTACAATCCTCATATTGTCTATCCTATCTTAATGAAAGGTCGGCTTGGTTAGGAATAGGTAGTTCCTGATAGAAACGAAAGCTCATCGGGAAAGTGTATGATGACTCTCCCGCAAGACCATAATTAGAGATCTAGACAACACTTAATTGATAGTATGTTCCATGATGCACAAGTGAAATCGAAGTCCTAGAATCCCTTTTGAGAACTTCAAACCGACCTTATCTTCCTCCGTGTGACACCGTACTTGAGTTAGGACCACTGTCAACCTCGCACCCACAACCCTTAGCATTTAACTCCGAACAATAACATCCACTGGATGAACGGATACTAAAATCTAAGTCTCTATAGGATTGATAATCTATTTATTACTTGATGATATTCATGCACTTGCGGGCATTAGGCACGAGCAAACGCTTCGAGTCCTCAACGATTCCCATCGTAAGATTTGAGGTTACGTTCGCATGCATCATTGATTTAGTAAGTAACTAGTTTAAGTTAAATTTCTCTTCTGCCAATGATAAAGTAATTAATTGATAATCAGGATTATCTCGATACTGACCTAGGTGAGAGCGAGGGGGAAGAGTATATAGCCAGATAGAAGGAAAGGGGAATGGAGATGAAGAATGTACAAAGAAATAATGTTCTTTCTATCCCTTGTGTGAAGAAGGGATGCCAGTCAGAAATTGGAAATCTGATCGGGTATGAAAATAGAAGATACCTATTTCTGTTGATTTTATTTCGAAAAATCAGTGAAATAAAAAGGTTGATGGGGTAATTGATAGGTATGATGCGATAAGGTAAAAACTTAATGTAAAGCAGAAAGAATTAGGACTTTATTGATTTAAAGGAATAGAGAAATACTTAGATATTTCTAAAAAGAAAGGATGGAGAGGGAAATATAATTCGACTTCTGTTTGCTCTAAGAAGAAAGCCTTTGTGCGCCTGGGGGGTGAATGGGGATGCTCAGTAGAGGTGGCTGCGATTATGTGAAAGCTAGGAGGAAGATGTAATCAGAAGGATAGGGATCGACATTGTTCTCCTGTCACTTTAGAGCGGGTGGATATAAACCATGGATGGGGAATTTGGGAAATAGAATGCATTTTATTGAAGGTGTAGAGTGAGGAGTAGTGAGGATTGTTTCTGTATATATAGGGAAAAAGGGGGGAAAAGGAGGGAACTAACATTTTTTCCCACTTATTTTATCAGAGGAGAGTGGAGTAAGGGAATCAAATTAGTTTGTTAGGTTGAAGATAATGGATAAATAGGGGACCCATGTTCAGCTGAAATATGAGTAGTTATTGGTGATGGTATGGGTAAGATAAACAGGGGGTGTATAAGTTTGTTCAGATTCTATTATAAGATATATACAGGTTGTTGGTGCAATTGGCCCAGGTCACGATTGATCAGACTCGAGTTTGACTCGAGTAGTGTTTTGATGTTTGACAAATGTTTTGGGGAGATTGTTGGTGCAATCGACCCAGGACATGATTGACTAGACTCGAGTTTGACTCGAGTGGTATTTTGATGTTTGACGATGGTTTGACCATTGTTTACTATATGGTTGACTTGGGGTTGACCATAGGATGAAAAGTCCAAGCATGGGTCTTGGCAAGGGAAAGTCCAATCTTAAGTCTTGGCAATTGGAAAGTCCAACATGGAATTGGCATGGAAAGTTCAAGGGTGTAGTCTTGGCCACGTAAGTCCAAGGGTGTAGTCTTTGCGGTGAAAGTCCAAGCCATGGGTACTTGGCATTTGGGAAGTCCAAGGGTTGATATTGGTAGCGTAAAGTCCAAGGGTGGAGTCTTGGCAGCATAAGTCCAATGGTTTGGCGGCGTAAAGTCCAAGCGGTAGTCTTGGCAGCATAAGTCCAATGTGCCTTGGCGGTGTAGAAACTGTTAGCATGACAATAGCCAATGTAAGCACCTGAAGGCTAGCGTATGGATGAACAAGTCATGAATGACTTGGAGGGATCCGATAGGCGTGAGACTGATGGAGGTGGCTAGAAGGCTTAGGTCTAGGCTAAAGGTGGTCTAGCAAGTATGAGGGCATCATACTTGAGGTTAAACCTCATGTTTTGAGGTTGTCAATTGACTGGGGCTTTATACCAGTCGACTGGTCAAGTGTTTTGACACTTGGCAGCCAAGTCAACACTCAATAGTCGACTGGTATTATGACTAGTTGAACTGATGTAAGTTGATTGGTGCTCGACTGCGGCCTTATAGGCTTGGCAATCGATTGTTCACTTTAGCAGTCGACTGCCATGGATGGCAGTCGACTGCTAATTTGATATCGCGAGCACAGAATGCTCGATAGCCGACCGAGCAGTCGGCTACGACATTGGCAGTCATTTGGTGATGTTGGTAGTCGACTACCAAGTGACCCGTTGGAGTTTTTCCAGCGTGGATCAAGCCTTTGTCTCACAACGGAACTTTTGGCAGTCAACTGATAGGCAAAAATCCATGTTGCTTGGAGGTATAAAAGGAGCTCGACGGGAGGGATTTTGGCATCGATTTTCTTGGGCGATATGGAGCGATTTGCAGGTGCAAATCAGGGTCTTCAAGCCTAGTCCAAGGAAATCAAGAAGCAAGCTTACAAAAGATCTTTTGTAAAGTTTTCTTTACTTGCATTCTATTGTATTTACTTGTTATATTTAGTTTATTGTTGTAAACTCTTGTATGAGGTTTCTCCGCCTCCGGATTGTTCCGAGAAGGAGTGTTTATTAGTGATGAGTGTATCACTAGAGCTCATTGAGCTCGCCTTGTGGAGTTGAAACCCTAAGGTTCCGAACCACGTATATCGGTTGTCTTGTACGTTGTATTTGTGTTTGTGTTGTATTTCTATTATTTCCGCTGCACTAACAAACATCGTAGAAAATCAAGCACGCAAGAACGATCAAATTCCATCGAAGCGTCGACAACGCTATTCTCCCCCCCCCTCTAGCGGGCGCATATGTCATAACAAGTGGTATCAGAGCGAGACCACTCTTCATTTGGACTAACTGCTAAGAGAGTATCACTAGAGGGTGAAGAACAAGATGGAGTTTTAAGAAAAACTTGGATGGGATATCAACATGTCGGTTCCGTATGCGCTCTATTGATGAGAAGGCTTCAATTCATGGAAGGGAAGGATTGAATATTTCATTATGATGAGAGACTTCGAAGAATGGTCCACCTTGATGGAAGGATTCAAATTTCCAAGAGGGTCTAAGAGAGAATTTCTCAAAATAAAAAAGTGGACCGAGGAACAACTCCAAGAATTCGAGAGAAGTAATAAGGTAATTAAATTCTTGGTTGATTTGATTCCTAACGATATTTTGTGTAGCTTAGGTGAATACAAAGATGCCAAGGACCTTTTGTTGGTGCAATCGGCCCAGGTCATGATTGACCGGACTCGAGTTTGACTCGAGCGATGTTTTGATGTTTGACATGAAGGTTTGACATTGATGTCTGATAATGTGTTGGGGAGATTGTTGGTGCAATCGACCCAGGTCACATTTGATGTTTGACGATGGTTTGACCATTGTCATGGGAAAGTCCAAGTCTTATGACTTGGCATGGAAAGTCAAATATGGGTTGGCATTTGGAAAGTCCAAAGGTGTAGTCTTGGCCACGTAAGTCTAAGGGTGTAGTCTTGGCGGTGAAAGTCTAAGTCATGGGTACTTGGCATTTGGGAAGTCCAAGGGGTTTGATATTGGCGGCGTAAAGTCCAAGGGTGGAGTCTTGGCAGCATAAGTCCAATGGTTGGCGACGTAAAGTCCAAGCGGGAGTCTTGGCAGCGTAAGTCCAATGTGCCTTGGCGGTGTAGACACCGTTAGCATGACAATAGTCAATGGAAGCACCTGAAGGCTAGCGTATGGATGAACAAGTCATTGATGACTTGGAGGGATCCGATAGGCACGAGGCTGACGGAGGTGGCTAGAAGGCTTAGGTGTAGGCTAAGGGTGGTCTAGCAAGTATGGGGGCACCATACTTGGGTTAAAACCTCATGTTTGAGGTTAAAACCTCATATTTGAGATGTATCAGTCAACTGGGACCATGGGTCAGTCGACTGGTGTGAGTCAACTAGGGTTTGACTGTGGGTAGTATCCTAGCAGTCGACTGTTGGCCTGAGAAGTCCACTGATCAAGGTGATCAATTGACTGATGGCCAAGATTTTAGGCACAGAATGTTCTCCAGTAGAGTGATTGACCCGTCACTCAACTGATTGAGACATTAGTCGACTGATGGGTATGGTCAGTCGACTGATGGTGTATCCGTTGGATTTTTTTGCATGGATCTAGCCGTTGTCTCACGACAATAGTGGCATCAGTCGACTTATGGTCTCGAGCAATCGACTGATAAGAGAAATCCATCCCAGGCAGTAGCTTCAAATAGAACTCAAGGAGGAGGGATTTGGCACGTGTTTCTTGGACATTCTTGAGTCGATTTGCTAGTGCAAATCAAGGTCTTCAACCACGGTTCAAGCAATCAACAAGAAAGCTCTTTGTAAAGTTTTCTTTATTTGCATTTTAGTGTATTTTTCTTATATTTTATTCTTATTGTTGTAAGAATTATTGTACGAGGTTTCTCCACCTCCGGATTGTTCCAAGGAGTTATTATTGATTAGTGGTGTGTGGTCCCATCACTAGAGCTCATTTGAGCTCGATCCATGGAGTAAGAACCATTCGGTTTCGAACCATGTTATATCATTGTGTCTTTTGTGCTTGTGTTGTATTTATTTTGTTATTATATATTCCGCTGCATTAACAAGTATTGTAGAGATGAACGCGATCAAATTCCATCAAGCAATGCCAACGCTATTCACCCCCTTCTAGTGGGTACAACAGTCCTAACAATTGGTATCAGAGCCCAGGGATCTTCTACGGACTAACCGTCGGGAGCAAAACCGCTAGAGGAAGAAGATGGATCTTCAAGAATAACAAGGATGAGATATCAACACGCTGGTCCCATATGCGCTATATGAACGAGAAGACTTCAATTCATGGAAGAGAAGAATTGAAGACTTTATCATGATGAGAGATTTTGAGGAGTGGTCCATTTTGATGGAAGGATTTGAATATCCAAGAGGACCAAAGGGAGGATTCCTCAAGAGGAAGAGATGGAGTGAGGAACAACTCCAAAGATTCGAGAAAAACACAAAGGTAATAAAATTCTTGATTGATTTAGTTCCTAACGACATTGTGTGTATGTTAGGTAATTACATAGATGCCAAGGAACTTTGGAGCGATTTGGCCAAGCTTCATGAAAATCCATCATCGGTCCAAGAACCCGAAGAAGAAGAACCTTCATCCTCACAAGCAAGTGAGGATTTGGAAGTTGATAGGGAATCAACATCCAAATCCCGATCGGAAGAGGAAGAAGAGGTGGAATTGGAAGAAGCCTCCACCTCTAGGATTGAGGGGGAGGAGATTAGACCTTCCACTCTGGAGCATCAAGAAGAGCCTTCCACATCCGGTCAAGATGAAGAAGCTCAAACTCCGGCACCTACCACCACCCTAGGTAACTCAAACATATCAATTCATAATAAAAATCATATCATATGTTTTGAGTGTAGGGAATCTGGACACTACAAGAGTAAGTGTCTTAAAAGGGTCAAGAAGACTCCACTGGCTCCAAAAGTCAAGAGTGTCGGTCCCCCAACACATAAAAGCAAGGAGGACATCATTTGCTTCAAGTGCCAACAACCGGGACACTACCGGAGTCAATGTCCTAGGGGGAAGAAAAAGATGCAAGAGGGAGCATCACAAGTAGGGGGAGCATTGAAAGCTAACCCTAAGTTAAAATCTATTAATGCACCTTCTAAATTTTATAGGCAAATGCATGCTAGAAATAATGTTAGCAACCTTGCAATTTATCATAAAGAGCATGCTAGAAATAGGGAATATAGTTTAGGAGCTAAGAAGGTCAACCTTAGGAATAAGGAGAAATTTGGGACTAATGTCCCTAAAAATATTTTAACCTAAGGCATCTATTAGAAAAATTGAAGACCACCTAGGTTTTAATCTTAAATGGACTAGACACATGCCTAGGAAGAACAATTCCCAAAGGACATATGAAAAATCTAATTTGGGAATATTAGAGCTAGAAAATTAAGCCTTGAGATCAAGGCTTGAGAAATTAGAGAAGACCCTTAGGAATATACAAAATTCAATTAAAGGGTCAAATGGTCAAAGCCTAGGGTCTAGAAGTCAAAGTCAAAGACCAAGGAAACAAGAACAATCCAAGGGCAAGCTTAAGCCCAAAAATACCTACCACAATGTTCCATTTGATTATGGAACTTAAGTTAGGTATAGGAAGACTAAGGTCAATTGGGAAGTCATCCCTAAGGTTGACCAAGGGGGTATGCCTAGTGGCTAGGGTTTCAAAGAAACCTAGGGAAGTCACTAAGAAGGTTACAAGGGGAGTCACCCCTAAAGGTAACCTTGACAAGACCACAATGACCAAGGCTAACAAGCCTAGAAAGGTCATTAGGAGGGCATATAGGGAGGTCATCCCTAAGGAATATCTAATAAACCCAAGGAGCTCAAATAGGTTTTGGGTTCCTAGAAGCGTGATCGATTCACGCTAAATGGTTAGGTTGTGCCAACTTTAAATGGATGGATAGTTAACCTAACCATGGTAAAGGTGGCACTTTAGGTTATTTTCAAGGTTATGGATACCTTGGAAATATATTTGAATTATAATCCTAAAAGATTTTAGGATGTGCCAATATATTTTTGGAATTATGAAAAATCAATCAAATTGGCACCACTTAGGTGTAGAGGTCTTGGTGTGCCATTTTGGGTTTTTGGCACACTTGAAAAATTTAGGTAATATGACAAAATATACTTAATTATATCCAATGGAAATAAATATTAAAATTTAGGTATTATTATACCTATACATTTTATTTGTCATGCTTTGTTTGTCATATAACATGCCATGACATCATATTTATTTTTAATCATTTAATATATCATGATCATGTTTAGGATTTAGGTTTTAATGTCATGTATGCTTAGATTCCATCATATGCCATGACATCATGATCATTGATCATGCTTAATTAATGCTATCATTTATGCCATGATCATTCATGCACTTAATTTGATTAAAATTGATTTAAGGACTATGGCATGACTTGAAGTCTCATTTATAAGGGAATCAAGTAGTGTTGCCTTAGAAAATGCACAAGGCCTTAGTTCAAGATAAATCAAAACCCACATCTCACATCTAAATTGACATGTATGTATATTCTTACACCCTAGATACATGTGAGATGATAGGATATGAGTTAAGTTTAAGGTTCATAGTTTTTGCATCTAGATGAACTCAAACTCATCTAAAATCATGTTGTGGATCATTGGGAAAGATTATGTTCAATCCATGTACATTAAGCCCAAAGAATATGATCCAATATAAGGTTTTAAAACTATTTTAAAATCATTTTGAAAAACCTTGGTGAAGTCTATCTTTTGATAGAAATCACCATTGATGAAGTTAATACAAAGTGAGTTAAAATGTTGAAGTTTTTCTTCATTTTTGAACTTTGTGTCAATTTTTCTATTTTATGGGTAAAATATTTTTCAAACATTTTTCACCCATTGTATTGGTCATAAGTATTATAGTATGAAGTTTCATGATTTTTCGAATTACGTATAATTATTTATGAATTTATGAAATTCGATTCTGATAACTAAAATTCAGAAATTTCAGTTATCAGTCGACTGCCGCCTGATGGCAGTCGACTGATGAGTACTTCAATCAACTGATTTCTAAGAGAGTCAACTAATAGGCTGATTTCGAGAAAAACAAGATTGTTTAGCCCGTTTTCAACTACGGTAAAGTTCCCTAACCACTCCTAACCCTAGGATATGCTTTAGGAAGCATTATAAAGCATGAAAATCCATTGGATATGGATTAGGAGAGTTGTTAGGGTGATTTATCAAATTTAAGGGGTTGAAAAGTTTAATGTTGAACTTTGAACCTTATTTTTGATGGTTTAGAGTTCCTATTGGCTTAGGGACTTCCCAAGGACATTGTTGGTACAATGGTCAAGGGGGAGCAAGCCTTTAGGGGGAGGTATCCATCATGGAATGATGGATGTTATTTTTCATCATGAGGGGGAAAATGGGAATTTTGAGATACCCAATTTGGAAATTGGGAGAGTTTGTAGGATTGCCTCTCTTGAGTGATATGGGACTTATCACTAGGAAGATTGTAGGCATCCTAGATATTTTTGGACCAAGGGGGAGATTGTAAGATCTCATTGGGACATGAGACATTAACCTCCTTGGAGAGAATCTTTTTGATGTTAGTCAAAAAGGGGGAGGATGTTTTGGAGAATTATTGGGAGAATTTATGGGATTACCAATTTGGGGTAATTGGTAAGAAGATTTGAGTTAGTGTTCTAACTTAAAGGTATGTGGTTTTGTCAAACATAAAAAGGGGGAGATTATTGGTGCAATTGGCCCAGGTCATGATTGACCGGATTCGAGTTTGACTCGAGCGATGTTTTGATGTTTGACATGAAGGTTTGACATTGATGTCTGATAATGTGTTGGGGAGATTGTTGGTGCAATCGACCCAAGTCACATTTGATGTTTGACGATGGTTTGACCATTGTCATGGGAAAGTCCAAGTCTTGTGTACTTGGCATGGAAAGTCCAACATGGGTTGACATTTGGAAAGTCCAAGGGTGTAGTCTTGGCCACGTAAGTCTAAGGGTGTAGTCTTGGCGGTGAAAGTCCAAGTCATGGGTACTTGGCATTTGGAAAGTCCAAGGGTGGAGTCTTGGCAGTATAAGTCCAATGGTTGGTGGCGTAAAGTCCAAGCGGGAGTCTTGGCAGCATAAGTCCAATGTGTCATGACGGTGTAGACACCGTTAGCATGACAATAGCCGATAGAATCACCTGAAGGCTACCGTATGGATGAACAAGTCATAGATGACTTGGAGGGATTCGATAGGTGCGAGGATGACGGAGGTGCCTAGAAGGCTTAGGTCTAGGCTAAGGGTGGTCTAGCAAGTATGGGGGCACTATACTTGGGTTAAAACCTCATGTTTAAGGTGTATCAGTCGACTGGTATGAGTCAACTAGGGTTTGACTGCGATAAGTGTCCTAGCAGTCGACTGCCAGAGGTGGGCAGTCGACTGCTGACCTGAGCAGTCGATTGATCAAGGTGATCAGTCGACTGATGGCCGGGATTTCAGACACAGAATATTTTCTAGTCGAGTGATCGGCCCAACCACTCGACTGATTTAGACATTAGTCGACTAATGGGTATGGTCAGTCGACTGATGGTGTATCCGTTAGATTTTTCCAGCCTGGATCTAGCTGTTGTCTCATGACAACAGTGGCATCAGTCGACTGATGGTCTCGAGCAGTCGATTGATAGGAGAAATCCAGCCCAGGCAGTAACTTCAAATGGAACTCGAGGAGGAGGGATTTGGTGTTGGGTTTCCGGCACCGCGGCGTGTGTGTGTTCGATCATGTTTCGTAAACATGAACATAGCGGAAGCAATTAAAAATAATAAATCTATATTTATTACAACACACACAACACATGCATGCTATTACAACAAGTGTAGACATAACCGTAAATTAAAATTTGCAATAAAAGGAAATTAAACTACGTTATACCTTCCGTATGACGTGTAGCGGGAACGGCATCAACCGGAACGATCCTCGTAAGAATCGTCTCTATCCGTATCCACGCCGAGCTCCTCGGGATGACTTTGCTAAGTCACGAGCTTCGTCTTCGTACGGGTTACTAGCCTCGTGTTGAAGACGACGTGATCGAGAGATGATCACGATCCGAATCCAAATTCGGATCCAAAACGAGTTCTCAAAACTCGCTTCTCCGGAGAGGTGTTCGTCAACCGTTTGACGAATCCTTCATCCTCCACCTCAGAGGATTACCGGAGATCAAATCCCCGGTAAGTTAGCCGCTGTCGGAGCACTAACCGTCGTCCAAATGACGCTCCGACGAGAGGAGGAGAAGCTGTCCAGAAAACTGGACAGCTTGGTGGAGGAGTAGGCGCCGGCCAAAACAAGGAGAGAAAAAGCTCACCTTGATGCCGAACCTATAGGAGATCACCGGAGGGTCGCCGGAGGTTCACCGGCTGGAGCTTGGACGCCGACAAGGGTCTTGGACGGCGGCACAAAGCTGGGCGGCGGCAGCTTTAGGGTTGGCGCCGATTAACTCCTCCAAGGAGTGGGCGGCAACTCAAGGGGGGGGGGCTAGGGTTTGGATTAGTTAGGGTTTAACAATCCCTTAAGCCCACTTTTATAGAGAACTAATTCTCTTAATGGTGAATGGATCATATCCATAAAGCCCGTTAACCCGCTCCATTAAGATAAGTTAAAATAAACCAAACCATGATGGTTTATTTTAAGTTAAAACGAACCGAACCAACTTTTGGTTCATTCGTTTAAAATAAACCAAACCCTTTGGTTTATTCTTATCCATTGGATTAGAACCAAACCATTTTGGTCCATCCATTACGTCTTCATAAGACACGGCCCATCCACGCTTCCATTGCGACTGAAACGATTTCATGCTCGCTTTATGTTTGGTCCAACCAAACCTAGTTTCTCTGGTCCCGAGAATCCCAATTCTCAAGCTCGCTTTAAATCCTTTGGATTACACTCGCGTGTGACCAAATAGGTTCTCGGTTTATGTTGGCCGCCTATAATTAACCATTAATTATAGAACGATCATGAGTGGCACCTAGTAGTACATCATGATCCCCAATTAACCTGAAAAGATCAACGGTTGATCCGTAACTATTTCAAAACCCTTGAGCTCGAATGAATCGTGCCCCATTCCCTTCACTCATCTTATACCCACTTGGTTCGTGACATGGTCTATTGTGTCCCCACTAGGCCGACTACATCACACCTAGCCCAAGTATCATTTCCTCGTCCCACGATTCTAGTTACTCCACATGTATCGAAGAGTACCTTACTCTAAACATGTAATGCTTTGGCCAAAGACTTTAGTAACAATCCGACGAGAGGCCATGGGTATACATCTCCTCGCAAGGAGTGGTGAATCCTTTATAGGCTATTCAAACACCTTCGATCACTCGACTTATACCCAATCATCCCGGGTCCACATCTCCTTAGAGATGTTTGCTTAAGATGTCAAAGCATAAGTCTCCATGATCAAGATGACTTGAATACCGCAAGTCAAAGGAACATCGCACTTAAGCCACAAGAAGAACTTCATTGACATATCTATATATGCAGAGAACCATATGAAGTCTTACTACTGGTCACTCCAATGAACTAGTTACCATAACTAGCATCCACGATTAACTCGACATCACTATGTCTCCGGAGAATCACCGCTTGGATACACCAAGGAGTATACCTGCGTTAGTCTCACAGAATCGATGGTGTCCAAATCCATCAATTCATCGACTAGGGATAATTCCGATACATCACAATTACACATTTAGAGATACTCACTAGTTGTGATCCAATCACAAATTCTCTCATGCTGTGAATCGTATCGTGGGCATTCAGTAAATGAGTTTAAGATCCAATCAAATACATAAAACATGTATACTCAAATAGTGAATCTTCATTTATCATATAAATGGTTCATACATAAGGCGATTGCCTTAGGACATCTCTCATATATTACTAACAGACTCACTTGGCCTAATGCCAATCGCTACGTATCCAATACCATAAGCCAACATGACCTCAAACTTACTTTGAGGTAATGCTTTAGTCAAAGGATCCGCTAAGTTCCTTTCAAAGGGGAATTTTCTCGATTTGTATTTCGCTCCTACTTATGATCTCTCCGATAAGATGATAGCGCACACATGTTTGGATCGTTGATGAGACCTTGGCTCTTTCGTCAGGCAATTGCTCCATTGTTGTCGCAGAGACCGGTATTGCTTCAACAATGGCCGAATCACACCAAGTTCATGAACGAACTTCTTGATCCAAACCGCCTTTGCACGCCTCCGCCGCAATATATTCTCGCCTCGTGGTAGAATCCGCATCTCTTGTTTGGAACTTTTCCAACTCATCGCGCTTCATTCAAGGTGAACACGATCCGCATCGAGACTGAATCATCCTTGTCATGTCCGAAGCCGCATCTTTATACCCGCGTATCACCATGTCCCTTCTCCATATATTAGAACACATCCTTAGTTCTTCTCAAGTACTTAAGGATCATCTTAACACCACCCAATGATCCATTCTCGATCGGATCGCATCCGCCGTGACACTCAGAGCATACGATACATCGGGCCTCATACATAACATAGCATACATGATAGATCCTATTGCGGATGCATAGGGAATCTTACTCATGCAAATCCTCTCGCCTTCTGTGCGCGGACACATAGACTTCGAAAGGTGTACCCCATGCCTGATGGGCAGATAACCTTTCTTGGATTCCGACATGCTAAACCTCTTTAGCACTCGGTCTATATATGTAGACTGCGAAAGACCAAGCAACTGTTTCGATCTATCTCTATAGATCTTAATCCCAAGGATGTAGGTTGCTTCTCCCAGGTCTTTCATGGAGAATGTCTTGGATAACCAAACCTTAATCGATCAGAAGATTGACACATCGCTTTCCTATAAGTAATATGTCATCGACATACAATACTAGGAACACGATCGCACTCTACTAACCTTCTTGTACACACAAGGTTCGTCGATTTTGTGAGAAATCAAACTTTTGATCGTCTCATCAAAACGGATATTCCAGCTCCTGGATGCTTGCTTCAATCCATAAATGGATCGTCGCAACTTGCATACCTTGGTTTTATCAACCGATGTGAAACCCTCAGGCTGTATCATATACACGTCCTCGAGCAAGTTTCCATTAAGGAAAGCTGTTTTCACATCCATCTGCCATATCTCATAATCATAATGAGCCGCTATGGCCAGGAGCATCCGAATGGATTTAAGCATAGCTACAGGCTAATAGGTTTCGTCATAATCAACACCTTGCTTTTGACGATATCCTTTCGCCACCAATCTAGCCTTATAGGTAATCACATTACCATCCATGTCGGTTTTCTTCTTGAAAACCCACTTGCACCCTATAGGCTTTATGCCTTCAGGTGGGTAAACCAAGTTCCAAACTTGGTTTTCGTACATGGAATCCATTTCCGACTTCATGGCACCAAGCCACTTATCCCTTTCTGAACTTGTCAGCACTTCTTCATAACTGGTAGGCTCCTCATCATCAATGAGTAACACGTCGTTCGATTCGCTTACGAGAAATCCATATCTCTCATGAATATTGCGTGTTCTACCGTGATCTACGAAGATGTGGTGTTACAATAGGTCCAACCGATTGCTCATCACTATGAGTTGTCGTTGTGCTTCACCGTGTATCTCATTAATGTCTATTTGAGTCTCGAGCCTCCTCAAGCTCGACGACACTCCATCGCTTTTCTTGCAAGAGAAACTCTTTCTCTAGAAACACAAAGATGCCTTGAAACAAACACCTTTTGTTCCACAGATGATAGAATTGGTAACCCTTGTTTCCTTAGGGTATCCAATAAATAGACATTTATCGACTTAGCATCCAATTTTGTCCGATACACCGCTTCACATAAGCAGTGACAACCCCATATCTTCAAGTAAGATACATGAGGTTTCTATTCCATATCTCATATGGAGTAGTTGAGACTACCTGGTAGGCATTCTGCTTAACAAGTAAACACAAGTGCATAACCCCAAAAGGACTTGGGAAGAGTTGCATGATTCATCATTGACCTGACCATGTCCAACAAGGTCCGGTTACGCCTCTCAGATACACCATTATGCTGTAGTGTATAGGGCGGAGTCCATTGAGACAATATGCCATTGTCTCTTAGATAATCAAGAAACTCTTGACTTAAGTATTCACCACCTCGATCCGATCGAAGTATTTTAATACTCTTGTTATGTTGTTTCTCTACTTCATTTCTGAATTCTTTGAACCTTTCAAAGGCTTCAGACTTGTGTTTCATCAAGAACACATACCCAAACCGTGAGTGATCATCGGTGAAGGTAATGAAGTAGCTATAGCCTCCTAATGCTTGAGTTGACATAGGTCCACATACATCAGTATGTACTAAACCTAGTAACTCTCCCACTCGTTCACCTTTTCCAGTAAAAGGTAACTTAGTCATCTTGCCTTTTAAGCATGATTCGCATGTATCGTATGAATCCAATTCAAACGATTCCAGAATTCCACATCGGTGTAATTCGGACATGCGTTTCTTGCTTATATGGCCAAGACGACAATGCCACATATAGGAGTCTATGTGATTATCCTTTCGAGCACGCGTGTTGCTCGCTTCGATATTGAAAATGTCACTGGATACGTCCAACGTATAAATGCCATTACTCAAAGTTCCAGTTCCATAAAGTACGCCATTCAAAGTTATATAACAACAATTGTTACTAAACGTTAAATGGAAACCATTTCTATTTAAGCAGGAAATAGAAACAATGTTCTTTATTAGAGAAGGAACATAATAACAATTGTCCAGTTCCAAGACTAGTCCACTAGGGAGCTTCAGCAAATAAGTTCCGATGGCGACCGCATCAACCTTTGCTCCATTGCCAACTCGCAAATTTGACTCCCCTCTGACAAGTCTTCTTTTATTCCTTAGCCCCTGTATGTCATTACATATATGTGAGCTACACCCAGTATCCAATACCCAAGTGTCTAAGGAAATAGAATGACAATCAATAACGAAGATACCTGAAGAGGATGGGGCATCGGATGCCTTCTTCTTCTTCATGGACTCAAGATAAATCTTGCAGTTTCTTCGCCAGGGGCCTTCCTTGCCACTGATGGCAAGTGCCCTTTGGGTTCCGCCTTCTTTGCCTTTTTCTTTCCTTTCTTCTCGCTTCTTTTGCCTTCCTCTAGAACCTTTCTTTGAGGAATCAACTAATGAACCGCCTTCTCCTCATGCTTCATGTAAGGCTCCACGCCTTCAAAGATATCGAGGAGCTGGAATGGTGGATTCCAATTTGTTCATCCGATAGTTCATCACAAATTGCGAGAAACTCTTGGGCAAACAATGCAGAATTAAGTCAATACTTAACTCATGATCCATCACAAAACCGAGGGTAGCTAGCCGCTCGATGTACCCGTTCATCTTTAGCACAAACTGTACTACAGACGAACCTTCTTGCATCTTCGTGGTGAAGAGGAGCCTAGAGACCTCGAACCTTTCGGATCTCGCTTGCTCATCGAACAACTCATGAAGATGGAAGACCATAGTGTTAGCATCCATATGCTGGTACCATCGCCGCTAGCATGATGCAACTCGCCACCGTACCGCCACATGCTCGATAGACCAACATTTGGTCCAGAGTTGCATCGCCTTAGGAGGGTCAGGAAGAGGCTCTTCAAGGACATATGCAAGCTTTTCCGCCTTGAGAACAATTCTCAGGTTTCTAAGCCAGTCCAGGAAGTTAGGCCCAGTCAGTTTGTTCGAATCCAAAATAGTGCGCAAATTCAAAGACATCATGATCAATTTATTGACCTAGAAATACAAAACGAGCATATATGAGAAAATGATTTTAAAATGCATCAATATACATTTATAAATCCCATTCATTTTTCGAATTCAAAAAACCCAAAATCACTTCGGGAGATCGTAGGTCCATCTCCGAATGGGCTGATATCCATCATAGTTATGAACAACCTTGGAGAGAGTCCAACAAGCCATTCATAACTACGACGGTAGGTATCATCTATACCGATTGCATATCACGTATATGCAACTATCACAATGTGCTATCAACTAATTGAATGTTCACACATACATCGGGTTGTTAACACATTAACAAGTATGCATCATATGCATAGCACCCAACTTCACCTCCCTTTACATCGACCTTGGAGAGAGTCCAACAAGCCGATGCTCGTGTTAAAGCCAACCCATTAATCGGATATAGTTTTAATATGGTTAGAGCGCATTCAACCAATTAGCCCAGCTTGGAGAGAGTCCAACAACCAAAGCTAACGATTGACCTCTGACTCTTACCATATTAGTATTAAACTATTCCATGGTTTGAACATATTCAGGTTCGAGCCGGGCTTGGAGAGAGTCCAACAACCCAAACAAGAAACAAAACTCTAGTTCTAACCATATTAATGGAATGTGTAGGCTTTAATATTGATTAAGGGTTTTTATGTCTCATCCTCTTTGCATGCAAATAACTATTATCTACATGGCATGGCATACGTGGCATGGCATACATGACATACATCTACATGTCACGACACGCATGGCATAATGTTATGCATCTAATGCAATTACATGGCATACAATTATGTCATGTATATAATTTCCTTATATGTCATAACTATTTATGGAAATAAAATATGTTTAAGATTTGATTCTTCAAATCAAATCATAATTAAATTAGGAAACAAATTTCCAAATCTAATTACATATTTCATTCATGGAATTATTTGATTAAGGAAAATCTATTTAGGAAACCAATTTCCTAAATCTTTAAAACTACTTATGGAAATTAAATATTTTAAGATTTGATTTCCCAAATCAAATCATGATTAAATTAGGAAACAAATTTCCAGAATCTAATCAAATATTTTATTTATGGAAAATATAAATTTCCATAAATACTTCCAACTTTCCAAAAGTGGAAGATTTCCATAAATACTTCTAGACTTTCCAAAATTGAAAAATTTCCATAAATACTTCTAAATTTCCAAAATTTAGAAAATTTCCAGAAATACATTATGACTATCGCAAAACCATTTTACGATTATGTCGAAACACAACCTGGGCTCTGATACCATCATGGTTTCCTAAGATCACAAGGCAGTGTGTGTTCGATCATGTTTCGTAAACATGAACACAGCGGAAGCAATTAAAAATAATAAATCTATATTTATTACAACACACACAACACACGCATGCTATTACAACAAGTGTAGACATAACCGTAAATTAAAATTTGCAATAAAAGGAAATTAAACTACGTTATACCTTCCGTATGACGTGTAGCGGGAACGGCATCAACCAGAACGATCCTCGTAAGAATCGTCTCTATCCGTATCCACGCCGAGCTCCTCGGGATGACTTCGCTAAGTCACGAGCTTCGTCTTCGTACGGGTTACTAGCCTCGTGTTGAAGACGACGTGATCGAGAGATGATCACGATCCGAATCCAAATTCGGATCCAAAACGAGTTCTCAAAACTCGCTTCTCCGGAGAGGTATTCGTCAACCGTTTGACGAATCCTTCGTCCTCCACCTCAGAGGATTACCGGAGATCAAATCCCCGGTAAGTTAGCCGCTGTCGGAGCACTAACCGTCATCCAAACGACGCTCCGACGAGAGGAGGAGAAGCTGTCCAGAAAACTGGACAGCTTGGTGGAGGAGTAGGCGCCGGCCAAAACAAGGAGAGAAAAAGCTCACCTTGATGCCGAACCTATAGGAGATCACCGGAGGGTCGCTGGAGGTTCACCGGCTGGAGCTTGGACGCCGGCAAGGGTCTTGGACGGCGGCACAAAGCTGGTCGGCGGCAGCTTTAGGGTTGGCACCGATTAACTCCTCCACGGAGTGGGCGGCAACTCAAGGGGGGGGGGCTAGGGTTTGGATTAGTTAGGGTTTAACAATCCCTTAAGCCCACTTTTATAGAGAACTAATTCTCTTAATGGTTAATGGATCATATCCATAAAGCCCGTTAACCCGCTCCATTAAGATAAGTTAAAATAAACCAAACCATGATGGTTTATTTTAAGTTAAAACGAACCTAACCAACTTTTGGTTCATTCGTTTAAAATAAACCAAACCCTTTGGTTTATTCTCATCCATTGGATTAGAACCAAACCATTTTGGTCCATCCATTATGTCTTCATAAGACACGGCCCATCCACGCTTCCATTGTGACTGAAACAATTTCATGCTCGCTTTATGTTTGGTCCAACCAAACCTAGTTTCTCTCGGTCTGAGAATCCAATTCTCAAGCTCGTTTTAAATCCTTTGGATTACACTCGTTGTGCGTGTGACCAAATAGGTTCTCGGTTTATGTTGGCCGTCTATAATTAACCATTAATTATAGAACGATCATGAGTGGCACCTAGTAGTACATCATGATCCCCAATTAACCGAAAAGATCAACGGTTGATCCAGAACTATTTCTGAAACCCTTCAGCAGCTCGAATGATTCGTGCCCCATTCCCTTCACTCATCTTATACCCACTTGGTTCAGGACATGGTCTATTGTGTCAGTCCCCACTAGGCTGACTACGTCACACCTAGCCCAAGTATCATTTCCACGTCCTACGGATTCTAGTTACTCCACATGTATCAAAGAGTACCTTACTCTAAACATGTAATGCTTTGGCCAAAGACTTTAGTAACAATCCGACGAGAGGCCATGGGTATACATCTCCTCGCAAGGAGTGGTGAATCCTTTATAGGCTATTCAAACACCTTCGATCACTTTGACTTATACCCAATCATCCCGGGTCCACATCTCCTTAGAGATGTTTGCTTAAGATGTCAAAGCATAAGTCTCCATGATCAAGATGACTTGAATACCGCAAGTCAAAGGAACATCGCACTAAAGCCACAGTAAGAACTTCATTGACATATCTATATATGCAGAGAACCATATGAAGTCTTACGGCTGGTCACTCCAATGAACTAGTTACCATAACTAGCATCCACGATTAACTTTGGACATCACTATGTCTCCAGCCAGTGAGAATCAGCTGCTTGGATACACCAAGGAGTATACCTCGTGCTAGTCTCAACAGAATTGATGGTGTCCAGATCCATCAATTCATCGACTAGGGATAATTCCGATACATCACAATTACACATGTAGAGATACTCACTAGTTGTGATCCAATCACAAATTCTCTCATGCTGTGAATCGTATCGTGGACATTCAGTAAATGAGTTTAAGATCCAATCAAATACATAAAACATGTATACTCAAATAGTGAATCTTCATTTATCATATAAATGGTTCATACATAAGGCGATTGCCTTAGGACATCTCTCATATATTACTAACATTTGGCACCGATTTCTTGGACGTTCTTGAGGTGATTTGCTGGTATAAATAAGGGTCTTGAACCACGGTTCAAGCAATCAACAAGCAAGCTCTTTGTAAAGTTTTCTTTACTTGCATTTTAGTGTATTTTGCTTGTATTTCATTCTTATTGTTGTAAGAATTATTGTACGAGGTTTCTCCACCTCTGGATTGTTCTGAGAAGGAGTTATTATTGATTAGTGGTGTGTGGTCACATCGCTAGAGCTCGATTTGTTGAGTATGAACTGTTCGGTTTTGAACCACGTTATATCGTTCTGTCTCTTGTGCTTGTGTTGTATTTATTTTTTTAATATATATTCCGCTGCGTTAACAAGTATTGTAGAGACGAACATGATCAAATTCCATCAAACAACGCCGATGCTATTCACCCCCCCCCCTCTAGCGGGCAACACGATGCTAACACCTTTGGACCGAATTGGAAAAATATCATGAAAGTCCATCACCGGTCCATGAATAAGAGGAAGAAGAGGAATGTCCATCGGCTCAATCGGAGGAGGCCAAAGAAACAAGTTTATCCTCACAAGAAAGTGAGGAGTCAGAAGTTGAGAAGGAATCAACTTTCGGATTGGTGGAAGAAGAAGAATTGGAGGAGGCCCCCACCTCTAGGATTGAGGGGGAGGATATTAGATCGTCGGAGCAAGGGCAAGAGCAAGAAGAGGAAGCCTCTACCTCCAAGAGACATGAAGAACTCACTTTGGCCACCACCTTTGACCTAGGTAACTCAAGCACATTAATAAATAATAAAAATCATATTATGTGTTTTGAGTGTAGGGAATATGGGCACTATAAGAGCGAGTGCCCTAAGAATGTCAAGAAGGCTAAACTGGTGTCAAAGGTCACGGATATCAGTGCCCCAACACACAAGAACAAGGAGAATGTGATGTGCTTCAAATGCCATCAAAAGGGGCACTATAGAAGCCAATGCCCTAGGAGAAAAGAAGGAGCATCAAATGTAGGGGGAGCCTCTAAGGCAAACCCTAATGTACATTTTAGTAATGCATCTTCTAGTTTTAATGTCAAAAAGCATGCTAGAAATAATTTAAACAATCTTGCTATTGTTCATAAGGAGCATGCTAGAAATAATAAATTATATTGTTTAGGGGCTAAACATGTTAACTTTAGAAATAAGGAGAAATTTGGGACTAATGTCCTTAGAAAAATCCTACCGAGGGAAACCATTAGGTAGATAGAGGATCATTTAGGCATTAACCCTAAGAAGGGTAGGTATATGCCTAAAGGAAATGGTTATGCCCAAAGACTAAATGAAAAAGAAAAAATTGGGAAATTAGAATTAGAAAATCAAGTTTTGAGGTCAAAACTTAAAAAATTAGAAAAGACCCTTAAGAAAGTGCAAAATCAAATGCAAGGGTAAAATAGTCAAAGCTTATGGTCTAGGAGTCAAAGTCAAAGGCCTAGGAGACAAGAACCATCCAAGGGCAAGCTTAAGCCCAAAAAGACTTATCACAATGTTCCATTCGATTATGGAACTCAATCTAGGTCTAGAAAGACCAAAGTTACTAGGGAAGTCATCCCTAAGGGTAACCAAGGTGTGTGCCTAGTGGCTAGGGTTTCAAGAAAACCTAGAGAAGCCACTAAGAAGATTACAAGGGGAGTTACCCCTAGAGTTAACCTAGGTAAGACCCAAATGACCAAGGCTTCAAAGCCTAGAAGGGTCATTAGAAGGGTATCTAGGGAAGTTATCCCTAGTGAATACCTAGTAAACCCAAGGAGCTTAAATAGGCTGGGTTCCTAGGAGCGTGATCGATTCACGCTAGATGAGTTAGGTTGTATCAACCTTGATTGGATGGGTAGTTAACTCATCCATAGCAAAGTTGACATTTTAGGTCATTTTCAAGGTTATGGATACCTTGGAAATAAGTATTAATTATAATCCTAAAGGTCTCTAGGATGTGCCAATGCATTTTGAAAATTATGAAAAATCAATCAAATTGACACAATTAGGGTTGGCAGAAGGTTGCTCACTTTAGTAGTCGACTGTTGGTTTGATGTTGCGAGCACAAAACGCTCGGTAGCCGATTGCGCAATCGACTACGGCTTTGACAGTCGATTGCCAGGTGACCCGTTAGAGTTTTTCAGCATGGATCAAGCTGTTGTCTCACAACGGAACTATTGGAAGTCGACTAATAGGCAGAAATCCTGGTCACGCAGAGGCATAAAAGGAGCTCGACGGGAGGGATTTCAACATCAATTTTCTTGGGCAATTTGGAGCGATTTGCTGGTGCAAATCAGGGTCTTCAAGGCTAGTCCAAGGCATGTTAGTTATAGCCCTAGAACCAATCATGTGATGGTTGAATAGGGAACATTTTGTATCATATTCTATAAAGACAAAGGATTGGTTATTATATTTACGTCTTGCTTATGCCAGCTAAATTAAATATAATAATGCCCTAGAAAAGTAGGTTCTTATCTACAACACATCAATTGGCAGAATTGATTATGAGAGGCTGTAGAGAACACTTTCCTAAATGTTCCTAGTCAAGTATTAATATGCAAGGGCAATATTAATACATAAAGACTAGCATGTAGGTCAATTGATGACTTGATCTCACAAGTCATGGATATATGATATCAAGTTGACACATGGGTATATATTAGAGAATATATACTGAACTGACCCGCCATGAGAAAGTTTCATGGATCGTCATATGAGTGTCATAAACTTTCTCATGTGACTATTGGTATGAATAGTCCTCAAACCTGAAGTCACTACGGTTTTCTACATAAGGAGTTATGTACTTTGGTATCATCAAACATCACCCGTAACAGGGTGGACCATAAAGGCGATTACTGGGTATATAACAAATTATGCGGAGGGATGTGAGTGATGTAGATGGGATCTATCCCTCCCATATGACGGGAGTGATATCTGTGGGCCCCTTGATTGAGTAGAACTACTAAAACACATGGCCATTCTCGAATGAGTCAATATGAGATATTGAGCTCATTTGTTTGAGTTAGTTTACTCAGGGATCAAGAAACACATAGATTGATCGAGGATGACACGGTCTATGCCTCATTGGTCAATCTGATATCAAGGATAGAAGGACACGGTCATACATTATAGTAGTCACGGAAAGGTTAGTCGGATCTTGACTTATTTCGTAACTTGGGTAGCAATGATGTATTGCTAGATGTCGCTCATTGCTTGTGTATCTAAAAGAGTTTAGATCCACTGCCAACGTTATGAGAGCCTATAGGGTCACACACAAAGAGCATGATGATTAGAAGAATTAGTACATTCTAGTTTGACTAGAATAATTTGGGAATAAGCTTAAGTACAAAATGGTTTTTGGACTTTAAGCTTAATGAGAATTTTAGCTTGTTGATTTAATGAGATTAATTCAATATGCTACGCTTATTAATTTAATAAGATTAAATAAATATGTTATCATGATAGCCTAAGCTTAATTGATTTAATAAGATTAATTCAATATGTTACCTTATTGATTTAATGACATTAATTCAATATGATAACATAAGCTTATTGAATTAATAAGATTAATTCAACATGCATGAATGCCACATAAGCATGCCACCTAAGCTTGATGAGGTGGAAGGAGACAAAGGGTTTTGACCTTTGGAATTTCTCCACATGTGGCCGGCCAAACAAGGAGTTGATTATTTTTCAATGCAATTGATTGTATTGAATGTGATAGGAGGTGAAAGGTTTTTTTCAATCCTATAAAACACTCTATGGGGTGGCCGGCCAAATGGTGAAAGCTTGAGGCTTGGAGAGAGCTTGGTGTTGAGAGGCTTTGGTTGTGTGGCTTTTGTGAGTGTAGGCTAGCAAGAAGAGTGGTCTTCTTCTTCCTTTCTCTTTTTCCCTACCTTCCTCTCCTTTAGGGACTTCTCTAGCAAGAAGTAAAGGAGAGCTCTTCTAGTTTCTTTTGTGAGACAAGAGCTTGCTCGTGTGGATACATATAGAGGCACGGACATTTGAACGTGCTAAAAGATCCAACAAACCCAAGGAGAAGCGGGATTAAAAAGGGCACGCAACAAAGGTAATATTCTCCTATAAGATAAGTTTTTTTTTCTTTTAGAGAAATTTATTTTTTGTACGAGGTTTTCTTTCGCAAGGATCACTTGGAAGGGATCCTATTTTTCCGTTGCGCATATGCTATTTTGCATAAAAAATCCCTACAGTGGTATCAGAGCCACTTGCGAAAGATCGTATAAAAAAAATAGGTTTTCTCTATTTTATATATGATATAGAAGTAGGATAAATTTTATTATGAGTTGATAATTGCATTAGCAATTTTTCAAACATAATAAAATATCCGATGTCTTTTAAAAGTTAAAATTGACATGGTGCATGGTTATGGCCTAGTCCCAAAAAGTTTGTGAATGTGTGTGTTGTAATTCTTAATACGGCCTGCGTGTCGTGCCTTTCTCCTAAAATTCTTGTTGTAAAAATTAGTTTTAGACTCGAATGTAACTCGAGTATTTCTCCTTTTGTAATATACAAAACAAAGATGGAGGGTCCATTGGAAGATGACGTTACAAGGAGGAAGTCAACAACACAAGACAACCAAAAGGAAGCACTTGGGAGAAGATGCTATCCCTAGGTTGACCAATCAATCTTTTCATTGGCTTGAGAAGATTGTAGAATAAGGGCCATAACCATGACACGCTTAGTTTAATATGTATGTGATGCATGTTAATTTAGCTTATATGTGATGTATGCTAATATGTATGTGATGCATATTTAAGTTTATTTCTTAATAAGTCAAAAACGATATGCCTACCAAAGTTTGGTACTCACTACTTCCTCGATCATTTGTTGTTGGGTTTGCCAAAGCAAAGCAATGCATTTTATCTTGGAAGAGTGCGAGTGGACAATCGTGATGTCCCGCTATCAAACTTGGTTAAGACTTAATTAAGTTTTTCTTAATTAATTAAGAAAGTAGAGGCATATATTAGCTTTGAACATAAGTTTTAAAAATTAGTTTTGTGTGATTTCCGAACATCAGCTTTGTCTTAGAAAGTGGTCGCTGTTCGATATCAAAGAAGGCCTTTGTGCCTCACCACTACCGAAGTGGGGTTTAGGAATAAGCACTAAACTAATCTAAACTTAACCAAAGCTATTAAAGAGTTACATCAGATGTAATTGGCAAAAGATTGCCTACCTAATCATACTACGTCTTGGGCGATTAGTCAAAGCTAACTCAAGACGAAGTATGATGTGGATCTTTATCCCATATAAATTTATAGCTAAATAGAAGCTAATGATGTAAGCAAAATGTGTTTGCCTACATCAATGATTAGCTCATATCAAAGCTATGAGAATTTAGTGGGAGCCTCATTTAATTAAAGGCCTAATTAAATGACTTAGGTATGATACTTAATTTTGCATTTTAATGTTGTAGATCACCATGTCATCTAACACGACACACCCCCTCAACTTGCGATCTGTCCTTGGGAAAGAAAAGCTCAATGGAGCTAACTTTCTAGACTGGTATAGGAACTTGAGGATTATCCTCAAGCAAAAACGTAAACTATATGTCATAGAGCAGTCTATCCCTGAAACACCCACCCCTGCGGCCACTCATGCTGAAAAGGATGCTTATAAGAAGCATCAAGATGACGCATTAGATGTGTCATGTCTTATGCTTGCCACCATTAACTCTGAGCTTCAGAAGCAACATGAGAACATGGATGCCTATGGTATGGTTGAGCATTTGAAACAACTATATCAAGGACAAGCTAGGCACGAGCGTTTTGAAGTGTCTAAGGCTCTTTTTGCATGCAAGATGCAAGAAGGAACACCTGTAGGAACTCACGTACTTAAAATGATAGGGTACGTTGAGAACCTTGAAAGACTAGGTTTTCCACTGAGCCAAGAATTAGCTGTTGGGATGTATACTGAAAGCCTAGCTCTTTTGTATGAACATCTTTATTTTGAAATAAGAATCACATGATCATTGTTTGCACATTATATTTATATGTGTGCATATTGTCTAATATTTTACATTGTAGATAACATGGTGCCTGGGTGCGGCACAGAAGATCATGTTATCAGTCCCTTGTAGAATATAAGTAAAGGCTCACAACCAAGATAGTTTTGGACAAACCATTGGCATGGTTGTAGTGTAGCTTGGTATTGTTTTATCTTGAACATAGAGTTACACTAGTACACCTCGGTGTATTGAGCAGGACCGACATAGAGGTGATTCAATTTATTGCTGACTACATAATTGAATCGGACCTCGGATATTATGTTGTACATGCTCTTAATCCCGATATAATAACGGACACATGTACTTAATATTTATTTCTTTGATTTACCAGAGGGTGAGATTTCTATGGATTAAATCAATATGCCCGGTAAGTTGGGAAATGATATTATTTACATGGTGTGCCGTTGATTATAGGAGGAATCCGTGTCCTATGTATTAGGTTGATGATGTCCCCTTGAGGAGCTCATAAGGTTCATCATGTAAACCCTGCAGGTTGACTTAGTCAACATGATGATAAGGTTGAGTGGTACTACTCGAGGAGTTAGATGTTAATTAATTGATGGTCAGTAAATCAATTAATTGACGGACAGTCGATATCTTAAACACGGGGAGATGGATGTACAAATAATATATGGAGCCCATATTAATTTATGGGGGTTGGTGAGGTAGTTCGATGATGATCCTCTAGTGGAATGGAACATCATTGATGGATCAAGTTTGTGTGGTTTCAATCCATCGTAGCCTAATATAAACCTCATGAAGTCTAGATCAAATGATGGAAAACAAATCTCTAGATCCGACGGTTGGGATTAAATCCCTAGAACCGACGGTGGAGATTAAATCTCTAGATCCGGCGGTTGGGATTAAAACCCTAGAGCAAGCGGTTGAGATTAAATCTCTAGATCCGGACGGTTGAGATTAAAACCCTAGAACCGATGGTGGAGATTAAACCAAGGCCCTAAACCTAACTCTATATATAGGGTGGGCGGCAGGAAAACCTAATTGAGGGCTTTGGCTTGGCGGCAAGAAAGTGGAGGAGCTAGGGTTTTGGGTGGCCACAAAGGAGAGGGAGCTTCTTCTTCTTCTTCCTAATGGTGGCCGACATCCTTCTTCCTCTTTCCTCCATGGTTTGGCCGGCGCCCATGCTTCTCCTTTTGATCTAGGTTGATGATTTGGTTTTGGAGATTTGGGTTTTGCCAAACCTAAAGTGGGTGCAAGAAACCCTAAGGGAGTTAGAGTTTTGCCTATCTTTGGTTGGCAAGAACCCTAGGAGGTTAGGAGGTTGGGCGGCTAGGTTATGGAAGCTAAGGTGGGCGGCAAATATAGGAGGAGGGTTCTTCTTCTTCCTAAGGTTTGGCCGGCTCCTACCTTCTCTTCCTTCTACCTTGGTCCGGGCTCAACCGATTTCCTATTCTCCCCTTCACTCCATCTTGGTCGGCGGCACCAAAACTAGGGTTTGTCCCTAGTTCGGTTCCTTGGTTGTTTCCATTATGTTCTCTCTATTCTTGGGGTCGGCGGCATCAATCCTTTTGTGGATTGGTGGTTGGCTCAAGAAGAGAAAGAGAGTTCTTCTTTCTTTGGATTGAAGAAGATCTAGGATGCTTCAACTTGTGGAGGATCTTCGCCCTCACGAAGTCTACAAGGAGGTTAGGACATACGATAGAAGATCAAGAGGTATAAAAGTTTCACAACTTTTATTATTGTTCTTTTCATGTTCTTATTTGATATGCTAGCTTATGTTCTTTATGTTAGTATATGTTGATTATACTAGTTAGCATTTGCATGTATTTGTATAATCATGGACCCCGATAAGAAACACAAAAACCGGCGATCCATCCGTCGTCTCTTCCGCGGCTAACCGACTAGAAGAGTTGTGTTGCTTGAACAACTAGTTTGTCCAAGCGATCGCTCAAGTCGTTAGCACGACGACGAATTGGTTGTGCTTAGGAAACTCATCCCATCCGGATTAGTTTTCATTAGTGAAAATTTTAATCCGGGGACATGGGAGCCTATGAGCATTCTGAGGTATAGCACATTGCCAACATTTGGTATCAGAGCCACGGTTTCCGGTTTTGTGTGTTTTGGATTCGGTTACTTTCACGCATTTATCATATATTGTGTATGCTGGATAATAGTAGGATGTGCGTAGGCTAACTTTTTGGTTGCAGGCATAAGATCCAACTATTATGGCTATATATGTGTGTATGTGATTGCATGTGTGTGTGATTGTATATTATTTGAATCCTCGGGGTTGACGAGGCTAGATTAGTATTTAATTTTTGTAATTAAATACGACATTGTTAAGCTCATTTTAGTTTACTTTCGATCTAGATTATTTGTACACTCCTTCGTGGAGTATAGGATCGATGGATGTAAATTAAAATGTTTTATCTCGGCTCGGAACTCTTTGGTGACTTGCGCACGGGAAAAGATGGAGCGGATGAGGTGGCGACACGACGGGACGCATATTGGAGAACAATGTCATAATAGTTGGAAAAATTCTGATTTTTCCATATTTATTGCTTATTTGTTTTATATGCATGTTGTGTGTGCTTGAAAATTCCTCATTGTCAATTTACTAAGTGGGAGAGGGACATTTTAATTAATTCCCGCGGCCTCCATTACAATTTGACATGTGATGCAACAAACTTGCGCGTCGGCTTTGAGTGCCTTCCTCCCCATCGGATGAGTTTGTTTGCGGATCACTAGGTCAAATAATGGTTATAGGAAATTATCTAGGAGCGTGTGTACTTCCACAGCGGTAAGGCACATAATCCGAAATAATTCCCTTAGTACCGTGTAATGGTGCACACTTAGATGCAAATAAAAAGTAGTTTTATTTGTAGGGCCAAAGAGAAACCAACTATTAATTTTATTTGTCAAAAATTAAGGTTGACAAGATAATAAAATTAATGGGTTAAACCTCCTCTTACAAATGTAGAATTCGTATACGTCCACACTATCGTGGCATGCGATATTCTCGGTGTTTGAGGTGTTGGTTGATTTCAAAATTTTATTGTTTGAGGAATCAATAATTTTTATTGAAATCTACAGTTGTGCTTGAAAATTCCTCATTTTCAATTTACTAAGTGGGAGAGGGATATTTTAATTAATTCCCGCGGCCTCCATTACAATTTGACATGTGATGCAACAAACTTGCGCGTCGGCTCTGAGTGCCTTCCTCCCCATCGGATGAGTTTGTTTGCGGATCACTAGGTCAAATAATGGTTATAGGAAATTATTTAGGAGCGTGTGTACTTCCCATCGGTAAGGCACATAATCGAAATAATTCCCTTAGTATCGTGTAATGGTGCACACTTAGATGCAAATAAAGTATCCTCCCAATCAGATCCTTTGCTTTTATTTGTAGGGCCAAGAAGGAACCAACTATTAATTTTATTTGTCAAAAAGTAAGGTTGACAAGATAATAAAATTAATGGGTAAAACCTCCTCTTACAAATGTAGAATTAGTATCGTCCACACTATCGTGGCATCGATATTCTCGGTGTTTTGAGGTGTTGGTTGATTTGAAATTTTATTGTTTGAGAATCAATAATTTTTTGAAATCTAAAGTAATGATCTATGTGATTCTTAGGATTTTCAAAATTGACTTTGATCCACTTATTTTGATACTAAAGGAAATAAACTTATTGTACCCAAATTATATTGATTGAAATGAATCCAAATATTGTCTTATCTGCTAGTATGCAATCTTGAGAGTGTCCTCAAGCCATCATTGCTCAAAAGAGTTTCTACTTCTAAGTCGAAGGCAAGAAGAAGAAGAAACAAGGTAAGATGGTGCGAGGATCTCGAGGAAGAGTGAAGAAGCGAAAGGCAAGTACTTCACTTACCAGGCGGGATGGACATTGGAAGAAGGACTGTCCCAATCAAAATAGAACATAGGTATATCTTTTGGACTAGTCATTGAAACATGATTAGCGGTGATATCTACGCACTGGTGAGTAGATACGGGAGCCACTAATCATGTCTGCAACAATTTGCAGGGGTTCCAGGAAACCCGATGACTAGTTGAAGGGGAGATTACCATTTACTTGGGCAATGCCATGAAGATGGCGGCTATTGCAGTGGGAGATGTTTTATTTATCTTTTGAGAAAAATAAAGGTTTTGGTTCTTAAGAATTTCCTTTATGTACCCTTATTTAGAAAGAATTGATTTCGGTTTCTAAATTGTTTTTGGATGGATAATCTATTTCTTATCATGACATATTTGTTATAAAAGGAATAGGGACATTATCTATTCAGGTACATAGATAGGAAATTTATAGCTTGAACCACAAGCTCCCACGGTGCAAATAGAAGTTTATAACTCATCTTCTAATTCTAATAAAGAGAAAAGAACCTTCGAAGATGAACCAAATATATCTTTGGCTTCTTAGGCTTGGTCACATTAACCTAAGCAGAATTCAAAGGTTGATAGCTGATGGACCTTTGGGTTCGTTAGTGGTGGAGGATCTCCCAACCTACGAATCTTGCTTGGAGGGTAAGATGACCAAGAGGCCTTTCAAGGCCAAGGGGTATAGATCCAAAGATATGTTGGAATTGGTTCATTCTGATTCGTATGGTCCTATGTCTATCCAGGCAAGAGGTAATCTTGAATATTTCGTCTCTTTCATAGACGATTATTCAAGATATGGATGACACTGCGATCTGATCGTGGTGGTGACAACCTCTTGGGAGAGTTTAGGAACTACTTATCAGAGGTTGGGATTCAATCCCAATTTTGTGGCACACCCTGACAGTGTAGCAGTACGAAGGAATAGGACTCTTATGGAGATGGTTAGATCGATGATGAGTTATTCTGACTTGTTTTATAGTCCTAGAGATCAGAGGGTGATCGTTAACACGAATGCCAGATTTCTAGAGGAAGACTATGTGATAAGCCACAAGCCCAAGGGTAAAATTGTTCTGGAGGAGTTAAAAAGGGAAGTCACTTCTTTAGTACCACCGGTACAAGAGGACATACCACATGTCACTGCACCGCGTGTCACAGAGGATACACAGAAGATACCTCGTCGTAGTGGGAGGGTTGTTAGACAACCTCTTAGATTCATGTTTTTGGACAAATCTTCTGATTTGGTCCCTAGCAAACAAGAACCTGATCCCTAGACATACGACGAGGCAATCCAAGATATAAATACAACATCTTTGCAAAGTGCAATGAATACCGAGATTGAATCTATGGATTCAAGGCAGTGCAGGAGCTCTTATGCATAGCAACTCATATGGATTATGAGGTGTGACAGATGGATGTCAAGACAACATTCCTTAGTGGAAGTCTTGAGGAATCCATCTACATGACGCGACCAGAGGGATTCATTGCTAAGGGCAAAGAGAGTTTTGTATATAAGCTTAATCGGTCCGTTAATGGACTGAAGCAAGCTTTGAAGTCTTGGGACATCTGCTTTGAGGAGGTAAATCCAGTCTTATGGATTTATTCAAAGTTCGGATGAGTCTTGTGTATATCAGAGATGTGACAGAAACGTAGTGGTTTTTTTGTACTATACGTAGATGACATTTTGGTGGTTGGCGACAACATCGAAGTGTTATCAGACGTAAGGGTATGGTCGTCCAAACAGTATGATATGAAGGACTTGGAAGAAGTGGGTCACAACCTTGGGAACAAGGTTGTTGTGCTTATCCCAAGCTTCATACATAGACATGGTTTTGGATCGTTTTAGCATACAAAACTCCAAGAAGGGTTTTCTACCCTTCAGGCATGGAGTTCCTTTATCTAAGCAGATGTGTCCTAGATCATCTGAAGAGATAGAGGAGATATAGGCAGGTCCTTATGCTTCGGTGGTAGGAAGCCTAATGTATGCTATGTACGAGACCAGATATCTGCTTTGCCTTAGGCATGGTCAGCAGATATCAGAGTAATCCAGGACAGGGACATTGGACTGCGGTAAAGCATATATTGTAGTGCCTGAGAAGGACTAGGGATTATATGCTAGTTTACCGGGCAGACCAATTACTCCCTATGGGTTACACGGATTCTGATTTCCAATCTGATAGGGATAACAGTAAGTCTACCTCAGGGTTTGTGTTTACTTTGGGAGGTGGAGCCATAGTATGGAAGAGTGTCAAGCAGAAATGCATGGCGGACTCCACCATGGAAGCTGAGTATGTGGCAGCCTATGAGGCAGCCAAAGAAGAAGTATGGCTCAGGAACTTCTTGATGGACTTAGATGTGATTCCTGGTTTGCCCAGAACTATCACAATTTATTGTGATAACAATGGTGCAGTTGCAAACTCGAAGGAACCACGAGCCTATAAGGCTAGTAAACACATAGAGTGCAAGTACCACCTGATACGAGAAATCGTAAAGGAGGTAGAAGTTGCTGTCGCCTAGATTGCATCAGAGGATGACCTGGTAGACCCTTTCACTAAGGCCTTTCTGGCGAGAGCTTTGATAGGCATGTTGAAGGAAGGGGAATCAAATGTATGGCAGTATAAGGACAACATAGTCTTTTAGTATAAGTGGGAGATTGTTGGGATGTATACTGAAAGCCTAGCTCTTTTGTATGAACATCTTTATTTTGAAATAAGAATCACATGATCATTGTTTGCATGTTATATTTATATGTGTGCATATTGTCTAATATTTTACATTGTAGATAACATGGTGCCTGGGTGCGGCACAGAAGATCATGTTATCAGTCCCTTGTAGAATATAAGTAAAGGCTCACAACCAAGATGGTTTTGGACAAACCATTGGCATGGTTGTAGTGTAGCTTGGTATTGTTTTGTCTTGAACATAGAGTTACACTAGTACACCTCGGTGTATTGAGCAGGACCGACATAGAGGTGATTCAATTTGTTGCTGACTACATAATTGAATCGGACCTCGGATATTATGTTGTACATGCTCTTAATCCCGATATAATAACGGGCACATGTACTTAATATTTATTTCTTTGATTTACCAGAGGGTGAGATTTCTATGGGTTAAATCAATATGCCCGGTAAGTTGGGAAATGATATTATTTACATGGTGTGCCGTTGATTATAGGAGGAATCCGTGTCCTATGTATTAGGTTGATGATGTCCCCTTGAGGAGGTCATAAGGTTCATCATGTAAACCCTGCAGGTTGACTTAGTCAACATGATGATAAGGTTGAGTGGTACTACTCGAGGAGTTAGATGTTAATTAATTGATGGTCAGTAAATCAATTAATTGACGGACATTCGATATCTTAAACACAGGGAGATGGATGTACAAATAATATATGGAGCCCATATTAATTTATGGGGGTTGGTGAGGTAGTTCGATGATGATCCTCTAGTGGAATGGAACATCATTGATGGATCAAGTTTGTGTGGTTCCGATCCATCGGGTGGCCAAGACCCAACTCCTCCTCATGGTCCCTATCGTAGCCTAATATAAACCTCATGAAGTCTAGATCAAATGATGGAAAACAAATCTCTAGATCCGACGGTTGGGATTAAATCCCTAGAACCGACGGTGGAGATTAAATCTCTAGATCCGGCGGTTGGGATTAAAACCCTAGAACTGACGGTTGAGATTAAATCTCTAGATCCGACGGTTGGGATTAAATCCCTAGAACCGACGGTTGAGATTAAATCTCTAGATCAAATGTTTGAGATTAAATCTCTATATCCGACTGTTGATATTAAATCCCTAGAACCGACGGTGGAGATTAAATCTCTAGATCCGACGATTGAGATTAAAACCCTAGAACCGACGGTGGAGATTAAACCAAGGCCCAAAACCCTAACTCTATAAAGGGTGGCTTAGGGTGGGCGGCAAGTTTAAGAAGATGGAATATGGAAAACCTAATTGAGGGCTTTGGCTTGGCGGCAAGAAAGTGGAGGAGCTAGGGTTTTGGGTGGCCACAAAAGGAGAGGAGCTTCTTCTTCTTCTTCCTAATGGTGGCCGCATCCTTCTTCCTTTTCCTCCATGGTTTGGCGGCGCCCATGCTTCTCATTTTGATCTAGGTTGATTATTTGGTTTTTGGAGATTTGGGTTTTCCAAACCTAAAGTGGTGCAAGAAACCCTAAGGAGTTAGGGTTTTGCCTATCTTTGGTTGGGCGAAGAAACCCTAGGAGGTTAGGAGGTTGGGCGGCTAGGTTATGGAAGCTAAGGTGGTGGCAAATATAGGAGGAGGGTTCTTCTTCTTCCTAAGGTTTGGCCGGCTCCTACCTTCTCTTCCTTCTACCTTGGTCCGGGCTCAACCGATTTCCTATTCTCCCCTTCACTCCATCTTGGCCGGCGGCACCAAAACTAGGGTTTGTCCCTAGTTCGGTTCCTTAGTTGTTTCCATTATGTTCTCTCTATTCTTGGGGTCGGCGGCATCAATCCTTTTGTGGATTGGTGGTTGGCTCAAGCAAGAAGAGAAAGAGAGTTCTTCTTTCTTTGGATTGAAGAAGATCTAGGATGCTTCAACTTGTGGAGGATCTTCGCCCACACGAAGTCTACAAGGAGGTTAGGACATACGATAGAAGATCAAGAGGTATAAAAGTTTCACAACTTTTATTATTGTTCTTTTCATGTTCTTATTTGATATGCTAGCTTATGTTCTTTATGTTAGTATATGTTGATTATACTAGTTAGCATTTGCATGTATTTGTATAATCATGGACCCCGATAAGAAACACAAAAACCGGCGATCCATCCGTCGTCTCTTCCGTGGCTAACCGACTAGAAGAGTTGTGTTGCTTGAACAACTAGTTTGTCCAAGCGATCGCTCAAGTCGTTAGCACGACGATGAATTGGTTGTGCTTAGGAAACTCATCTCATCCGGATTAGTTTTCATTAGTGAAAATTTTAATCCGGGGACATGGGAGCCTATGAGCATTCCGAGGTATAGCACATTGCCAACATTAGCAACCGATGTTATCCTGCAATCATTGCCAGAAGCATATAATCAATTCGTCATGAATTATAACATGAATGAAATTGATAAGCCTTTGCCTGAGATTCTCAGCATGTTAAGAACTGCTGAACCGAATCTCAAGAAGAAAGTTAGTAACGTACTAATGGTCAAGAAGGGAAAAGGTAAGCGCAAAGGCAAGGGTAAGACCCAAGCCAAAGGCAAGGCCAATTCATCCACTTCAAAGGGTAAAGGTAAAGTACCTAAGGAAGGGGACTATTTCCATTGCGGTGAGATTGGACCTTTAGGCAGCAAAGTCTACCTTGAGAAGTAAAGAAGAAAGAAGTGGGACTTACGCCTCGGTATACGTTATAGAAGTTAATCTATCTATTTCTTCTACATGGGTATTAGATCTGGGATGTGCATCTCACATTTGTACTAATGTGCGAGGGGTGAAATAGTAAACCTAATGGCAAAGCTAAGTGGACCTACTTAGCAGTAATGGCTAAAAGTCACCAGAAATGTAGGAACATATTCTTTGTCTTTGCCCACCGGGCTTATCTTAGAACTAGAGGAGTGCTTTTATGTACCGCATTAACGAAGAACATAATTTCTGTATCTTGTTTAGACAAGAAAAACTTTTCTTTTATAATAAAGGATAAATGTTGTTCCATTTATTTGAATGAAATGTTCTATTGTAATGCACCACTTATGAATGGTCTCTATGTTCTAGATTTAGAAAACCCAATTTATAACGTAAATACCAAACGGTTCAAATCGAATAATTTGAACCAAACATATCTTCGCATATCGCCGCCGCCTAGGTCACATAAATGAAAAACGCATATCCCAACTCCATAAAGATTGATTATTGGACTCATTTGATTTTGAATCTTATGAGGTATGCGAATCTTGTTTTTTAGGAAAGATGACTAAAACTCCATTTAGTGGACATGGCGAGAGAGCGACGGACTTGTTAGGACTCATACATACTGATGTATGTGGCCCTTTCAATGTCGAAGACAGAGGAAGCTATAAGTACTTTATTACTTTCACCGATGATACGAGTAGATTTGCTACTTATATTTGATGAGACATAAGTCGAATCCTTTGAAAAGTTCAAAGAATTCAAGAATGAAGTACAAAACCAACTTGGTAAGCGTATTAAGCTACTTGATCGATCGAGGTTGTGAATACCTTAGTCAAGATTTTCATGATCACCTGGATAAGTGTGGGATAATATCCCAACTCACTCCACCTGTAACAACACAATGTAATGGTGTATCTGAGAGGAGAAATCGTGACTTATTAGATATGGTACGATCAATGATGAGCCGGTCGATCTACCTACTTCCTTTTGGGGTTTAGCTCTAGAGACGCTTCACACTTAATCGCGTCCCATCAAAAGCCGTAGAAAAGACACCATATACGTTATGGATGGAAGAGTCCCAAAATGTCTTTTATAAAGATTTGGGGTTGTGAAGCTTATGTTAGACGTCAAGTCTCAGATAAACTAGGACCCAAATCAGATAAGTGTTATTTTGTAGGATATCCAAGGAAACTAAGGGATATTACTTTTACAATCCCACACTTGGCAAGGTGTTTATTGCCAGAAATGTTGTTTTCTAGAAAGAGAATTTATTTCTAGAAACACTAGTGGGAGTAAAATTCATCTTGAAGAAATTCAAGATGAAGATAACACTAAGGCTTCGATGGAAAAATGAACAGGCACCACAAAGTGTTGTGGATGAGGAAATTGTTGCCCAAAGAGTTGTGGAGCAAACACCTGTTCAAGTAGACCAACCTCTTCGTAGATCTGATAGGATCCGTCATCAACCCGAGAGATATTCTTTTCTCTTGATTGACAACGGTGATGTATTGCTTGTCAATCTTGACGAGCCTACATCCTATCAAGAAGCTATGATGAGCCCAGATTCCGAGAAATGGCTAGAGGCCATGAGATCCGAAATGGAATCCATGTACACTAACCAAGTATGGACTTTGGTTGATCCACCTGAAGGGGTAAAACCCATTGGGTGTAAGTGGGTCTTTAAAGTAAAGACTGACATGGATGGTAATAAGCATACCTATAAAGGTAGATTGGTGGCTAAAGGATTCAAACAAATTCATGGTATTGACTATGATGAAACCTTTTCACGATTGCGATGCTTAAATCCATTCGGATCATACTTGCTATCGACCTACCACGATTATGAGATCTGGCAGATGGATGTCAAAACCGCTTCAATGGAAAGCTACTCGAGGATGTGTACATGACACACCGAGGGTTTTGAAGATCCAAAGCATCCCGGAAAGGTATGCAAACTGCAAAGGTCCATTTATGGACTAAAGCAAGCCTCTCGAAGCTGGAATCTTCGATTCGATGATGCAATCAAGGAGTTTGGTTTCATCAAGACTGACGATGAACCTTGGGTCTACAAGAGAAATATTGGGAGCACAGTTGTATTTCTTATCTTGTATGTAGATGACATACTTCTCATCGGAAATGATATTCCCTCACTCCAGTCTGTGAAGATGTGGTTAGGGAATTGTTTCTCGATGAAAGACTTAGGTGAAGCTGCCTATATTCTAGGCATCAAGATCTATAGAGATAGATCTAAAAGATTACTTGGCCTAAGTCAGAGTACATACATTGATAAAGTGCTAGATCGTTTTGCTATGCAAAATTCCAAGAAAGGATTTCTGCCTTTATCACATGGTGTGAGTCTTTCGAAGACTTAATGTCCCTCTTCTAAGGAGGAGAGAGATCGCATGGATAAGATCCCTTATGCATCTGCTATAGGGTCTATCATGTACGCCATGCTTTGTACTCGTCCTGACGTCTCATATGCTTTGAGCATGACGAGTATATACCAATCGGATCCAGGTGAAAGTCACTGGATAGCAGTCAAAAATATTCTTAAATACTTACGAAGAACGAAAGAATATTTCCTGATATTTGGAGGCAATGAGGAGCTAATCAGAAGGGTTACAGTGATGCAAGCTTCCAAACAGACAAGGATGACTATAGATCGCAATCGGGGTACGTGTTTTGCCTGAATGGTGGAGCTGTGAGCTGGAAGAGTTCGAAGCAGGACACAGTTGCTGATTCTACAACATAAGCCGAGTATATTGCTGTGTCTGATGCAACAAAGGAGGTTGTTTGTCTCCGCAAGTTAATCAGTGAACTTGGGGTAGTTCCTAGCATTGCAGATCCAATAGACCTCTATTGTGACAACAATGGGGCTATTGCACAGGCTAAGGAACCTCGATCACATCAGCGGACCAAACACATACTGCGGCGCTTCCATCTCATTCGAGAGATCATCGATAGAGGAGATGTGAGGATATGCAGAGTACCGACAGAAGCTAACATCGCAGATCCATTGACCAAGGCTTTGGCACAGAGGAAGCATGATGGTCACACTAGGTCACTAGGTATCAGATATTATAGTGATTTGTACTAGTGCTAGTGGGAGATTGTTAGTTATAGCCCTAGAACCAATCATGTGATGGTTGAATAGGGAACATTTTGTATCATATTCTATAAAGGCAAAGGATTGGTTATTATATTTACGTCTTGCTTGTGCCAGCTAAATTAAATATAATAATGCCCTAGAAAAGTAGGTTCTTATCTACAGCACATCAATTGGCAGAATTGATTATGAGAGGTTGTAGAGAACACTTTCCTAAATGTTCCTAGTCAAGTATTAATATGCAAGGGCAATATTAATACATAAAGACTAGCATGTAGGTCAATTGATGACTTGATCTCACAAGTCATGGATATATGATATCAAGTTGACACATGGGTATATATTAGAATATATACCGAATGACTACCATGAGAAAGTTTCATGGATCATCATATGAGTGTCATAAACTTTCTCATGTGACTATTGGTATGAATAGTCCTCAAACCTCAAGTCACTATGGTTCCCTACATAAGGAGTTATGTACTTTGGTATCACAAACGCCACCCGTGTGGGTGGACCATAAAGCGATTCATCGGGTATATAACAAATTATGCGGAGGGATGTGACAGATGTAGATGAGAACTATCCCTCCCATATGACGGGAGTGATATCAGTGGGCCCCTTGATTGAGTAGAACTACTAAAATGCATGGTCATGCTCGAATGAGTCAATATGAGATATTGAGCTCATTTGTTTGAGTTAGTTTACTTAGGGATCAAGAAACACATAGATTGATCGAGGATGACACGGTCTATGCCTCATTGGTCAATCTGATATCAAGGATAGAAGGACACGGTCATACATTATAGTAGTCACGGAAAGGTTAGTCGGATCTTGACTTATTTCGTAACTTGGGTAGCAATGATGTATTGCTAGATGCCGCTCATTGCTTGTGTATCTAAAAGAGTTTAGGTCCACTGCCAACGTTATGAGAGCCTATAGGGTCACACATAAAGAGCATGATGATTAAAAGAATTAGTGCATTCTAGTTTGACTAGAATAATTTGGGAATAAGCTTAAGTACAAAATGGTTTTTGGACTTTAAGCTTAATGAGAATTTTAGCTTGTTGATTTAATGAGATTAATTCAATATGCTAAGCTTATTAATTTAATAAGATTAAATAAATATGTTATCATGATAGCCTAAGCTTAATTGATTTAATAGGATTAATTCAATATGTTACCTTATTTATTTAATGAGATTAATTCAATATAATAACATAAGCTTATTGAATTAATAAGATTAATTCAACATGCATGAATGCCACATAAGCATGCCACCTAAGCTTGATGAGGTGGAAGGAGACAAAGGGTTTTGACCTTTGGAATTTCTCCACATGTGGCCGGCCAAACAAGGAGTGTCAATGCAATTGATTGCATTGAATGTGATAGGAGGTGAAAGGTTTTTTCAATCCTATAAAACACTCCATGGGGTGGCCGGCCAAATGGTGAGAGCTTGAGGCTTGAAGAGAGCTTGGTGGTGAGAGGCTTTGGTTGTGTGGCTTTTGTGAGTGTAGGCTAGCAAGAAGAGTGGTCTTCTTCTTCCTTTCTCTTTTTCCCTACCTTCCTCTCCTTTAGGGACTTCTCTAGCAAGAAGTAAAGGAGAGCTCTTCTAGTTTCTTTTGTGAGACAAGAGCTTGCTCGTGTGGATACATATAGAGGCACGGACATTTGAACGTGCTAAAAGATCCAACAAACCCAAGGAGAAGCTGGATTAAAAAGGGCACGCAACAAAGGTAATATTCTCCTATAAGATAAGTTTTTTTCTTTTAGAGAAATTTATTTTTTTTGTACAAGGTTTTCTTTCGCAAGGATCACTTGGAAGGGATCCTATTTTTCTGTTGCGCATATGCTATTTTGCATAAAAAAATCCCTACAAGGCAATCAACAAGCAAGCTTCCAAAAGATCTTTTGTAAAGTTTTCTTTACTTGCATTCTATTGTATTTAGTTTATTATTGTAAACTCTTGTATGAGGTTTTTCCGCCTCCGGATTATTCCGAGGAGTGTTTATTAGTGGTGAGTGTATCACTAGAGCTCGTTGAGCTCACCGCGTGGAGTAGAAACTCTAAGGTTCTGAACCATGTATATCGATTGTCTTGTGCATTGTATTTGTGTTTGTGTTGTATTTCTATTATTTCCACTGCACTAACAAACATCGTAGACAATCAAGCATGAAGAATGATCAAATTCCATCGAAGCGACGACAATGCAATTCACCCCCCCCCCCCTCCCCCTCTAGCGGGCGCATAGGTCCTAACATAGGTTGCGGGGTAATATTGAAAAATAAGTGTCTGCGAAATATATTTCAAAGCATTAACATCACAGATTTGGAAGTATGCATTACAGAATTGGGTAATATGAAATTTCGTAGAAATAGTTATATTGGATATGCACAGCACATATTCAGAAATGATAATTCAGAATAAAAATAAACATTCATTGCCGATTCAAAGACTGAATATTCATTACAAAAGGTTAAGGAATTGTTCATTACAGAAGTAGTCATTATAATTTTATGATTCTGAGTCAATATCTGACTCAGTATTGAAAGTCTCCGATGGGAATTTGTCAAAAGCAGCTCCTATATCTAAAATAATCTCAGTTTCTTTAGAGGAAAAAAGACCTTTTTTATTGGTTGCCTGCAGAGCTCCTTCAAAACCCCTCTGGAAGTACCTTCCATATTTGGTCGCCATATTAGTTAAGAGTTTGGTTTCTTGAGATGCCCAGCCTTCTGCCTTAGTTTCTTGTAGATTGGACAGTTCTTTGTGAAGTTGGACCGCATTGCATGTTTGTTCAATAGCGACCTCAGATAATTTCTAGAAATGTTGCATAAATTTTGGGAGCATAATTAGATGGTCCAAAGAGGTGAAAAGCCTCTTCTTTTATAACCACTCAAACCCTAACTCGTTGAGATCTGGATATGGGTCAAAGCTCCACATCACCCCACTTTGTGGGGAGACTATCTTGACTTTCTTCTAGATGATCAGCTTGACCATCATTCGACTAATCCCCCTCAACAGTCGACTAATGGTAGGATCAGTCGACTACCAATAGCCTTCAGTCGACTGTTAGCTTGATCACTCACCTGCAACATAGAGTTAGCACAAAAATATTGAGTAATGGAAATTACGACGGTTCCTTACCATCTAATCTCGATCTAGACCTTCCTCTAGAAGTCTTAGTCGGATCACTGCCTACGATCATCCCCATACAGAGGACACGACCTAACTATCACTTCACACTCGGTGCTTACCTCTAGTCCTCATGACCTGTCACTTAACCTCTGGTTGCCACCTAAGTTCCTTGACTCCAACAAGGTTCTCCTGGTGTCACCCGACCACCACGGTTTCTCGTCCTGAGATTCTCTGGATGCCATTGACCTTAGCATAGCTTAAATCATTTCCTGCACACTCAACCAAACACATGAGATAATAATAATAGCTTAACTTTGAACCTTTTCCATAATCAAAACCTAGGTTCAATTATCTGGTGCGTCTGCACCAACACAGAAGGTATAGTAGTGGGTTGAGGCATTTCTATTTGTGACAGTAGAGGTTGAGGTTGCTAACTTTGAAATTCAAAAAACCATTGGTTGAAGCTGTGTAGTTTGGAGGTGCTCTATAGAATAAACAAATGAAATTAAGGTGGAAGATTTATTTGTATTATGAAATGAGTTAGTAAAAAGGATATAAAGCTTACCATATGGAGACTCTGATGAAGCTCTTGTAGAAATAGGGGAATATCAGTGCTGGTGAAGAGGGGAGCAGTTTGTGGTGGAATGGAGGTTGAGGCAGGAAGGGGAATTTCTGAGAGAATTGAGGTAGGAGGTATAGTAGGAGAATTAGGACTAGATAGGGACATGGGAAGTTCTTGAGGAGAAGAAGGAAGATGGTTGGTATAGGCATTTGATACAACTTATACCAGAAGGTCAAGGGGAGAAGAGGTGGTGTATTCAGGTACTATGAGATTTGAAGAAGGAAGGGGTTGTTGTTGTCTGATGGGGCGGAAGGAAGCCAAAGGAAGATTGTCAGTAGATGAACTTGGAGAAGGGGATGAGGATAGGTCAATAAGAGTATTTGAAGAATCAAGAAGTGAAGTAGGTGTTGCTTCAAGGGGAAACAATTTTAAAGGAGGGAGAGATGAGGGTGTTTCTGTGGGAAGTAGGAGGTTAAAAGGAGGAAAGGGATTTTGAATGGGTTCATGGGGGGAGGAATAAGGTCAGTGGCGATTAAGGTAAGGGTTGGGTGTTCGGGCTCTTTAAGTATGATGATAGGGCTTTGGGAGAGTTTAGAAGGGACCTGTGATAAAAATGTATAAACAATTTTTTGTGAGGTAGTTGCAAGAATTAAATTGAGATAATTAAAATAGGAAGTAGTTGAAAAAGGGGTAATTACTGGTGAGGATGGTCCTTGGTTGGAATTGGAAGTGGAAGATGCTTGAATTTTTCTTCTTTTCTTCTGCTGCTTTTTTGCCAAGGTTCTAGAAATAGCAATATGCATCATGTCCTTTGCAAAATAAGTAGGTTAGCATACATTCGTAAGTAAAAGCAGTGAGTATACGGTGAATTGATGCTTACCTATGGGGTGAGACTCAGTCGTTTGAATTGGGGACAACCCGTAGTAAGATAGTATGGACTCTTGCAAGAGTTCGGTAATGCTGAAGTGATGTTGTTGAGAAGGGGTTCAATGGAGGGGAAGTTAACATAGGACTTGATGCCTTTGAGCTCGGGGAGTCGGGGAAGAGCAGTTCTCTAGGTTAAAGGAAATTGAAGGACAGGGTCTAAAGCAACATAGAAGTACATGTCTTTCCATCCCTTATGAGAAGTAGGCATGTCAATAAGAAATTGATAATCTTGGTATGCCATAAAGTAAACACGTTGGTATCAGCCATTTTAAGTCGATAGAAGCAATGGAAGATGTGGGGAGTTTAGGGAATGTTGAGGTGCTTAAAGATAATTAGGGTTCTGGTGAGGATGCGGATGGAGTTGGGGGTTAGTTGGTTGATGGGGAGACCATAGAATACTAGGATTCCAAAGAGTGGTTTCAGGACAGGAAGACGAAGGCCTCCTTCGAGTTGGCCTATGAATAGGGTATTGGTGTTCTTATCTAAGAATGGCTTGTTGGACTCACTCCAAGGTTGTTCTTATCTATGTTGGATATCAGCCCATTCGGAGATTGACCTACAATCTCTCGAATTGATTTTGAGGGTTTTTGAATTCGAAAAATGAATGGGATTTTGTAAATGTATGTGGATACATTTTAAATCATCTTTCTCATATATGCTCGATTTGTATTTCTAGGTTAATCTATTGATCATGACATCTTTGAATTTGTGCTCTATTTTGGATTCAAATAAATTGATTGGGCTGAACTTCTTGGACTGACTTGGAAACTTGAGAATTGTTCTCAAGGAGAAAAAACTTGAGTATGTCCTCGAAGCGCCTCTTCCCGCCCGTCCTAGTGATGATGCAACACCGGATCAATTGTTGGCCCATCAGAAACATATGAGTGATTCTGAGCAAGTGAGTTGCATCATGCTAGTCGCTATGGTACCCGAGCTGTGGAAGCAGCATGAGCGTATGGATGCTCATACCATAGTCCTTCATCTTTATGAGTTGTTTGATGAGCAAGTGAGATTCGAAATGTTCAAAGTCTCCAAGCTCCTCTTCACCTCTGAGATGCAAGAAGGTTCATCTGTGGTACTACTCAACATGCTGAAGACTATAGAGCCTTCTGAGAAGCATGAGCAAGGGACGGTGCTGTTAGTTGATTCTTGAAGAAAAGTTCTAAGATGAAGTCAAAGGAACAACAGAAGGGGAAGAAGAAAAAAGCTAAAAAGGAAGAACCAACTCAAAAGGGCACTTGCCATCATTATGGCAAGGAGGGCCATTGGCGAAGAAACTACAAGATGTTGATGTAGTAAGCATCACTCCTTAGTTTTGATGTATGAACTACAATTAATAGTTAGGACTCAAGTGTGATCTAATATAAGTGTTAAGTGTGCAGGCTTAACAGGAAGTCCTAGTAGGTCATATTGACTGGATACTAGGCATGAATCTTGACAGATCAGAAGGATCGGACACCAGGCATGAAGTCCAGATGGGTCGCGTGGACCGGACATTTGGCATGAAGACCGGTTGGGTCAGGAGACCGGACAATCGGCAAAAAGTCCAACTGGGTCAGGCAGATCGGATAGCTGGTGGAAGCCCTGGTGGGTCAGATCGAATGTCAAGAATGGTAAATCCGGCAGGTAGCCAGCAGGTAAGCCTCAGTGAAGAGGTGAGGCCGAGTCATTTTTAGGGGGACAAAGCTAGGCGTCAATCTGACCAAAGTCCGCATGGGACTTAGTAGTCGAGATCGAGCAGTATTACTAATGCTATTGCATTTCATATTATTTATTTTGTGTTAATTCTATTTTACAGGGATCAGTCGACTGAATGGATTCAAGTCGACTGAAGTCCAGTCGACTAGAGATGTATCAGTCGACTGGATACCTATTTGGCAGGATCAGCTAGTGATCGATCAAAGATCGTACGACGCAGATGTAAAGGGCTTGAGTCTACTGAAGAGTTTGAGTCGACTGAAGAGAGAAATTTCCCAATGCGGAGCCAAGTGACGTGGAGTCGACTGAAGAGGATTCTGTCGATTGGAAGACCACGAATTCCATATCGACGGGCTGATGTGGAGTCGACTGGAATGCATTCTAGTAGATTGGAAAGAGTTTATAAAAGTCATGCTCGACCAGAACTCAGAATCAACATTCATATACGTCAAAGTGCTACCAAAATTTCCTCACGATCACAAGAGCTTCAACCATTCAGAAGGACACTTTTCCGACACCTCAAGCTGCATCCACTACTACATCTTGTGTCGGTATAAAGTAGTCGTTAACTTTTTTATTTTTTTCTTTTAAATTCAATTTAAAGAGAGTAGATTGTTACTCTTTTCTTACATTTGTAAAAAATGAACTCCCTCAGAAGTCGAGAGTTCTCGAATAGGAGGGCATTATAGATATTGCCCATCGAGGTAGTTCATTGTAGAGCTACGGTCCTTGAAGTAGCAATCCAGTCCGGGTTATGAACAAAGTAAATTACTGTGTCTCTTATTGCATTTCATTTCCGTTGCATACTCATATTAAAAGTAACCAAAAAATTATTAAACATCGAGATTCACCCCCCTCTCTCGGTTTACTCGATCCTACAATTGGTATCAGAGTAGGGGCGCTCCGAGTTGGTGAAACCACCATCGTGAGCTTTAAGTTTCTTTAGAATAATTTTTATTGCATTAAAATAATTTTTATTGTATTAGAATAATTTTTATTGCTTTAGAATAATTTTTATTGCTTTAGAATAATTTTTATTGCATTAGAATAATTTTTTGCATTAGAATAATTTTTATTGCTTTAGAATAATTTTTATTGCATTAGAATAATTTTTGTTGCTTTAAAATAATTTTTTGCATATTAAATTAATTTTCTACATTTTAAAAATCGTTAAAATAATTTTTTTGCATATTAAATTAATTTTCTACATTTTAAAATTCGTTAAAATTATTTTCTGCATATTAAATTAATTATCTGCATTTTAAAATTCATAAAAATAAATTTCTACATATTAAATTAATTTTTTGCATTTTAAAATTCGTTAAAATAATTTTCTGAATATTAAATTAATTTTCTGCATTTTAAAATTCTTTAAAATAATTTTCTACATATTAAATTAATTTTATGCATTTTAAAATTCGTTAAAATATTTTTCTGCATATTAAATCAATTTTCTGCATTTTAAAATTCATTAAAATAATTTTCTACATATTAAATTAATTTTCTTCATTTTAAAATTCATTAAAATAATTTTCTGCATATTAAATTAATTTTCTGTATTTTAAAATTTATTAAAATAATTTTCTACATATTAAATTAATTTTTTGCATTTTAAAATTCATTAAAATAATTTTTTGCATATTAAATTAATTTTTTACATTTTAAAATTCGTTAAAATAATTTTCTGTATTTTAAATTCATTTTCAGCATATTTAAATTAAGTAAAATAGTTTTCTACATATTATGATTTTTTTTAATTCAATTTTTGTCCTTAGAAAATATTTCATTGATAATGTCACACTTAGAGGGATACAGTACCGTTCGCCCTCCTCTCTTTAATGGAGAGAACTTTTCCTACAGGAAAAGGCGAATGAAGTGCTATCTGAAGACCGATCTAGAGGTCTGGTTTTCAATTAGGAAAGAGTTTATAGCTCCGGTAGATGACTCGGGGGAGTTGTTAGAACCGGAGAAATGGACCTCGGATATTAGGAAGAGAGCTCAAGTCAATTACAAGGCACCTAACACCTTGCAATGCGGACTTACTAAAGAAGAGCTAAATAGGATAGGTCCATTTGAAAATTCTAAAGAATTATGGGAGAAGTTAATTGAATTGCATGAGGGTACAAATGACACTAGGATAGCCAAAAGGGACATGCTTTTAAATAAATTATTTAATTATAAAATGAACGAAAACGAAAATGCTAGTCAACTTCATACTAGGATTAAAGATATATTAAATGGATTACATTTAATAGGACACCAAATAGAGAATAGGGATTTAATTAGGTATACCCTTAAGGCATTCCCGAGAAATGCCTTATGGACATCGATTGTCGATGCCTATAAGGTATCTAGGGATCTCTCCACAATTAGGTTAGATGAACTATTTTATGAACTTGAACTACACGAACAAGCTAACTCGGGTCAAACCGAGAATGGTATAGCTTTGATGGCAGGTTCAACTAAAAAGGAAAGAAAAGTGAAGGTTGAGTCCGAAGACGAGTCAGAGTCGGAAACAAACGGAGAAGAGGAGATTGTAAACATGGTAAGAAAAATGTTCAACTGAATGAAAAGATTTACAAAGAAAGACGCCAAAAAGGTGGCTGACAACAATCCGAGACCTCGATCGGAAGTAACCTACTACGAATGCAATGGAAAAGGACATTACAAGTCGGAGTGCGCAAATTTAAAAAAGGAAGAAAAACCAAAAAAGGAAAAGAAGAAGAAGGCTCTTAAGGCAACATGGGATGAGTCGTCATCTGAGCAGTCGGATGTGGAAGAGACAAAGAGAAGCTTCATCGTGTTTATGGTCGAATCCATATCCAGAGCCGAGTCGAGTTCCGAATATGAGTCCAATTCCGAATCCGAGAGAAGCCACGGATCCGTATCCGTTTCCGAAGGTTCAAATGAGATAACTTCTCCATTAGAAGATAAATTATATAATATCATTGCATGCTTAGGTAGGAAGTTAGCTAAGTTCGAAAATCGAGTCGACTCCCTACTTAAGGAAGTCCAAGTACTTAAGGAGCAAGTCAACTCAAAGACTTCGACTTGCCAATTTAAGGATAGAGACTCAACTCAAGTTGGAAAGCTTGAGGAAGAGAACTCAGTCCTAAAAAGGCAAGTAGAAGATCTAACTGGATCTTTGAAAAAGTTCACATCGGGTTCTAAGTATCTCAACATGATGCTTGGATCTCAGCGAGTTATGTACAACAGATCCGGACTCGGGTATAAGGCTAAGTCCACCTATAAATCTTACATGTCATTACTTAGCTGAAATGCTAAGAATCAAGTCCAAGCATGGGTTCCTAAGTCTAGCTTAGTCAACCAAGTTGGACCAAATCAATTTTGGATTTCCAAGAGTCAAGTTCACTTAGTGAACAAAACTCAAACTAGCTACCATTTAGGGGGAGCTAACACCTTTCTTGTTTCCTTGTTTAGTTAAACACTTGCATGTTTTAGCTAACTTTTCTTGTTTTAGTTTAACACTTGGTTGCTTTAGTGTACCTTCCTTGTTTTAGTTAAACACTTGAATGTCTTAGTTTAGTTTACTTGCTTAATGTAGAATGGACTAGATAGGAAACAAAGTAGCTTAAACTTGAACAATCTAGTACTAAGACAAGTGAACTGATAGTAAGTTGGGGAAGCTCTTCGAAGTGCATGTCTAGGAAGTGGTCATTGCTCCGATAATCAAGAAGGTCATGTGCTTCGCCATGACCTGGTGCACTAAGTCGAGTGGAACTGACCGAAGCTAACTCACTAAGTCTTTAACTAGTTAGACCAAGGCTTAATATAAAGTGAATCAAGTACTTGATTCCTTTATTGACTTTGTCTAGGAAGTGTTCGTTGCTCCGATAATTAAGAAGGCCATGTGCCTCGCCACGACTTGGAAGTCAATATTGGAAAAACCTACTTGACTAGCTCAAACCAAGCCTTAATCTAAAAAAAGTTTAAACACTTTGAAATTGCTCATTTAATTCAATAAAGATAAAAGAAATCCTCATCTCACAAAACTCATAAGGATAAGTGTATTTAAAACCTAGTTTGGGTGAGATGATTTAGGATTAAAATACACTTTAACCAATTTTTTTTTTCAACATACTTTAGTTAACCTACCTTAATTAACTCAAACAAAACAAATATACCTAACTAAAACAAATTATCTTGACTTAATTTAATTCAACACAACCTAATTTACTATACTTAAGCTTAACTAAATCTAACTTATTAAATTTATATTAACAAAACATAACCCAACCTAATATACTCAACTATAATTTACTTTCTTAACAAATTTACAACTTAAAAAAAATTGTTTGAAAATTTTGAATTTTTCATGGGGACTTGTGAATATTTTGAAATATTTTTTAAATATTAAATTTTTTAGGGGGAGTTTCTGAAAATGTTTGAAAATTTTTGAATGGGGATTTTTTTAAAAAATATTTGAAAATTTTGAATTTTTCATGGGGACTTGTGAATATTTTGAAATATTTTTTAAATATTAAATTTTTCAGGGGGAGTTTCTGAAAATGTTTGAAAATTTTTGAATGGGTAGTTTTTAAAAAAAATGTTTGAAATTTTGAATTTTTCATGGGGACTTGTGAATATTTTTTAAATATTTTAAAATTATTAAATTTTTTGTTGGATCGAAGCGGATCGCTAAGGGGGGGTGAATAGCGATAAAACTTTTTCGTACGAATTCGTTTCAAAACACTTATATGCAGCGGAAAGATAAATAAAAGATAAAAGAGACAAGTAGATTTTTTACTTGGTTCGTAGCCTTCGGCTACTACTCCAAGGCCCTAGTGATCCTTGATCACGCACGGAGGGCAAATCACTAATGAACTCCTCCTCGTTGGAGGTAGGAGTTATTCGGATACAAAAACCACGAAAGAGACTCGAGATAGAGGGACACTCCCCCTCTTCTCGTTACGATAAAACCAAAATAAAAAGAAGTACAGAATTGAATTAAACTTAGATTATACCGACGACTCGTAGATGGAAAGATGAAACCCTAGTCGTCGTGTCTGCAGAGCTTCGTTGTAGGAATGTCAGAGACTCGTAGCGTACCGGAAGCACTTGGAAGCTTTTAAATTGATGAAAAACCCTAGGACAAGCCCTCCTTTTATAGCCTTTGAGCCCCTCATCGAATGGGTCTTCAACCAATCACAAATGGGCATAAAACCTCCTTGAAAAGAGGTGATAAGATCATCACCAATCGATGGCGAGATCATTCATCGACTCGTGCAATGATCGACCGATTGATTGGCGGCTTGAGTCCTCCAAGCTAACAGTCGACTGATGCTTGATGCAAGGCAAAGTTAGCTTAAAGAAAACATTATTTCAATGACCTTCGACCGTCCGATCTCGACCTAGACCATCGATGGGATGTCTTTGGTCGGATCTATGCTTAAGACCATCCCCGTAAGGAGGATACGACCTCACTTACACTCGCACACACGAGCTTACCTCGATACTTACCATGTCGCTTTTGCTTCCGGCCTTCCACTCGATTCCTTCGGCTCCCTCTGAAGTCACTCGAGTGTCACCCGACCACCGCGGCTTCCTCCGGGTGTCGCTAGCCTTCAGCTTCAGCTTTAGCACTTTTCTGCACACTCGATTCAGCTCGTGAGATAACGATATATCCTTGACTTTGCGTCTTTTTCCATAATCAAAATATAGGTTCGACTTAGGTGCCCCTGCACCAACATTTTTCAGGGGGAGTTTCTGAAAATGTTTGAAAATTTTGAATAAAAAAGTGTAAAATTTTAATTATTCAAGGAAAAGTTGATAATTCTTGAAATTTTTTTGAAAAGGTTAAAGTGTTCAAGGGTAGTTTTTGAAAATGTGTCTTGATAAAATATAATATACTAAGTTCATATCTTTAATTTCACCATTATTTTGATGTATACCAAAGAGGGAGAGAAGAGATATAAAATTATAAGATATAAATTTAAGAAGAAGAGAGATAAAATTAGACAAGATGCAACAAATTGATAAGGATTAATGCATGTCATACATGGTTAAATTTATGCATCTATATTCATTACAAAAGTTGTAAGTTCATTTCTTATACATGTTAAATATGGAGATTGGTATTTGATTCTCCTAACTTTAACTGATATGTTGTCATACATCAAAAAGGGGGAGATTATTGATGTAGTAAGCATCACTCCTTAGTTTTGATGTATGAACTACAGTTAATAGTTAGGACTCACATGTGATCTAATAAAAGTGTTATGTGTGCAGGCTTAACAGGAAGTCTTAGTAGGTCATGTTGACCAGATATTAGGCATGAATCTTGACAGATTAAGAGGACCGGACACCAGACATGAAGTCCAGATGGGTTACGTGGATCGAACATTTGGCATGAAGACCGGTTGGGTCAGGAGACCGGACAATTGGCAAAAAGTCCAGCTGGGTCAGGCAGACGGGACAGCTGGTGGAAGTCCTAGTGAGTCAGATCGGATGTCAAAAATGGTAAGTCCGACAAGTAGCCGGCAGGTAAGCCTCGAGTGAAGAGGTGAGGCCGAGCGATTACGTATTGCTATCTCTGTGAATGCTGCGTGAATGTGGTCCGCGTGGGACTTAGTAGTCGAGATCGAGCAGTATTACTACTGCTATCACATTTCATATTATTTATTTTGTGCTAATCCTATTTTTCAGGGATCAGTCGACTGAATGGATTCAAGTTGACTGAAGTCCAGTCGATTGGAGATGTATCAGTCGACTGGATATCTATTTGGCAGGATCAGCTGGTGATCGATCAAAGATGGTGCGACTAGATGGAAAGGGCTTGAGTCGACTGAAGAGTTTGTGTCGATTGAAGAGAGAAATTTCCCGATGCGAAGCCGAGTGACGTGGAGTCGACAGAAGAGGATTCAGTCGACTGGAAGACCACGAATTCCATATCGACGGGCTGATATGGAGTCGACTGGAATGCATTCCAGTCTACTGGAAAGAGTTTATAAAATTCGTGCTCGACTAGAACTCAGAATCAACATTCATATACGTCAAAGTGCTGCCAAAATTTCTTCACGATCACAAGAGCTTCAAGCATTCAGAAGGACTCTTTTCTGACACCTCAAGCTGCATCCACTACTACATCTTGTGTCGGTATAAAGTAGTCATCAACTTTTTTATTTTCGCTTTTAAATTCAATTTAAAGAGAGAGTAGATTATTACTCTTTTCTTACATTTGTAAAAAGCAAACTCCCTCCGAAGTCGAGAGTTCTCGAATCAGAGGGCATTATAGATATTGCCCATCGAGGTAGTTCGTGGTAGAGCTATGGGCCTTGGAGTAGCAACCCAGTCCGGGTTGTGAACCAAGTAAATTACTATGTCTCTTATTGCATTTCATTTCCACTGCGTACTCATATTAAAATTAACCAAAAAATTATTAAAAACTGAGATTCACCCACCCTCTCTCGGTTTACTCGATCCTACACAAGATTTATCTTGAGTCTGTGAAGAAGAATAAGACATCAGATGCCCCATCTTCTTCAGATATCTTCATTATTGATTTTTATTCTATTTTCTCAGACACTTGGGTATTGGATACTGGGTGTGGCTCACATATATGTAATGGCATACATGGACAAAGAAATAGAAGAAGACTCGTCAAGAGAGAGTCAAATTTATGTGTTGGGAATGGAGCAAAGGTTGCTGCACTCGCCATCGGAACGTATTTGTTGAAACTCTCTACAGGACTTTTCTTAGATCTGACAATTGGTTTTATGTTCCTTCGTTGATAAAGAACATCATTTCTATTTCTTGTTTAAATAGAAATGCGTACCATTTAACTTTTAGTAACAATTGTTGTTACATAACTTTGAATGACGTTCTTTATGGGACTGGAACTTTAAGCAATGGTATTTATACATTGGATGTATCCAGAGACATTTTCAATATCGAAGCAAGCAACAAGCATGATCGAAAAGATAATCAATTAGACTCCTACATGTGGCATTTTTGTCTTGGCCATGTGAGCAAGAAACACATGTCTTAATTATACCAATGTGGAATTCTAGAATCGTTTGAATTAGATTCATATGATACATGCGAATCATACTTAAAAGGCAAGATGACCAAGTTACCTTTTACTGGAAAAGGTGAACCAATAGGTGAGTTGCTTGGTCTAATACATACTGATGTATGCGGATCTATGTCAACTCAAGCTCTAGGAGGTTATAGCTACTTCATTACCTTCACCGATGATCACTCACGGTTTGGGTATGTGTTCTTGATGAAACACAAGTTTGAAGCCTTTGAAAGGTTCAAAGAATTCAGAAATGAAGTAGAGAAACAACTTGGCAAGAGTATTAAAATACTTCAATCGGATCGAGGTGGTGAATACTTGAGTCAAGAGTTTCTAGATTATCTGAGGGACAATGGTATATTGTCTCAATGGACTCCGTCGTATACACCACAGCTTAATGGTGTATCTGAGAGGCGAAATCGGACCTTATTGGACATGGTCAGGTCAATGATGAATCACGCGAATCTTTCCAAGTCTTTTTGGGGCTATACACTTCAGATAGCTATTTACTTGTTAAACAGAGTCCCGACCAAGGTAGTCTCTACTACTCCATATGAGATATGGGCTAGTAAAAAATCTCATTTATCTTACTTGAAGATATGAGGTTGTCCTGCTTATGTGAAGCGGACTGTGTCAGACAAATTGGATGCTAAGTCTAATAAATGTCTATTTATTGGATACCCTAAGGAAACGAGGGGTTACGAATTTTATCATCCCTTGGAATAAAAGATGTTTGTTTCAAAAAATGTTGTGTTTCTAGAGAAAGAGTTTCTCTTGCAAGAAAATAGTGGGAGTATCGTTGGACTTGAGGAGTTTCAAGAGACTCCAATAGACATTGAGGAGATACCTGGTCAAGCACCTCGATCGATGATTCATAGTGATGAGACTTCGGTTGAACCTATTATGACACTACATCTTCGTAGATCTTATAGGACACGCAACATTCCTGAGAGATATGAATTTCTCATAAGTGAATTGAACGACGTGTTACTCATTGACGATGAGGAGCCTACCAATTATGAAGAAGTTCAAAAAAGTTCAGAAAGGGATAAATGGCTTGAAGCCATGAAGTTGAAAATGGATTCCATGTATGAAAATCAAGTTTTGAACTAGGTGGACCCACCTGAAGGCATTAAGCCTATAGGGTGCAAGTGGGTTTTCAAGAAGAAAACCGACATGGATGGTAATGTGATTACCTATAAGGCTACATTGGTGGCGAAAGGGTATCGTCAAAAGCAAGGTGATGATTATGACGAGACCTATTCACCTGTAGCTATGATTAAATCCATTCGGATGCTCCTGGCCATAGCGGCTCATTATGATTATGAGATGTGGCAGATGGATGTGAAAATAGCTTTCCTTAATGGAAACCTACTCGAGGACATGTATATGATACAACCTGAGGGTTTCACATCGGTTGATAAAACCAAGATATGCAAACTGCAACGGTCCATATATGGACTCAAGCAAGCATCCAGGAGTTGGAATATCCGTTTTGATGAGACAATAAAAAAGTTTGATTTCTCACAAAATCCGGACGAACCTTGTGTGTTCAAAAAGGTTAGTGGGAGTGCAGTCGTGTTCCTAGTATTATATGTCGATGACATATTACTTATAGGAAATGATGTCTCTGTCTTACAGTCAGTTAAAATTTGATTGTCCAAGACGTTCTCCATGAAGGACCTGAGAGAAGAAACCTACATCCTCGGGATTAAGATCTATAGGGATAGATCGAATCGGTTGCTTGGTCTTTCGCAGTCTACATATATAGACCGAGTGCTAAAGAGGTTTAGCATATTGGAATCCAAGAAAGGTTTCCTTCCCATCAGGCAAGGGATACACCTTTTGAAGTCTATGTGTCCGCGCACAGAAGACGAGAGGATTTGCATGAGTAAAATTCTCCTATGCATCCGCAATAAGATCTATCATGTATGCTATGTTATATACGAGGTCGGATGTATTGTATTCTCGGAGTGTCACAAGAAGATGTTAGTGAAAGCCCTAGAGTCAATCATGTGATGATTATTGTATGGACTTTATTGTATCATATTCCTATTTATAAAGGCATGGTTATTATATTTACTTGTATTGGTGCCAAATAACTAAGTATAATAACGTCCTTGAGTAGTAGGTTCTTATCTATATCAATCGATTGGTTGAATCGATAAATGAGATGATATAGAGAACACTACTCTTAATCATTCCTAGTCAAGTATTAACATTCAGGGATAATGTTAATGCGTAGAGACTAGCATGTAGGTCAACACGATAACTTGATCTCACAAGTCATGGATATGAGATATCAAGTTGACACATGGGTATGCATTGGAGAATGTATATTGAATGACCCGCCATGAGAAAGTATCATGGATCGTTATATGAGTGCCATATACTTTTTCATGTGGCTATTAGTATGACTATTAGTCCTTAGACTTGAAGTCACCATGGTTCCCTACATAAGGAGTTGCATACTTTGGATTCGTCAAACGTCACCCGTAAATGGGTGGACTATAAAAGCGATTACTGGGTATGTGACAAATTATGCGGAGGGATGTGAGTGATGTAGATGGGAACTATCCCTCCTATATGACGGGAGTGACATCGTTATTCTTGATAGAGTGAGACCACGAAGTGCATGGTCATGCCCAAATGAGTCAATATGAGATATTGAGCTCATTTGATTAGAGTGAGTCTACTTGGAGTTCAAGATATAGATTGTACCGAGGATGACACGGTCTATGCCTCAATTGGTCAATCTAGATGTCAAGAATAGAGGGACATTGTGACATATTGTGAGAGTCACAATTAGTAGTCACTAAGGTTATGTTGGAGCTCAACATTCTTGTAACTTGGGTAGCAATGATGTGTTGCTAGATACCGCTCATTGCTTATGTTCCTAAATCGGTTTAGGGACATTGCCAACATTACAAGAACCTATAGGGTCACACACAAAGGGCAATTAGATGAAGATTAGGTTCATATGATGAACCATGAGGATTAGGTTCATGGGATTAACCAAATTGGATTAAGTGTAATCCAAATTAGACTAGTTGAGTTAGACTCAATTTGATTCAAGTGTTGAATGAGTTTAATTTAGATTTGATTCATTGAGTCAATTTAAATTAATGAATAGAGATTCATTAAATCAAATTGACTTGAATCAAGTGGTTTGATTTGATCAACCATGGGAGATAAGAGGTCAAGTTTGACTTGACTTGAGAAGGAAGATGAATGGTCAATTTTGACTTGACCAATTGTCATGTCACGGTGACATGGCATGGGGGCCGGCCAATGATGGTGTTCCACATCATCATTGACTTATCATGTGGTGCCACCTCATGAGGGAGACCAAGAGCCATTGGCTCTTGGAGTTACATGCATGCATGTAACCCCCACCCATTGAAGTGGCCGACCACTCCACTTGATGAAGGTAATTCATTTGGTGGTAACTCCATCTTCTTCTTCCTTGGATCTTCTTCCTCTCAAGCCTCTCCCAATCCTCTATCTTGGCCGAACCATCCAAGGGGTGCTAGCACACTCAAGGTTGTGTTTTCTCCACCATTTGTCCGTGTGGATACCAATAGAGGAGTGTGCACTTGACACTCTTGAGTTCCGGCGAAGCTTTTGGACGAGTGGGATAAGCGAAGGGCGTCGCTATGAGGGTAACACTCTATCTTGTAGATCTAAGGTAGATCTAGGATCTTTAAACACATACATGTTTTATATTTTTTATATCTTCGCACGGATCCGTGGCCGGGCTTCCGAGGTTTCCACAACGCAAAAAGCGGTTTTTGTGGCTCGGAAAACCCAATAGTGGTATCAGAGCCAAGTGCGAAGCATGTATGTGTTTAATATTTGTAGTTTTTGTATTAGATATAAAAATTACAGATTTTTAAGTTTCTGTAAATTTCCTATTTTTATAGATTTTTTGGGTATTTTTCTCAAAGAGTCGAAGCAACAAGTGTTGGGACACTTGTAGGCTTCCACCGCCGAGAAAAACTCTCCGAAACGGTGAGTTCTCGCTTTAGATTTTTGGGACAGTGACTTAAGTCGCTGTAAGATCTAGTAGGAACACTCGCAAAGTTTATTTTTGCGAGTAGGGGCGCTGCCCCTATCCCCGAAAGGGGCCTTGTCCCGCAATCGTGCTCGAAAACCGCTTAGCGGGACCGTTACGGAGAGGTGACTCATAAAATTGAAAAAAAAAAGAAAAATTATAGAAATTTTCTGTAAAATACATAATTTAGTATTATGTATAATTCTATGATGGTCATGGCCCAATAACCCCAATATGATTGGATGTTAATGTGTTGTAATTCATAATACGGCCTGCGTGTCGTTTTTGTGATTGTGCTTGTTGTATAGTGTATGCGACTTGCACGTCGTGCCTCTTCTTTTAATATTCTAGTTGTAAATAGTTTTAGACTTGAATGTAACTCGAGTTTCATGTTTGTAATGTACAAAAATGGAGCGGTGGAAGGTCCACTTCTATATGGAGTTACGAGAAGGGTGCCGACGACACATGGCGGTCAAAGGAGGCGCTTGGAGAAGCCGCTAACTCTAGGTTGACCGTCCGATCTTCTCATTGGCTTGAGAAGATCATAGTAGGGCCATGACCTAATCACAATTTATTTATATATATGTATATATGTTGATATATATATATATATATATATATATATATATATATATATATATATATATATATATTTATATATATATATATATATATATATGTATATATATATATATATATATTTGTAATGCTTATATGTATGTGATGCATGCTAGGATATTTTTCTTGTATGTATATGATGCATGCTAGAATGATGCTTGTATGTATGTGATGCATGCTAGTGTAGGATAATAAAGGCATCAATGCGTATATGATACACATTACGATTAGATTAGATCTTAATCGAATCAACTCGAAAATGCCTACCAAGTCCTTGATACCCATCACTACCTCGATCATTTGTAATTGTTGAATCTGCCAAAGCAGAGGAATGTATATTATCTTGGTAGGGTGCGGAGGGACAATCTTGGTCTCACCTATCACGGCTTGGGTTAGAGTAAGCTCAATTAGATTGAGTAAAACTAGTTAACTCAATTGGATCGAGTATAACTATAGGCATATTCCAACCGTTGGAAAGATAGGATAAGATCGCATTTACACTAAATCTTGGGCGATTTAGCCAAAGTTAACTCAAGGTCTTTTGTAAATGTGGGTCTTGATCCTATAAACAAGAGTTGCATAGAGATGTAATCGGTAATGTGTTACCCACCGATCATACTAAGTCTTGGGTGTTTTAGCCAAAGCTAACTCAAGGCTTAGTATGATGTGGATCTTGTCCCGCAGGAATTATAGCTAGTGTGTATGAATCTAGTAATGTGGTTTGACCACATCCATAACTCGATTCTGTAAAATTCCTATAATTCAGTGGGAGCATCATTTGATTAAAGGCCTAATTAAATGATAAAAGGAATATGATATTAATTATCTGCATTGTATATTGTAGATTACTATGTCAACAAACATGAACACTCTCTCCCTGCGTTCTGTCCTTGAGAAGGACAAGCTCAATGGAGCAAATTTCCTGGACTGGTACAGGAACCTGAGAATCATTCTCACCCAAAAAAGGAAACTATACGTCCTGGAGCAGCCCATTCAAGAGGCACCTCCTGCCACTGCCTCGCGAGCTGACAAAGATGCTTACAAGAAGCATCAAGATGATGCATTAGATGTGTCATGTCTAATGCTCGTGACCATGAACTCTGAGCTTCATAAGCAACACGAGTTCATGAATGCTCATGATATGGTTGAACATCTTCGTCAACTATATCAAGGACAAGCAAGGCACGAGAGATATGAAGTCTCTAAGGCATTGTTTGGGTCCAAAATGCAAGATGGGACTCCCGTAGATCCATATGTTCTCAAGATGATTGGGTACGTAAAAAACCTACAAAGATTGAGATTCCCCCTTGGCCAAGAGCTGGCCACTGACTTGATCTTGCAGTCTTTGCCACAAAGCTACAATCAATTTGTCATGAATTACAACATGAATGAAATTGATAAGCCACTGCCTGAGATGCTCAGCATGTTGAGAACTGCTGAGCTCAACCTTAAGAAGGGAAAATCTGACTCCATTTTTATGGTGCAAAAGAAGAAAGCCAAGGGCAAGCCTAAAGGTAAGGGAAAGTCCCAAGCCAAGGGCAAAGCAAAAGAACTTAAACCCAAAGGAGGGGTGGCCAAGGAAGGGGCTTGCTTCCACTGCAAGGAAGCTGGACACTGGAAGCGTAACTGCAAAGCATACCTGGAAGATCTTAAGAATAGGAGAAGTGAGACTTCTACTTCAGGTATAAGTGTTATAGAAGTCAATCTATCTATTTCTTCATCATGGGTATTAGATACCCGATGTGCATCTCACATTTGTACCAATGTGCAGGCGTTGAGAAATAGAAGAGCATTGACAAAGGGCGAGGTGGACCTACGAGTTGGCAATGGAGCAAGAGTTGCCGCTGTTCCTATAGGAACTTATGATCTATCTCTGTCCACTAGGCTTGTACTAGAATTAGATGAATGTTGTTATGTGTCTGCTTTAACTAAGAACATAATTTCGGTTTCTTGTTTGGACAAGAAAAGATTTACATTTATAATAAAGAACAAATGTTGTTCAGTTTATTTAAATGATATGTTCTATTGTAGTGCAGCTCTAATGAATGGACTCTACTTTTTAGACTTAGAGAGCCCCATCTATAACATAAGTACTAAGAGGTTCAAGTCAAATGAGTTGAACCAAACCTATCTCTGGCATTGTCGCTTAGGTCACATAAATGAGAGTCGCTTATCTCAGCTCCATAAGGATGGGCTGCTAGACTCATTTGATTTTGAATCATATGAGACATATGAATCCTGCCTTTTAGGCAAGATGACCAAGACTCCCTTTAGTGGACACAGCGAAAAAGCAACAGATTTGTTAGGACTTATACATAGTGATGTATGTGGCCCTTTCAATGTTGCTGCTAGAGGTGGTTACAGGTACTTCATTACATTTACTGATGACTTCAGTAGATATGGTTATGTGTATCTCATGACACATAAATCAGAATCCTTTGAAAAGTTCAAAGAATTCAAGAATGAAGTACAAAACCAGCTTGGCAAGAGTATTAAGATACTTCGATCAGATCGAGGTGGTGAATACCTTAGCCATGAGTTTCGTGACTATTTAGCTGAGTGTGGGATTCTATCCCAACTCACTCCTCCTGGAACACCACAGTGGAATGGTGTATCTGAAAGGAGTAATTGTACCATATTAGATATGGTACGATCTATGATGAGTCATACAGATCTTCCTATATCCTTTTGGGGATATGCTCTAGACACAGCAACCTTCGCCCTTAACCGTGTACCATCTAAGGCTGTGATAAAGACACCATATACGATATGGACAGGGAGAAATCCCAAGATGTCTTTCATGAGGATTTGGGGTTGTGAGGCTTACGTTCGACATCAAGTCTTAGACAAACTGGGACCCAAATCCGATAAGTGTTATTTTGTTGGATATCCCAAGGACACGAAGGAATATAACTTCTACATTCCCAGTCAGCATAAAGTGTTTGTGGCAAAGACTAGGGTTTTTCTAGAAAGGGATTTTGTTTCTAGAAAAACTAGTGGGAGTACATTCGATCTTGAAGAAATTCAGGATAAGGACCATAGCACTGAGGCCTTGATGGAGGTTGAACAGAAACCACAAAGTGTTGTGGGTGATGAGGTTGTTGCACAAAGAGTTGTGGAACAACCACCTGTTCAGGTAGACCTACCTCTTCACAGGTCTGATAGGGTACGTCGTCAGCCTGAGAGATACTCATTTCTCTTTTCTGACCATGATGATGTTATGCTCATTGAGAATGAGCCTACCTCCTATCAGGAAGCTGTGATGATCCCAGATTCTGAGAAATGGCTAGAGGCCATGAGATCCGAGATGGAATCCATGTACACCAACCAAGTATGGACTGTTAGGGCAATCTCTTGCCGTAATATGGTTTTGATGGTGTGGCAAAGGGTTTAAGTTAGTTTGATATGTTGATATGATATGTGCGTTGAAGTCGTGCAGGACTTAGTAATTCGCACATGGAGCCGTGGCGAGTTTCACATCTCATGACTCGTGCCTTGAGTCGGTGAAGGATAGCTTTGCGGAAGCCGTGCGCTTGGAGCATCCGAGGGACCGCCAGACGAGAAGCTTGGAGTGAAGCCGGAGGAAGTAGACTTCGAGGCAAGAGACGCGAAGGAGCATTGCAGAGCCGTGCGCCTGATGCTGCCGAGGGACGTGGCCGAGAACGAAGAGAACTTCGAAGGCGAGGGACTCCGAGAAATGAGAGAGAGCGATTGTAACCCGGGGAAGGGTAGCTCTTAAGTGAAACTTGGCCATTTGGCCAAGTGTCGGATGGGTTTTCCCGACACACCGATCGGCCATGTCATGGCGCCGATCGCTTCAGTGAGTTCGACCGTATACGATCGATCGGATTGTAGCAGCCGATCGCCATACGTGGGCGATCGATGCCTAAGACCATCGATCATTAGGCGCGATTGGATCGTAGATAAGGGTTCCACGCGTTAAATGCGTAGTGCGCGTCGACTCTGAGTCGGCCGATGTTGACGATGAGGTCCATCGATCGACCGCCAAGAGTTCCGCTGACTACACGGCCAGATCCGACGTGTTCGAGGGCGTTAGACGTAACCAATCGAGGGCGAGGCGTGATCGATGGCGGCAACGGGAAGAAGTTAGCCCTCTCTATAAAAAGAGGTGTAAGCCTTTGAGAGGCTAATGCTCATACTCCAAACAATCTTCCTAGTGCCCCTTAATAAACTCTTCTTACTTGTCTTTACTTCAATCCTATTGTAAGAAGAGTGATCTTGGTTGTAAAGGTTACCTCCACCTAGCTTTGTGCAAAGGAGAGACCGATAGTGATTGGTTTTGGCGGAGTGATTCACCGTGATTTAATCGGACCGTGGATTAGCGGCGAGCCGTGAACCACGCTTATATCTCGGTGTTTGTATTGCTTGTTTATATTTTGCTTGTCTTTACTTATAGTTGTATATTCGCTTGCGCTAACGCTTTTGTAGACGAGCAATTTACGACGCCCAACGACGAGGGCTATTCACCCCCTCTAGCCGCCATATCGATCCCTTACAAGTGGTATCGAGGCGGAGGTTGCTTGTCACCGGACTAACCACCGCAACAAGCCCTACATCAAAAATGGCCGGCTCCAACATCCATCCTCCGGTTTGAAGGAGAATTCGCAGTGGAAGAAGCGAATGGAGGTATTTTCAAACGGATTTTGATATAATGATTACAATGGAATCCGGTTTCGTTTTGCCTAGGGATGAAGAAGGGAAGCCAATAGAGAAATCTAGGTGGACCAAGAGGCAAAGAGAGGAGCACCTTGCAAACTCCAAAGCCAATCACCATCTCTACAATGTGCTCCCTCAACAAGAGATCAACCGGATCGGAGAATGTGCTAGCGCCAAAGAGATGTGGGAGAAGCTTATAGAACTCCATGAAGGCACATCCGAGGCCAAGCTAGCAAGGAGAGACCTCCTCCGCTCCCAATTATCCAATATAAAACTAGAAAAGGGAGAAAAGGTAACCTCGCTACACTCTAGGTTTAAAGAAATTTTAATTGGGCTAACAAGTGTAGGTGAGAAGCTATCAAACCGGGATATGGTAATGAAGGCCATAGATGCCTTTCCCCGGTCCTCAAAATGGAGCTCCATGGTGGACTCATTTTATATTTCCAAGAACCTAGAAGTGAGCACCTTGGAGGAATTCTTTTCAACCATGGAGCTTCACGAAACTAGGCTTGAGGGAATACAAGAGGAGCCTAGAATTCAACCCTCAAGAGGAGTAGCATTATTGGCAAGTAAGGGGAAGAAGAAGATGGAAATCCCCTCCTCCTCCGATGACGAAGCATCTTCCTCCTCCTCCATGGATAGCACCGAAGAAGCCTACATGGTAAGGAGGGTAAGACGTGCATTTAAGAATTTTAGATTTGATAAATCTAATGATAGGAATAGAAGACCAAGGGGGAAGGTCATATGCTATAACTGCCAAGGAGAGGGACACATAAGGGACAATTGTCCTCTTCTAAACAAAAGCAAAGAAGAGAAGAAAAAGAAAGAAGAGAAGACGAAGAAGAAGAAGGGGAGCAAGAGAAAGGAAGAAGAAAAGAAAACAAAGGAGAAGGGAAAGGCTAAGGCTCTCAAGGCAAGGACTTGGGATGACCCATCCTCATCCTCCTCATCATCATCGGATGAGGAGAATGCCTTTGTCACCAATTTGGCCTTGATGGCCTTTGATGACTTGGATTGCTCTTCATCCGAAAATGAAGAATCAAGCTCAAATGGGGAGAGCTCAAGTGAAGGGGGAGCCTCCACATCCTCCTCATCCGAAGAAGAGGACATGGAAACTATGGTAACGAATCTCTCACCCCATAAGATAGTTTCCATGATTTCTAGTTTAACTAAGGATCTATTTAGGGCAAAGAAGAAAAATAAATGCATGCTTGAACAAATTAAGGAATTAGAACAAAAATTAGAAAAGGCATGCTTAAATGATAATATTTCTTCTAGCTTAGATGATGCATGCTCACATGACCTTTATATGTCTTTGGATGTTAGTGATGCATGTATAAATGAAAATAGGGCTTTAAGGGAAAAGGTAGATTATTTAACAAAAGCCCTAGAGAAATTCACTATAGGCTCCAACACATTGAACATGATCTTAGGGAGCCAAAGAGCTAGTTTCAACAAGAAGGGCCTAGGATATAAAGAGAAGAAAAATGAAAAGGCCTATAAATGCCTAATAGCTAGGGGACAAGATAAAAAGAAAGCAATAGCTAGAAAATGGATCCCCAAGGAATATTTAGTGAACCCAATAGGAAAGAATCTATTTTGGGTTCCAAAATCCATCCTTAAGGGTTAGAATAACCCCTAGGGTAGTCAACCATATGAACTTGACCTATATCATATTTTGGTTGACTTAGGATGACGGGAAAACATTTTTTTGATAGTGTTGGGTGATGATAACGTACCCATAAATAGGTAATAATGCTTAAATCATGATGATTGATGTAATTGCTATGTATGTTTTAAATCATGATTTATGATTTTGAAATTTGGCACGTTATCATGAGAAATAGGGTTAAATCATGCTTTAGGTGATAATTTGTTTATTATCATCACATATTACCTAATGCATGGTTATAAATTGATGAAAACATGTATTTCATGATCATAATGTAGAATTGATTGGTATATGTCATTATGATCATGTAGAATGTAAGGTTGATACTTAACCATGATAGAATTGCATGAATATATGGGTTAAGTATATACAAATACCCCCTAGGATACATCTCACACTCACTATAGGCTACCTTGATTGCAAACTTAGCATGGGTGAGATGTTAGGATGATACAAATGTCCACTAATGCCTATGACATTTAGATGGTCATTTAAAGTATCAACATAGCAATAATAGACCAATCATGGGGAAGGCTTATGTTTAATTCATAGACATATTGCCCAAAGATCATGGTTGGATATTTCATATGTTTTCAAAACAATTTCTTACCCTAAAATACATGTATTCATGTTTTGAAACAATTGGATGCAAAACTAGGTAGCTAACTTGATACTAGAATGATCAAAAACCTAGTGGTTTTTAGAAGTTTTGGATTTTTGGCAAAAACAAGAAAATATAATGAGTTTTCATGAAAAACTATTTTTCCTTGATAGATATACTTAATAGAAATATGTTCCCCAAATTTCATGATTTTTCAAATTTTCTGGAATTTATAATGCATTTCAAATTCGTCCGAAAATCGTAAATATGGATTCATTTAGCCGATCGCCATCTTGATAGCAATGATGGTGGCCTGTAAATCAGAATATTGAAGGCCGAATTCAGTTTGTAAACCTCCTACAAGTGGTAGAAATATACTTGATGCCACCAACAAGTGGTAGAAATATACTTGATGCCATCAACAAATGGTACCCAATTTTTAAATCAACTTGACATATTTTTCCTCCATTATACTTGATGCCATGAGCTTATAACTTAGTGTTAATCTTTTTGATGGTGTCAAAGGGGGAGAAATAAGTATGTTTAAGTTAATCACATTAGGGGGAGAAATATATTGTAGGGGGAGAAATATATGATAAGGGGAGAAAATTTACATGGAGAGTTTCATGGATTAAGGGGGAGTTGCATGTTGCTATATCATGTTTATCTTTACATGCTTTCTTACCTTAGAATTTATATCAAATGTTTTTACCTAACTTAAACGGATTGCCACACATCAAAAAGGGGGAGATTGTTAGGGCAATCTCTTGCCGTAATATGGTTTTTGATGGTGTGGCAAAGGGTTTAAGTTAGTTTGATATGTTGATGTGATATGTGCGTTGAAGTCGTGCAGGACTTAGTAATTCGCACATGGAGCCGTGGCGAGTTTCACATCTCATGACTCGTGCCTTGAGTCGGTGAAGGATAGCTTTGCGCGCTTGGAGCATCCGAGGGACCGCCGGACGAGAAGCTTGGAGTGAAGCCGGAGGAAGTAGACTTCGAGGCAAGAGACGCGAAGGAGCATTGCAGAGCCGTGCGCCTGATGCTGCCGAGGGACGTGGCCAAGAACGAAGAGAACTTCGAAGGCGAGGGACTCCGAGAAATGAGAGTGAGCGATTGTAACCCAGGGAAGGGTAGTTTTAAGTGAAACTTGGCCATTTGGCCAAGTGTCGGATGGGTTTTCGACACGATCATTGCCATGTCATGGCGGTCGCTCGAGTCGAGTGAGTTCGACCGTATACGATCGGATTCGATTGTGGCGCGCGCCATCGGCGCCGATCATCGGATGCCGCCAAGATCATCGATCGCGAATGATCGGGTAGATAAGGGTTCGCCACAGAGCGATCGTGAGCATCGGCGGATCGAGCGGATCGGCCGATGAGGTCCATCGATCGGCCGAGAGTTCCGACTCGGCCGATCCCGTGTTCGGAGGCCGCGGTGGCGCAAACGGGAAGTTAGCCCCTCTCTATAAAAAGAGAGGGTGTAAGCCTTTGAGAGGCTAATGCTCATACTCCAAACAATCTTCCTAGTGCCCCACAAGCTCTAAACTCTTCTTACTTGTCTTTACTTCAATCCTATTGTAAGAAGAGTGATCTTGGTTGTAAAGGTTACCTCCACCTAGCTTTGTGCAAAGGAGAGACCGATAGTGATTGGTTTTGGCGGAGTGATTCACCGTGGACGAATCGGACCGTGGATTAGCGGCGTAGCCGTGAACCACGTTATCTCTCGGTGTTTGTATTGCTCGTTTATATTTTGCTTGTCTTTACTTATAGTTGTATATTCCGCTTGCGCTAACGTTTTGTAGACGAGCAATTTACGACGTCCAACGTACGAGGGCTATTCACCCCCCTCTAGCCGGCCATATCGATCCCTTACATGGACTTTGGTTGATCCACCTGAAGGGGTAAAACCCATTGGGTGTAAGTGGGTCTTTAAGAGAAAGACTGACATGGATGGACTTACGCATACCTATAAGGCCCGATTGGTGGCTAAAGGTTTCAAGCAAATTCATGGTATTGACTATGATGAAACCTTTTCTCCAGTGGCGATGTTTAAGTCCATTCGGATCATGCTTGCTATTGCAGCATACCACGATTATGAGATCTGGTAGATGGATGTCAAAACCGCGTTTCTGAATAGAAACTTACTCGAGGATGTGTACATGACACAGCTTGAGGGTTTTGTAGATCCACAACATACTGGGAAAGTATGCAAGCTGCAAAGGTCCATTTATGGGCTAAAGCAAGCTTCTTGGAGTTGGAATCTTCGATTCGATGATGCAATCAAATAGTTTGGTTTCATCAAAAATGAAGATGGACCCTATGTCTACAAGAGGGTTAATGGGAACACAATTTTCTTCCTTGTATTGTATGTGGATGACATACTACTCACTGGGAAAGACATCCCTTCGCTACAATATGTGAAGACTTGGCTGGGGACATGCTTCTCAATGAAGGACTTAGGTAAAGCAGCCTGTATTCTAGGCATCAAGATCTATAGAGATAGATCTAAGAGATTGCTTGGCCTAAGTCAGAGTACATACATTGACACGGTATTACTACGATTTGTCATGTAGAATTCCAAGAAGGGACTTCTGCTGATGTCACATGGTGTGAGTCTTTCGAAGACTCAAAGTCCCTCTTCTAGAGAGGAGAGAGACCGCATGGATAAGATCCCTTACGCATCTGCTATAGGATCTATCATGTACGCCATGTTGTGTACTCGTCCTGATGTCTCGTATGCTTTGAGCATGACAAGTATATACCAGTCAGATCCAGGTGAGCGTCACTGGATAGCAGTCAAGAATATTCTTAAGTACTTGAGAAGGACTAAAGAATATTTTTTGATATTTGGAGGCGATGAGAAGCTATCTGTAAAGGGTTACAGCGATGTCAGCTTCCAAACTGACCAGGATGATTATAGATCACAGTCAGGGTTCGTGTTTTGCTTGAATGGTGGCACTGTGAGCTGGAAGAGTTCGAAGAAGAACATAGTTGTTGATTCTACAATGTAAGGTTTAGTATATCACGTGATCCGAGGCAAAGAAAGGAGGCAGTTTGGATCCGCAAGTTCATTACTGAGCTTGGGGTGGTTCCTAGCATAGCAGATCCCATAGAGCTCTATTGTGACAACAATGGAGCGATTGCACAGGCTAAGGAACCTCGCTCACACCAGCGGACCAAACACATACTATGGTGCTTCCATCTAATTTGTGAGATTATCGATAGAGGAGATGTAAAGATTTGCAGAGTACCCACAGAGGCTAACATCGGAGATCCCTTGACCAAGGCTTTGGCATAGAAAAAGCATGATGGTCACACTAGGTCATTGGGTATAAAATACTACAGTGATTGGCACTAGTGCTAGTGGGAGATTGTTAGTGAAAGCCCTAGAGCCAATCATGTTATGATTGTTGTATGGACTTTATTGTATCATATTCCTATTTATAAAGGCATGGTTATTATATTTACTTGTATTTGTGCAAAATAACTAAGTATAATAACGTCCTTGAGTAGTAGGTTCTTATCTATATCAATCGATTGGTTGAATCGATAAATGAGATGATATAGAGAACACTACTCTTAATCATTCCTAGTCAAGTATTAATATTCAGGGACAATGTCAGTGCGTAGAGACTAGCATGTAGGTCAACACAATGACTTGATCTCACAAGTCATGGATATGAGATATCAAGTTGACACATGGGTATGCATTGGAGAATGTATACTGAATGACCCGCCATGAGAAAGTATCATGGATCGTTATATGAGTGTCATATACTTTCTCATGTGGCTATTAGTATAACTATTAGTCCTTAGACCTGAAGTCATCATGGTTCCCTACATAAGGAGTTGCATACTTTGGCTTCGTCAAACGTCACCCGTAAATGGGTGGACTATAAAGGCGATTACTGGGTATGTAACAAATTATGCGGAGGGATGTGAGTGATGTAGATGAGATCTATCCCTCCTATATGACGGGAGTGACATCGTTATTCTTGATAGAGTGAGACCACAAAGTGCATGACCATGCCTAAATGAGTCAATATGAGATATTGAGCTCATTTGATTAGAGTGAGTCTACTTGGAGTTCAAGATATAGATTGTACCGAGGATGACACGGTCTATGCCTCAATTGGTCAATCTAGATGTCAAGAATAGAGGGACATGGTCACATATTGTGAGAGTCACAATTAGTAGTTACTAAGGTAATGTTGGAGCTCAACATTCTTGTAACTTGGGTAGCAATGATGTGTTGCTAGATACCGCTCATTGCTTATGTTCCTAAATCGGTTTAGGGACATTACCAACGTTAAAAGAACCTATAGGGTCACACACAAAGGGCAATTAGATGAAGATTAGGTTCATATGATGAACCATGAGGATTAGGTTCATGGGATGAACCAAATTGGATTAAGTGTAATCCAAATTAGACTAGTTGAGTTAGACTCAATTTGATTCAAGTGTCGAATGAGTCTAATTTAGATTTGATTCATTGAGTCAATTTAAATTAATGAATAGAGATTCATTAAATTAAATTGACTTGAATCAAGTGGTTAGATTTGATCAACCATGGGAGATAAGAGGTCAAGTTTGACTTGACTTGAGAAGGAAGATGAATGGTTAATTTTGACTTGACCAATTGCCATGTCATGGTGACATGGCATGGGGGCCGGCCAATGATGGTGTTCCACATCATCATTGACTTATCATGTGGTGCCACCTCATGAGGGAGACCAAGAGCCATTGGCTGTTGAAGTTACATGCATGCATGTAACCCCCACCCATTGAAGCGGTCGACCACTCCACTTGATGAAGGTAATTCATTTGGTGGTAACTCCATCTTCTTCTTCCTTGGATCTTCTTTCTCTCAAGCCCTCTCCCAATCCTCTATCTTGGTCGAACCATCCAAGGGGTTCTAGCACACTCAAGGTTGTGTTTTCTCCACCATTTGTCCGTGTGGATACCAATAGAGGAGTGTGCACTTGACACTCTTGAGTTCCGACGAAGCTTTTGGACGAGCGGGATAAGCGAAGGGCGTCGCTATGAGGGTAACCCTCTATCTTGTAGATCTAAGGTAGATCTAGGATCTTTAAACACATACATGTTTTATATTGTTTATATATTCGCACGGATCCGTGGCCCGGCTTTCGAGGTTTCCACAATACAAAATGTGGTTTTTGCGGCTCGGAAAACCCAACAGTAGATACCAGTCTGATCCAGGAATGGATGATTGGGCGACTGTTAAGACGATCCTTAAGTACTTAAGAAGAATTAAGGATATGTTCCTAATATATGGAGAAGGGGACATGGTGATACGCGGGTATACGGATGCTAGCTTCTAGACAGACAAGGATGATTCCAGGTCTCAGTCTGGGTACGTGTTCACCTTGAATGGGGGCGCAGTGAGTTGAAAAAGTTCCAAACAAGACACTGTAGCAAATTGTACCACAAAGGCAGAATACATTGCAGCTTTGGAAGCAACAAAGGAAGCGGTTTGTATCAAGAAGTTCATTTATGAACTCGGTGTGGTTCCAGCCATTGTTGAAGCAATGCCGGTTTATTGCGACAACAATGGAGCAATTGCACAGGCAAAAGAGCCAAGGTCTCATCAACGATCCAAACATGTTCTTCGCCACTATCATTTGATCAGAGAGATCTTTAGTAGGAAGGAAATACAAATCGAGAAGATTCCCACTGAAAGGAACTTAGCGGATCCTTTAACTAAAGCATTACCTCAAAGTAAGTTTGAGGGTCATGTTAGAGCTTATAGTATTGGATACCGAGGCGATTGACATTAGGCCAAGTGGGAGTTTGTTAGTAATATATGAGACGTGTCCTAAGGCAATCGCCTTATGGTTGTACCATTTATTTGATAAATGAATATCCACTATTTGAGTATACATGTTTTCATGTATTTGATTGGATCTTAAACTCATTTACTAAATGTCTGCAATACGATTCACAACATGAGAGAATTTGTGATTTGATCACAGCTACTAAGTATCTCTACATGTGTAATTGTGATGTATTGGAATTATCCCTAGTCGATGAATTGATGGATTTAGACACCATCAATTCTGTCAAGACTAGTACGAGGTATACTCCTTGGTGTATCCAAGCAGTTGATTCTCACTGGTTGAAGATATTGTGATGTCCGGAGTTAATCGTGGATGCTAGTTATGGTAACTAGCTCATTGGAGTGACCAGCTGTAAGACTTCATATGGTTCTCTGCATATATTGATATGTCAATGAAGTTCTTACTGCAGCTTAAGTGCGATATTCCTTTGACTTGCAGTATTCAAGTCATCTTGGTCATGGAGACTTATGCTTTAACATCTTAAGCAAGCATCTCCAAGGAGATGTGGACCCGGGATGATTGGGTATAAGTCAAAATGCACGAAGGTGTTTGAATAGCCTATAAAGGATTCACCACTCCTTACTGTTGGTGCAGTAGGCACCTAAGTCGAACCTGAGTTTTGATTATAACAAACGATACAAAGTTAAGTTTATATTGTTATCTCACGAGCTAAATCAAGTGTGCAGAAAAGTGCCAACACTGGAGCTGAAGGCTAGCGACATCCGGAGGAAGCCGCGGTGGTCGGGCGACACTAGAGTGACTTTGGAGGGAGCCGAAGGAATCAAGTGGAAGGCCAAAAGCAAAAGCGACACAGTAAGTATCGAGGTAAGCTCATGTGTACGAGCATAAGTGAGGTCGTATCCTCTTTACGGCGATGATCTTAAGCATAGATTCGACCAAAGACATCCTATAGGTGGTCTAGGTCGAGATTGGACGGTCGGAAGCCGTCAAAATAATGTTTTTATTAAGCTAACTTTGCCTTGCAGCTAGCATCACGATCATGCTTGAGGACTCGACCGCCAAATCACCGACCGCCTACGGTTAGCATTCGATCGATGCCGCCATCTCGATCGATGGGGTCAGGATCGACCTCGAGTCAAGCTCTATCACCATTTTTCAAGGAGGTTTTGTGCCCAATTCCTATTGGTTGAAGACCCATTCGATGAGGGGCTTAAAGTCTATAAAAGGAGGGCTTGTCCTAGGGTTTTTCATAAATTCAAAAGCTCCCAAGTGCTTCCGATATGCTACGAGTCTCCGACATTCCTACGACAAAGCACTGCCGAGACGATGACTCAAGCTCCAAGATTCAAGTCTTCAAAAGTCTCATTTGTATAAGTTGTTCTTTTTATTTCGAGCTTTAAATCGTATCAAGAAGAGGGGAAGTGTCCCTCTACCTTGAGTCTTTCTCGAGTTTTGTATTCGTTTAACTCCTACCTCTAATGAGGAGGAGTTCATTTAGTGTTTTGCCCTCCGTGCTTGGTCAAGGATCACTAGGGCCTTGGAGTAGTAGCCGAAGGCTACGAACCAAGTAAAAAATATTATTGTGTCTTTATTTTATTGTGTTTTTCCGCTGCATTTACTCATTCCTCAACGAACGATTTCGAACTAAAAGTTTCTATCGCTATTCACCCCCCCTCTAGCGATCCGCTTTGATCCAACAATTGGTATCAGAGCCGGGGGCGCTTAGATTTGGTGAAACCACCAATCTAGCATTTTTTACAGATTTATTTTTCGTTCGTTTAAATTTTTCTTCGGGACTACTAATCCAAGACGAAGTCTTGGTACTCTTCTTTTGGTTTTGTTTTGCAAGTATTCGCTTTTGGAGTAGCCGACGGTAAAACAGGCATAACTTTTCGTACAAGTTGACCCACGAAATGGGCTACCTACCAAAACGAAGCTCTCTGAGAGATCTACACTTATTATCAGGTTTACCCTCATAAAAAGCTGTCTTCATTCCCAAAACCCAACGTTTAGTACCATTTCGGGGATATCGAAGGTTGTAAGTGCTCATCTTTTATTTTAGTTGGTTATTTCTCGTTTATTCCTTTTGTTTCTTTTCATTTCCTACATTACTAATCCAAGGCGAAGTCTTGTAACCTTTTTTGTGTTTTTATTTATTATTTTGTGTGCAAGGTTTCCCTTCCAAATGGCCCATCTCGGGGGTTTTAGCACCGTCCGACCTCCGTTTTACAACGGAGATGATTTCCGTTACTGGAAAGGTCGGATGGAGTGCTTTCTAAAAACCCAAATCGAGATGTGGATCATAATCCAAATGGGATTCACACTTCCGACTAACGAAGTGGGTGAATCCTTGGATTATGACCAATGGACCATTGCGACAAAATGACAAGTCGAAGCCGATGCCAAGGCAACTCAAATCCTCCAATTCGGCTTGTCCAAGGAGGAGCTTAATCGCGTCGGCCCCTTCATCAGCGCAAAGGACCTTTGGACAAAGCTAGTGGAGCTACACGAAGGAACTGATGAAGCCAAGGTATGTAAGCGCGATCTTTTATTTAATAAATTGTATAATCTAAAAATGCAGGAACACGAATCGGCGACTCAACTTCACGCCCGCATTCAAGACATAGTCAATAATCTACACGCGATCGGGCAAAAGGTCGAAAACCGTGACCTTATAAGGTATGTTCTTAACTCCTTTCCGAGGACTACCTTATGGGCATCCATGGTCGATGCCTACAAGGTCTCCAAGGATCTTTCAAAACTTAGGTTAGACGAATTATTTTCCGATTTTGAACTTCATGAGCAGTCTAACTCGGAACCCGAGAAGGGTATAACACTTTTTGTAGGTTCAACGAAGAAACCCGCAGGCAAGCCACCCCCAAAGGAAGAAGAGGATGAGTCCGATTCGGAGGTCGACTCGAAAATGGAGGCTGAACTAGTCAATCTAGTTCGAAGGATAGTCAAGGGCAGAAAATGAACCGTCACTCGACCCAACGAAGGTAAGCCCAAAAGTTCAAATATTAGATGCTACGAATGCAACAGGTTTGGACATATCAAGTCCGAATGCCCAAAACTCAAGAGCAAAGCACCAAAACACAAAAAAGCACTCAACGCTACTTGGGAAAAAGCATCCGAGGAAGAAGATAATGATCATGTTCTCATGGCTAAACCGGTGGAATCGGAGACGGAGTCGGAACCGGAACATGAATCGAAAATCGAAGACGAGTCAGACTGCGAAGCACTATTCAAGACAAGCCACGGATATGCATCTGGTTCAAAAGATACACTCAAGGTAAGTCGATCCCTCATTAGTACACTTTATAGTGCAATTAAGTTTTTAACTAGAAAATTAGCTAAGTTCGAGTCCAAGGTCGAGACCCTGGTTGAGGAAGTTAAACTCCTCAAACACGAGGTCTCGCTAACCTCTTCGACTAGTCGAGTTTGAGAGGAGGACTCAACTCGGGTCGAAAAGCTCGAAGTTGAGAACTCACTCTTGAAGAGTCAAGTCGAAGATCTTAGGAACATGTTGTAAAGGTTTACTTTGGAATCCAAAGGACTTGACCTCCTACTTGGATCGCAAAGGGCGGTGTACAACAAGGCCGGGCTAGGGTTTAGCTCAAATATGACCAACAAGTCATATATGTCGATTGTAAGTCGCTATAAAAAACGTGTCCAAGCATGGGTCCCTAAGACCACCTTGATTTCAAACTTAGGATTGAACTAGTACTGGGTTCCCAAGGACCAAATCCACTATGTGGAGAGACCGAATCGATTCAACAGTCCAGGGGGAGCTAGTACGAAACTTGTTTGTATTTTAACTTAGAAAATTGCATGCTTAGGTTCTTTATTTAGTTTGATTTTTCTTTTTAGAATGGCTAGATAGGACTATAACTTGTCAATACTTGATAACATAGTACCAGGATGCGGCGAGATGATAGTACGCTAGGAAAGTAGAGTCTCGTGTATTCGGGCTAGATAAGGTGTATCTAGTTCGGTGCACTTGACCGAGCAGAACTAGCTGAAGCTACCTCGCCGTATCCTAGACTAGTTAGACCAGGAAGTGGTCTTAGGTGAGTCAAGTCTCTATTTTCTTGAAAATGGCTTTGTCTAAAGAAGTGGTCGTTGTTCCGATCAAAGAAGACCTCTGTGCCTCGTCACGACCTGGAAGCCATGATCTTGAAAAGGTGACTTGATGAGCCTAAGGTCAAATCTGAATCTAACGCAAGGTTGACGAGTGTTAAAGTCATTAAATTTAATTCAAGTAAAATTGGAAGTCATCTCACAAGAACATATAGGGTTAACATGTTTGATCATGTAGACATGGGTGAGATGATTTAGGTTAATAATTTTCAACCAATCTTTAATAAATCCAATATCCGATCCAACTACCTTGCGTGTAGGATCAATGGATGTTGGACAGTGGTTGCTCCCAACACATGACCGGGGATCAACTCAAGTTTTCGAAGCTTCAATTCAAACGACAAGGATTAGTAGCCTTCGGAAACAACGACAAGCTCAAAATCATCGGATCAGGTGATATTGAGCTCAACTCTAACTTTATTATTCAAAATGTCTTATTGGTAGAAAATTTTCAATATAATTTACTTAGTGTAAGCCAATTGTGTGATAATAACTATAAGGTCATATTTCTAGAAAATGAATGCGTAATTAATACAAATAAAACTTCTAAAACAATCCTTAAAAGAATTAGAAATAACAATATTTACACTATTAATTTAACTAACTCCTCAACCAAGTGTTTTATGACACGGCAAGAGGAATCATGGTTGTGGCACTGACGACTCGGTCACTCACACCCAAGACTCATCCACAAGATGAGTCAGAGTGACTTAGTCAGAGGTTTGCCTTACCTCAATAACTTGAACAATAAAATATATAATGCTTGTCAACAAGGTAAACAATCTAGGACACAACATCAACTAACTAATCAAGAACGAACCAAAAGTGTTCTTGAGCTCCTACACATGGATCTATTTGATTCACACGAAGCTAAGTCACTTAAAGGGAGTAAATTCTGCTTGGTCATAATTGATGACTATTCTAGATTTACTTGGGTTAGGTTCATCAAACACAAAAGTGATACCCTAGATCAATTAATCAATCTATTTAAACTAATAGAAAATCAACAAAACCTTAAAATCAAAAGACTTAGGACTGATCATGGTGGTGAATTCGAGAATCACAGGTTTACAGAATTCTATAACCTAAATGGATACCACCATGAGTTCTCTTGCCCTAGAACCCCACAATAGAATGACCTAGTAGAACGTAAAAATAGAACCCTACAAGAAGCCACTAGGACAATGTTAAATGAGTATAACCTACCCGATAGGTTTTGGGTGGAAGCCGTGAGTACGGCATGCTATGTCCAAAATAGGATTCTTATGGTAAAGAGGCACCTTAAGACCTCATACGAGATTTATCATGATAAAATACCTAACATCAAGTACTTTAGGGTATTTGGGCGTAAGGTATATATCCTAAACACTAAGGATTACCTAGGAAAATTTACATCCAAAACCTCGACCGGAATCTTTCTAGGATACTCGACTACAAGTAGAGTTTATAGAGTATATAATCATGACACCTTTAGAGTCGAAGAGACTATCAATGTAGTATTTGATGAAGGACACGAACCTACAAAACCCCAGGCAACCCCAATTAGCGAGCCAATTCATACTATACCTAACTCTGATCCGGAGATCAGGTCTAGTATTAATCCTAACCTAAGTCAACCAAGTCAGTCTATCGACCAAGTGGTAGATGACTCTAACCAAACTAGGACTCAAACGGATCATCCTATTGACCAAGTGGTAGACTCAAACCCAAATCCAACTAGGACTCAAACGAATCATCCTATCGACCAAGTGATAAGTGATCCAAGTCTAGGAGTTCGAACTAGAGCCTCATAGAGAAACCTTAGTCAAATCTCCCTGATTTCCAAAATTGAACCCAAAACTATTGGCCAAGCTCTTCTTGATCCCGATTGGATTATTGCAATGCAAGAAGAGTTGGCTCAATTCACTAGGAACGAAGTATGGGAATTAGTACCACCACCTAAAGATAAAACAATCGTTGGAACAAGGTGGGTGTTTAGAAATAAACTTGATGATAAAGGTGAAGTAGTTAGAAATAAAGCTAGACTAGTCGCTAAAGGGTTTAGTCAAGTCGACGGTTTAGATTACGATGAGACCTATGCCCCAGTAGCTAGATTAGAGTCCATTCGAATGATATTAGCGTATGCTGCACATCGAGGATTTAAGTTGTTTTAAATGGATGTGAAATCTGCGTTCTTGAATGGATACATTAAAGAAGAGGTTTATGTTAGTCAACCCCCTGGTTTTGAAAGTTTAGATAAACCCGACCATGTCCTTAGGTTAAAGAAAGCTCTCTATGGACTTAAACAAGCTCCTCGAGCTTGGTGCGGGAGACTTTCGGTTTATCTTAAGTCCAAAGGATTTAACCAGGGTATAGTTGACCCAACTCTTTTCGTAAAAACCTTAGGTAAAGACATATTCATAGCCCAAATCTACATAGATGATATTATTTTTGGAACCACCAACTCGATCCTACTGAATGAGTTCATTTCACTTATGGAAAGTGAATTTGAAATGAATTTAGTAGGTGAGTTAAGTTTCTTCTTAGGTCTACAAATTAAACAAACTAAAGATGGAATATACCTACATCAACGCAAATATACAAGGGAATTAATTAAACGCTTTGGAATGCAAGACGCTAAAATTATTAACACCCCAATGGCAACTAATGTGAATATAGAAGAAGATGTAATCGGAAATTCAATTGATATAAAATACTATAGGAGCGTAATAGGGAGTCTCCTTTACTTAACTACAAGCCGACCTGATATCCTATTTGCAGTAAGTATGTGCGCAAGGTTCCAAACCTGTGCCAAGGAGTCTCACCTAACTCTAGTCAAGCGTATCCTTAGATATCTAAAGAGTACACTTAATGTCAGTATTTGGTATCCTAGATCTACCGAGTTCGAACTAACTGGCTACTCCGATTCAGACTATGCCGGTAGTAAGCTCGATAGAAAGAGTACGAGTGGTTGTTGTCAACTTCTCGGCTCGAGTCTAGTGAGTTGGTGTAGTAGGAAGCAATACTGTGTTGCCTTATCTACCACCGAAGCCGAATACATCGCAATAGGTGAGTGTGTCACCCAGCTTCTTTGGATGAAGCACACTCTCCCGACTTTAAATTAGACTTTACAAATACTAAACTTCACGTAGATAACATTAGTTCAATTAATCTTACTAAGAATCCGATATGTAACTCTAGGACCAAACATATAGAGGTTAAACACCATTTCATTCGAGAATATGTGGCCAACGGAGCCATACAACTTGAATACGTCGAATCGAAGTCTAACTTGGCAGACCTCTTTACTAAATCCCTACCCGAAGCCGAATTTAGTCTATTAAGATGAAAATTGGGCATGTGTGTAGTAGAATAGGAACTTGCAAATTATATTTTCTTACTACTATTTCTTACTTTCCATTTTTCATGGAACTAGTATAGAACATACCTTAGATATCATGCACCTATAGATTTAAGGAGTCAATACATCTAACAACACATAGGACTAATGTGTTTGTGTACTTAGCCACGTAGATGGGCGTGAGATGTTAGGACCTTACTCCTGGTTCCAGATGTAGAGCTAGTGCATCGCCATGAACCGCGGAGTATAATTATACATACTAACCGACTCTGACCAGGACTGGTTGATCTTTCATATCAATCAAGCCAAATATGAGTCGAACATTTTATAGATGAGCTTATTTTCAGTATATTATTTTTAAAATAATGTGGAACATGCTTGGATTTTAATATTTATTTTTCCACACACCCTTACTCTTTTCGATATATGGCAAAAGGGGGAGAAAAAGGCCAAAGTTAAGGGGTCAAAATTTTTTTTTGATAACTTAACTCTTACTTCATATTTATATACATGACCAAAAGTTAACTTTAAGTTTTGAAAACTTACTCAACTTTTTAACAAAAAGAAGTAAAAGCCAAGTTAAGAGAAATCAATAAAAAGGCCAAAGTTAAGGGGTCAAAAATTTTTTTGATAACTTAACTCTTACTTCATATTTATTTACATGACCAAAAGTTAACTTTAAGTTTTGAAAACATACTTAACTTTTTAACAAAAAGAAGTAAAAGCCAAGTTAAGAGAAATCTTAACTCAAACTTATTTTTAAAACACTATGAGGTTAATGTTTTACTTAGAGGGGGAGAAAGGGCCAAGTTATGAAGACCTCTTAACTTAAACATTTTACTAAGGCCAACTTTAAGTAATGTTAATTACTTAAAGCAACCCTCAAGGGGGAGGATTAAGGTCTTTCTTCAAGACTCACCCTCAGTCAAGGGGGAGGTTTCCTCAAGAGGGAGTACTTGAAGAAAATCCTTACTACCCCAACTTAATCTTCATTTTTGTTTCTCATACACATTATTATTCTTCATGCATATTATCTTCTTAACTTTGTATGTGGGTTTGCCATAGATCAAAAAGGGTGAGATTGTTGGTGCAGTAGGCACCTAAGTCGAACCTGAGTTTTTATTATAGCAAACGATACAAAGTTAAGTTTATATTGTTATCTCACAAGCTAAATCAAGTGTGCAGAAAAGTGCCAACGCTGGAGCTGAAGGCTAGCGACACCCAGAGGAAGCCGCGGTGGTCGGGCGACACTAGAGTGACTTCGGAGGGAGCCGAAGGAATCGAGTGAAAGGCCGAAAGCAAAAGTGACACAGTAAGTATCGAGGTAAGCTCGTGTGTGCGAGCATAAGTGAGGTTGTATCCTCTTTACGGTGATGATCTTAAGCGTAGATCCAACCAAAGACATCCTATAGGTGGTCTAGGTCGAGATCGAATGGTCGGAAGCCGTCAAAATAATATTTTTGTTAAGCTAACTTTGCCTTATAGCTAGCATCATTCGACTGTCAACTTGGAGGACTCGACTGTCGTCCATCAGTCGACTGCCTGCGGTCAGCATTCGACTGATGCTGCTATCAATCGACTGATGATGGCCATCAGTCGACTGATGGTCAAGGATCAGCCTCGAGAAGTCAAGCTCTATCACCATTTTTCAAGGAGGTTTTGTGCCCAATTCCTATTGGTTGAAGACCCATTCGATAAGGGGCTTAAAGGCTATAAAAGGAGAGCTTTTCCTAGGGTTTTTCATAAATTCAAAAGCTCCCAAGTGCTTTCGATACGCTACGAGTCCCCGACATTCCTACGACGAAGCGCTGCCGAGTCGATGACTCAAGCTCCAAGATTCAAGTCTTCAAAAGTCATCGGTATAAGCTTTCATTTGTATAAGTTGTTTTTTTTATTTCGAGCTTTAAATTGTATCAAGGAGAGGGGGAGTGTCCCTCTACCTTGAGTCTTTCTCGAGTTTGTATTCGTTTAACTCCTACCTCCAACGAGGAGGAGTTCGTTTAGTGTTTTGCCCTCCGTGCAGGGTCAAGGATCACTAGGGCCATGGAGTAGTAGCCGAAGGCTACGAACCAAGTAAAAAATATTATTGTGTCTTTATTTTATTGTGTTTTTCCGCTGCATTTACTCGTGCCTCAACGAACGATTTCGAACTAAAAGTTTCTATCGCTATTCACCCCCCCTCTAGCGATCTGCTTCGATCCAACACTTACGAGGAGATGTATACTCATGGCCTCTTGTCGGATTGTTACTAAAGTCTTTGGCCAAAGCATTACATGTTTAGAGTAAGGTACTCTTAGATACATGTGTTGGGATGTATACTGAAAGCCTATCTCTTTTGTATGAACATCTTTATTTTGAAATAAGAATCACATGATCATTGTTTGCACTTTATATTTATGATATATGTGCATATTGTCTAATACATTACATTGTAGATAACATGGTGCTTGGGTGTGGCACAGAAGATCATGTTATCAGTCCCTTGTAGAGTATAAGTAGAAGCTCACAACCAAGATGATTTTGGACAAACCATTGGCATGGTTGTAGTGTAGCTTGGTATTGTTTTGTCTTGAACATAGAGTTACACTAGTACACTTAGGTGTATTGAGCAGGACCGACATAGAGGTTATTCAATTTATTGCTGACTGAATAATTGAATCGGACCTCGGATATTATGTTGTACATGCTCTTAATCCCGATATAATAACGGGCACATGTACTTAGTATTTATTTCTTTGATTTACCAAAGGGTGAGATTTCTATGGATTAAATCAATATGCCCGGTAAGTTGGGAAATGATATTATTTACATGGTGTGCCGTTGATTATAGGAGGAAACTATATCCTATATATTAGGTTGATGATGTCCCCTTGAGGAGCTCATAAGGTTCATCATGTAAACCCTGCAGGTTGACTTAGTCAACATGATGATAAGGTTGAGTGGTACTACTCGAGGAGTTAGATGTTAATTGATTGATGGTCAGTAAATCAATCAATTGACGGACATTCGATATCTTAAACACGGGGAGATGGATGTACAAATAATATATGGAGCCCATATTAATTTATGGGGGTTGATGAGGTAATTCAATGATGATCCTCTAGTGGAATTGAACATCATTGATGGATCAAGTTTGTGTGGTTCCGATCCATCGGGTGGCCAAGATCCAACTCCTCCTCATGGTCCCTATTGTATCCTATTAACACCTCATGAAGTCTAGATCAAATGATGGAAAACAAAACTCTAGAACCGACGGTTGAGATCAAATCTCTAGATCCGACGGTTGAGATCAAGTCTCTAGAACCGACGGTTGAGATTAAATCTCTTGATCCGACGGTTGGGATTAAATCTATAGATCCGACGATTGAGATTAAATCTCTTGATCCGACGGTTGGGATTAAATCTCCATAACCGACGGTGGAGATTAAATCTCTAGAACCGACGGTTGAGATTAAAACCCTAGATCCAATGGAGGAGATTAAACCAAGGCTTAAACCTAACTCTATATATATGGGCTTAGGTTTGGGCGGCAAAAACGGGAATGAAGAATGGAAAAACCTAATTGAGAGAAGGTGGCTTGGGCGGCAAGAAATAGGAGGAGGTTAGGGTTAGGGTTTGGTTCATTGTGTTGGGTGGCAACAAGAAGAAGAAGCCTCTTCTTCTTCTTCCCAATGATGGCCGACAACCCTTCTTCCCTTTTCCTCCTTGGTTTGGTCGGCGCCCAAGCTTCTCCCTTCCTTCTATGGCTTAGGTTGGATGGCATTAGGATAGCTTCCCTTGGGCGGCAATCAAATCCTAGATGGGATAGGATTGGGGTTGGGCGGCTAGGGTTAGGATTTTGGGATTAGGGTGGGCGGCAACTAGAAGATGAAGATCCTTTTCTTCTTCCTTCTAAGTGTTGGCCGGCCACTATCCTTGTTCCCTCTACCTTGGCCGGAGCTCAACCTATTCTCCTTCCCTTCATCCTTGGCCGGAAATTAGGAGAGCTTTGCCTAGGGTTTGGGCGGCAACAAGAAGAAGGATTGTTTTCCTTTCCTTTCTCCAAGTGTTGGCCGGCGCCCATACCCTTGGTGTTTCTCTTTTGGTTGGTTTCCATACTCCATTTTATCTTCCTTGGCCGGCGGCAACATCGAGTTTATTGACTTGGTGGCCGGTTCTAGAAAGGAAGATGAGTTTTGTTTTAGGATCTTCCTTTGTTCCTAGTGAACAAGGAAAGGAAGATTGGTGATCTAGGAGGCTTCAACTTTTGGTAGATCGTCAACCACACGACGTCCAAAAGGAGGGAGGACATACAATAGAAGATCAAGAGGTATAACAAGAGGTATAATCTTGTTTATTTTGATTAATGTTCTTTTGTATTATGTTTATAATTGCTTTTCAATTATATGCTTGTTTTGTGTGGATGCTTACTTTATGTATATGTTGATTATACTAGTTTACATTTGTATGTATTTGTATAATCATGGACCCCGAAGATAAATACAAAAACCGGTGATCCGTCCATCATCTCTTCCGCGGCTAACCGACTAGAAGAGTTGTGTTGCTTGAACAACTAGTTTGTTCAAGAGATCGCTCAAGTCGTTAGCACGACGATGAATTGGTTGTACTTAGGAAACTCATCCCATCTGGATTAGTTTTCATTAGTGAAAATTTTAATTCGGGGACATGAGAGCCAATGAGCCTCAGAGGAATAGCACATTGCCAACAACATGTGCAGTAACTAGAATTCATTGGACAAGGAAATGTTACTTGGGCTAGGTGTGACGTAGTCGACCTAGTGGGGACTGACACTATAGACCATGTCTTGAACTAAGTGGGTATAAGATGCGTGAAGGGAACGGGACATGATTCATTATAGCTGTTGAAGGGTTTCAGAAATGGTTCTGGAATTAACCGTTGATTTTTCGATTAATTGGGGATCATGATGTACTACTAGGTGTCACTCATGATCATTATATAATTAATGGTTAATTATAGATGACCAACATAAACCCGAAACCTATTTGGTCACACGCACGACGAGCGTAATCCGAAGGATTTAAAATGAGCTTGATAATGAGATTCTCAGATCGAGAGAAACTAGATTTGTTTAGACCAAACAAGGAGCGAACATGAAATCGTTTCAGTCACAACGGAAGCATGGATGAGCCGAGTCTTATGAAGACATGATGGATGAACTAAATTGGTTTGGTTCTAATCCAATGGTGCAAAATAAACCAAAGTGGTTTGGTTTGTTTTAAATGAATGAACCAAAGTTGGTTAAGTTCATTTTAACTTAAAATAGACCAATGCGGTTTGGTTTATTTTAACTTAAGTTATTGGAGCGGGTTAACGGGTTTTGGTTATGAACCAATAACCGTTAGGAGAATGTGTTCTCTATAAAACATGGCTTAAGGGTTTTTCGTGGAGAATTAATTGGTTCAAGGGTTTTGGAAACCCTAGCCACCTTCTCCTCTTCTTCCTTACTCTAGTCGCCCAAGTTGGCTGCCGCCCAACTTTATTGCAGCCTTCTCCTCGCCGCCGGCCATCCTCCATTGGCCATCGACGACCAAGGGCAGCCGACCATTGATTGGCCAACCATATCTTCCACCAAACAAGTTGTACAGATTCTGGACAGCTTGTTCTCCTCTTTGTGGAGAGGTCATTTTGTCGGCGTTTTGCGCTCTGATAGCGACCTATTTGCTGGGAATTGGTTCTCTGGCAATCCTCATAGGTGAAGGGTTGAGTTTTCGTCAATCGGTTGACGAAAATTTATCCGAGAAGCGAGTTTGTGAAACTCAATTTTTGGATACGAATTTTTTATTCGGATTGTGATCGTCTCTCGGATCACATCGTCTTCGACTCGAGGCTAGTGACTTTTGCGAAGACGAGGCTCATGACTTTGTAAAGTCATCCCAACGATACTCGGCATGGATACGGATAGAGGCAATTCTAGCGAGAGTTACTCCGATTGATGTCTTTTCCGCTGCACGTGATACGTCAGGTATAACTAGCGTAATTTCCTTTTATTGCAAAATTTGAAATTGCAATTATGTCTGCACATGTTGTACTTTGCATGCGTCTGGTGTGTGTATTGTAATAAATTAGATTTATTGCTTTTTAATTCTTTCGTTGTGCACATGTTTACGAAACATGTACAAACACACACTCGTCGCGGTGCTGGAAACCTGATAGTATCCATCATGGGATGATGGATGTTATTTTTCCTCATGAGGGGAAAAAATGGGAATTTTAAGATACTCAATTTGGAAATTGGAAGAGTTTGTAGGATTGCCTCTCTTGAGTGATATGAGATTTTTCACTAGGAAGATTGTAGGCATCCTAGATATTTTTGGACCAAGGGGGAGATTGTAAGATCTCATTGGGACATGAGACATTGACCTCCTTGGAGAGAACCTTTTTGATGTTAGTCAAAAAGGGGGAGAATATTTGGGAGAATTATTGGGAGAATTTATGGGATTACTAATTTGGGATAATTGGTAAGAAGATTTGAGTTAGTATTCTAACTCAAAGGTATATAGTTTTGTCAAACATCAAAAAGGAAGAGATTGTTGGTACAATCGGCCCAGGTCACGATTAATCGGACTCGAGTTTGACTCGAGCGATGTTTTGATGTTTGACATGAAGGTTTGACATTGATGTTTGATAATGTGTTAGGGAGATTGTTGGTGCAATCGACCCAGGTCACATTTGATGTTTGACGATGGATTGACTATTGTCATGGGAAAGTCCAAGTCTTGTGTACTTAGCATGGAAAGTCCAACATAGGTTGGCATTTGAAAAGTCCAAGGGTGTAATCTTGGCCACGTAAGTCCAAGGGTATAGTCTTGGCGGTGAAAGTACAAGTAATGGGTACTTGGCATTTGAGAAGTCCAAAGGGTTTGATATTGGCGGCGTAAAGTCCAAGGGTGGAGTCTTGGCATCATAAGTCCAATGGTTGGCGGCGTAAAGTCCAAGCGGGAGTCTTGGCAGTGTAAGTCCAATGTGCCTTGGCAGTGTAGACACCGTTAGCATGACAATAGCCGATAGAAGCACCTGATGGCTAGTGTATGGATGAACAAGTCATGGATGACTTGGAGTGATCAGATAGGCACGAGGCTGATAGAGGTGGCTAGAAGGCTTAGGTCTAGGCTAAGGGTGGTCTAGCAAGTATGGGGGCACCATACATGGGTTAAAACCTCATGTTTGAGGTTAAAACCTCAAGTTTGAGGTGTATCAGTTGACTAGGACCATGGGTCAGTCGACTGGTGTGAGTCAACTAGGGTTTGATCAGAGGAAGTATCCAGCATGATTGCCGAGGTGGGCAATGATCGCCGTCTTGTTATCGGCGATCAAGGTGATCAGTCGACTGGTGGTCGGGATTTCAGGCATAGAATGTTCTCCAATCGAGTGATCGGCCCAACCACTCGACTGATTGAGACATCAATCGACTAATGGGTATGGTCAGTCGACTGATGGTGTATCCGTTGGATTTTTCCACCGTGGATCTAGCCATTGTCTCACAACAATAGTGGCATCAGTCGACTGATGGTTTCGAGCAGTCGACTGATAGGCAAAATCCAGCCCAGGCATTAGCTTCAAATGGAACTCGAGGAGGAGGGATTTGGCACTGATTTCTTGGACGTTCTTGAGGCGATTTGCTGGTGCAAATCAGGGTCTTCAACCATGGTTCAAGCAATCAACAAGCAAGCTCTTTGTAAAGTTTTCTTGCATTTTAGTGTATTTTACTTGTATTTCATTCTTATTGCTGTAAGAATTATTGTACAAGGTTTCTCCACCTCTGGATTGTTCCGAGGAGTTATTATTGATTAGTAGTGTGTGGTCGCATCGCTAGAGCTCGTTTGAGCTCGATCCATGGAGCAGGAACCGTTCGGTTTTGAACCACGTTATACCATTGTGTCTCTTGTGGTTGTGTTGTATTTATTTTTTTATTATATATTCCGCTGCATTAACATGTATTATAGAGATGAATGTGATCAAATTCCATCAAGCAATGCCAATGCTATTCACCCCCCCCCCCTCTAGTGGGCACAACGATCCTAACACCTTTGGAGCGAATTGGCAAAATATCATGAAAGTCCATCACCGATCCAAGAAGAAGAGGAAGAAGAGGAATGCCCATCGGATCAATCGGAGAAGGCTGAAGAAACAAGTTCATCCTCACAAGAAAGTGAGGAGTCAGAAGTTGAGAAGGAATCAACTTTCGGATTGGTGGAAGAAGAAGAATTGGAGGAGGCCCCCACCACTAGGATTGAGGGGAAGGATATTAGATCATCGGAGCAAGGGCAAGAGCAAGAAGAGGAAGCCTCTACCTCCAAGAGACATGAAGAACTCACTTTGGCCACCACCTTTGACCTAGGTAACTCAAGCACATTAATAAATAATAAAAATCATATTATGTGTTTTTGAGTGTAGTGAATATGGGTACTATAAGAGCGAGTGCCCTAAGAAGGTCAAGAAGGCTAAACTGGTGTCAAAGGTCACGGATACCGGTGCCCCAACACACAAGAGCAAGGATCATGTGATGTGCTTCAAATGTCATCAAAAGGGGCACTATAGAATCCAATGCCCTAGGAGAAAAGAAGGAGCATCAAATGTAGGGGGAGCCTCTAAGGCAAACCCTAATGTACATTTTAGTAATGCATCTTCTAGTTTTAATGTCAAAAAGCATGCTAGAAATAATTTAAACAATCTTGCTATTGTTCATAAGGAGCATGATAAAAATAATAAGTTATAATGTTTAGGGGCTAAACATGTTAACTTTAGAAATAAGGAGAAATTTGGGACTAATGTCCCTAGAAAAATCCTACCGAGGGAAACCATTAGGTAGATAGAAGACCATTTAGGTATTAACCCTAAGAAGGGTAGGCATATGCCTAAAGGAAATGGTTATACCCAAAGACTAAATGAAAAATCAAAAATTGGGCAATTAGAATTAGAAAATCAAGTTTTGAGGTCAAAACTTGAAAAATTAGAAAATACCCTTCAGAAAGTGTAAAATCAAATGCAAGGGTCAAATAGTCAAAGCCTAGGGTCTAGGAGTCAAAGGCCTAGGAGACAAGAACCATCCAAGGGCAAGCTTAAGCCCAAAAAAACTTATCACAATGTTCCATTCGATTATGGAACTCAATCTAGGTCTAGGAAGACCAAGGTTACTGGGGAAGTCATCCCTAAGGGTAACCAAGATATGTGCCTAGTGGCTAGGGTTTCAAGGAAACCCTAGAGTTAACCTAGGTAAGACCCAAATGTCCAAGGCTTCAAAGCCTAGAAGGGTCATTAGGAGGGTATCTAGGGAAGTTATCCCTAGCGAATACCTAGTAAACCCAAGGAGCTCAAATAGGTTGGGTTCCTAGGAGCGTGATCGATTCACGCTAGATGGGTTAGGTTGTATCAACTTTGATTGGATGGGTAGTTAACTCAACCATAGAAAAGTTGGCATTTTAGGTCATTTTCAAGGTTATCGATACCTTGGAAATAAGTATTAATCATAATCCTAAAGGTCTCTAGGATGTGTCAATGCATTTTGAGAATTATAAAAAATCAATCAAATTGGCACAATTAGGGTTAAAGGTCATAGTATGCCATTTTGGGTTTTAGAATACTTGAGAGATAAGTTGGTAATATGGCAAAATTGACTTAATCCTAATAAATGGCAACTAATATTAAAATTTAGGTATTATTATACCTTTATATTTTATTTTCCATGTCTTGATTGTCATATAACATGTCATGACATCATATTTTATTTTATCATTTAATATGTCATGATAATGCTTAGGCTTTTGCCATGTATATTTAGATTTAATCATATGCCATGACATCATGATCTTTGGCAATGCTTATTTATGTTATCTTTTATGTCATGATCATTCATACATTTAATTTGATTAAAATTGATTTAAAGACTATGGCATGACTTAAAGTCCCATGTATAAGGGAATCAAGTAGAGTTGCCCTAGAAAATGCATGAAACCCTAGATTAGAATGAACAAAACTCACATCTCACATCACATTGACATGTGTGTGTTTTCATACACCCTAGACACATGTGAGATGCTAGGAAATGAGTTAAGTTCAAGGTGCATATTTTTTGCATCTAGATGAACTCAAACTCATCTTATACCATGAATGAATTATGAGGAAAGCTTGTGTACAAGTCATGTGCATTAAGCTCATAGACCATGGTTCAATATAGGTTTCAAAAAACATTTAAAAAATATTTTAGAAAACCTTGGTGAAGTCTATCTTTTGATAGCAATCACCATTGATGATGTTGATACAAAGTGAGCTCAAAAACATGAAGTTTTTTATCATTTTTGAACTTTGTATCAAACTCACTATTTTATGGATAAAATATTTTTCAAACATTTTTCACCCATTGTATTTGATATAAGTATTATACATATGAAGTTTCAAGATTTTTCAAAATACATATTTTTACTTATCATTTTCCAAAATTAATTTCTGAAAGTTGAAAACTGCATTTTGCAGTTATCAGTCGACTGGTGTCAAATGGCAATCGACTGATGACTATCAAGAGTCGACTGCCAGAGCTAATTTCGGATAAACAAGGTATGTTTAGCCTATGTTTAGCTATGTTAGGGTTTCCTAACTGCTCCTAACCCTAGGATATGCTTTGGAAAGCATTAGAAAGGGTGAAAATCCATTGGATATGGATTAGGAGAGTTGTTTGGGGAGTGTATCAATTTTAAGGTGTGTGAAAGTTCATGTTTGAACATTTTACCTTAATTTTGATATTTTAGTGTTCCTATTGGCTTAGGGACTCTCCAAGGATATTGTTGGTGAAATGGTCAAGGGGGAGTAAGCCTTTAGGGGAAGGTCATCCATCATGGGATGATGGATGTGTTCTTCCCATGAGGGGGAGAATTTTGTAGAAAGGATGTGAGCTGCCCAATTTGGAAATTGGGAGAGTTTGAGGATTGCCTCTCTTTTGTGATATGGGACTTATCACTAGGAAGAGTGAAAGCATCCTAGATGTTTTTTGATCAAGGGGGAGATTGTAAGATCTCATTGGGATATGAGACATTGACTTCCTTGGGAGAATCTTTTTGATGTATGTCAAAAAGGGAGAGAATATTAGAGAATTACCAATTTGAGAGAATTGGTAAGAAGATTTGAGTTAGTGGCCTAACTCAAAGGTGTTTCGTTTTTGTCAAACATCAAAAAGGGGGAGATTGTTGGTGTAATCGGCCCAGGTCACGATTGACCAGACTCAAGTTTGACTCGAGTAGTGTTATGATGTTTGATATTGATGTTTGACAAATGTTTTGGGGAGATTATTGGTGCAATTGACCCAGGTCATGATTGATCAGACTCGAGTTTGATTCGAGTGGTATTTTGATGTTTGATGATGGTTTGACCATTGTTTGACTACATGGTTGACTTGGGGTTGACCATAGAATGGAAAGTCCAAGCATGGGTCTTGGCAAAGGAAAGTCCAAGCTTGAGTCTTGGCAATTGGAAAGTTCAACATGGAGTTGGCATAGAAAGTCCAAGGGTGTAGTCTTGAGAGTGAAAGTCTAAGTCATGGGTACTTAGCATTTGGAAAGTTCAAGGGTTGATATTGGCAGCGTAAAGTCCAAGGGTGGAGTCTTGGCAGCATAAGTCCAATGGTTTGGCGGCGTAAAGTCCAAGCAGTAGTCTTGGCAGTGTAAGTCCAATGTGCCCTGGCAGTGTAGACACCATTAGCATGACAATAGCCGATGGAAGCACTTGAAGGCTAGCGTATGGATGAACAAGTCATGGATGACTTGGAGAGATTCGATAGGCGTGAGGCTGATAAAGGTGGCTAGAAGGCTTAGGCCTAGGCTAAAGGTTGTCTAGCAAGTATGAGGGCATCATACTTGAGGTTAAGCCTCATGTTTTGGAGTTGTTAGTCGACTAGGGCTTTATACAAGTCGACTGGTCAAGTGTTTTGACACTTGGCAGCCAAGTCGACACTCAACAGTCGATTGGTATTATGACCAGTCGAACTGATGTAAGTCGACTGGTGCTCGACTGCGACCTTATAGGCTTGGCAGTCGATTGCTCACTTTAGCAGTTGACTGATGGCAATCGACTGCTGGTTTGATGTTGCGAGAATAAAATGCTCGGTAGCCGATCGTGCAATCGGCAATGGCGTTGGCAGTCGATGGGTCACCTGGCAGTCGACTGCCAGGTGACCCGTTGGAGTTTTTTTAGCGTGGATTAAGCTGTTGTCTCACAACGGAACTATTGGTAGTCAACTAACAGGTGGAATTCCTAGGCACGCGAAGGCATAAAAGGAGCTCGACGGGAGGGATTTCGGCATCAATTTTCTTGGGCGATTTGGAGCGATTTGCTGGTACAAATTAGGGTCTTCAAGGCTAGTACAAGGCAATCAACAAGCAAGCTTCCAAAAGATCTTTTGTAAAATTTTCTTTACTTGCATTCTATTGTATTTGCTTGTTGTATTTAGTTTATTGTTGTAAACTCTTGTATGAGGTTTCTCCGCTTCCAGATTGTTCCGAGAAGGAGTGTTTATTAGTGGTGAGTGTATCACTAGAGCTCGTTGAGCTCGCCCCGTGGAGTAGAAACTCTAAGGATCTGAACCACGTATATCGGTTGTCTTGTGCGTTGTATTTGTGTTTGTGTTATATTTCTATTATTTCCACTGCGCTAACAAACATCATAGACAATCAAGCATGAAGAACGATCAAATTCCATTGAAGCGATGACAACGCTATTCAACCCCCCCCCCCTCCCCCTCTAGCGGGCACATAGGTCCTAACACAGGTTGCGGGGTAAGATTGAAAAATAAGTGTCTGCGAAATATATTTCAAAGAATTAACAACATAGATTTGGAAGTATGCATTACAGAATTAGGTAATATGAAATTTTGTAAAAATAGTTATATTGGATATGCACAGCACATATTCAAAAATGACAATTCATAATAAAAATAAACATTCATTGCTGATTCAAAGACTGAATATTCATTACAAAAGGTTAAGGAATTGTTCATTACAGAAGTAGTCATTACAATTTTATGATTCTGAGTCGGTATCTGACTCAGTATTGAAATTCTCTGATGGGTTGTCAAAAGTAGCTCTTATATCTAAAATAATATCGAATTCTTTGGTGGAAAAAAGACCTTTTTTATTGGTTGCCTGTAGAGATCCTTCAAAACCCCTCTGGAAGTACCTTCCATATTTGGTCGCCATATTAGTTAAGAGTTTGGTTTCTTGAGATGCCCAGCCTTCTGCCTCAGTTTCTTGTAGATTGGACAGTTCTCTGTGAAGTTGGACCGCATGGCATGTTTGTTTAGTAGTGACCTCAGATAATTTCTGGAAATGTTGCATCAATATGGAGAAGTTGAAGTGGAATTCTGCCATACTGTTGTTTGTTTTCTCTTTAAGTTCAATGAAGGCATCTATGAGGTCTTCTAGGGGTTGGAAGCATTGTCCCGATTGGAAGTGCCAGTCTTTCTTGTTTTGTACTAGTTTTTGAGCATGTGCTTGTAATGATGTTTCTTGTTGTTTATAAGAATCTACTTGCTCTCGAAGTAGTTGGATGGTAGTATCCTTGCAAGAGCTTTCCCATTTTGCTTGATGCATATCATGCCTATATTGAATAGAAGCTTTATCTTTCTCTGCCAGTAGTTGGGCTCTTTTGGCAGTCAAGACTTGTATTTGAAATTGAAGGTCTTTAGTTGTTGTTGGCATGCTGCTTCTTTCTCAGCCCGATCAGGGGATGTGGAGGGACTAGTCTGAAGGCTTTTCGTAAAAGTTAAGGGTTTACATACATATTTTGAAGGAAATTACATACATTTGGAGAATCAAATCTTAAACATATTTTATTTCCATAAATAGTTATGACATATAAGGAAATTACATACATGACATAATTGTATGCCATGTAATTGCATTAGATGCATAACATTATGCCATGCGTGTCGTGACATGTAGATGTATGCCATGTATGCCATGCCATGTAGATAATAGTTATTTGCATGCAAAGAGGATGAGACATAAAAACCCTTAATCAATATTAAAGCCTACACCTTCCATTAATATGGTTAGAACCAGAGTTTTGTTTCTTGTTTGGGTTGTTGGACTCTCTCCAAGCCCGGCTCGAACCTGAATATGTTCAAACCATGGAATAGTTTAATACTAATATGGTAAGAGTCAGAGGTCAATCGTTAGCTTTGGTTGTTGGACTCTCCAAGCTGGGCTAATTGGTTGAATGCGCTCTAACCATATTAAAACTATGTCCCGATTAATGGGTTGGCTTTAACTCGAGCATCATTGTTGGACTCTCTCCAAGGTCGATGTAAAGGGAGGTGAAGTTGGGTGCTATGCATATGATGCATACTTGTTAATGTGTTAACAACCCGATGTATGTGTGAACATTCAAATAGTTGATAGCACATTGTGATAGTTGCATATACGTGATATGCAATCGGTATAGATGATACCTACCGTCGTAATTATGAATGGCTTGTTGGACTCTCTCCAAGGTTGTTCATAACTATGATGGATATCAGCCCATTCGGAGATGGACCTACAATCTCCCGAAGTGAGGTTGGGGTTTTTGAAATTCGAAAAATGAATGGGATTTATAAATGTATATTGATGCATTTTAAAATCATCTTTCTAATATATGATAGTTTTGTATTTCTAAGATTGATAATGATGTCTTTGAATTTATGCTCCATTTTGGATTCGAATAAATTGACTGGGCCGAGATTCATGGACTGGCTTAGAAGCTTGAGAATTGTTCTCAAGGTTGAAAAGCTTGCAAATGTCCTCGAAGCGCCTCTTCCCGCCCGTCCTAGTGACGATGCAACTCTGGACCAATTGTTGGCCTATCAGAAACATGTGAGTGATTCTGAACAAATGAGTTGCATCATGCTAGCCACGATGGAACCCAAGCTACGAAAGTAGCATGAGCATATGGATGCTCATATCGTAGTCCTTCATCTTTGTGAGTTGGTTGATGAGCAAGTGAGATTCGAAAGGTTCGAAGTCTCAAAGCTCCTCTTCACCTCTGAGATGCTAGGAGGTTCATCTGTGGTACTGCTTAATATGCTGAAGACTGTGGAATCTTCTGAGAAGCATGAGCAGGGGACGATGCTGTTAGTTGATTCCTCGAAGAAAGGTTCTAAGAGGAAGTCAAAAGAACAGAAAGAGAAGGGCTAAGAAGGTAGAACTAGCACAAAAGGAAACTTGCCATCATTATGGCAAGGAGAGCCATTTGTGAAGAAAGTGCAAGATTTATCTTGAGTCCGTGAAGAAGGATAAGGCATCGGATGCCCCATCTTCTTCAGAAATCTTCTTTATTGATTGTCATTCTATTTCCTCAGACACTTGGGTATTTGATACTGGGTGTGACTCACATATATGTAATGACATACATGGGCTAAGGAATAGAAAAAGACTCGTCAAGGGGAGAGTCAAATTTACGTGTTGGGAATGGAGCAACGGTTGCTGCACTCGCCATCGGAACGTATTTGTTGAAACTCCCTGCAGGACTTGTCTTAGAACTGGACAATTGCTTTTATATTCCTTTGTTGATAAAGAACATCATTTCTATTTCTTGTTTAAATAGAAATGGTTTCCATTTGACGTTTAGTAACAATTGTTGTTACATAACTTTGAATGGGGTTCTTTATGGACCGAACTTTAAGCAATGGTGTTTATACGCTGGACGATATCCAAAGGACATTTGCAATATCGAAGCGAGCAACAAGAGTGCTTGAAAGGATAATCAAATAGACTCCTACATGTGGCATTGTCGTCTTGGCCATGTAAGCAAGAAACGCATGTCCGAATTACACCGATGTGGAATTCTGGAATCGTTTGAATTGGATTCATACGATACATGCGAATCATGCTTAAAAGGCAAGATGACTAAGTTACCTTTTACTAGAAAAGGTGAACGAGTGGGAGAGTTACTAGGTTTAGTACATACTGATGTATGTGGACCTATGTCAACTCAAGCATTAGGAGGCTATAGCTACTTCATTACCTTCACCGATGATCACTCACGGTTTGGGTATGTGTTCTTGATGAAACACAAGTCCAAGCCTTTGAAAGGTTCAAAGAATTCAGAAATGAAGTAGAGAAACAACATGACAAGAGTATTAAAATACTTGATCGGATCGAGGTGGTGAATACTTAAGTCAAGAGTTTCTTGATTATCTAAGAGACAATGGCATATTGTCTCAATGGACTCCGCCCTATACACCACAAAGATAATGGTGTATCCGAGAGGCGAATCGACCTTGTTGGACATGGTCGTCAATGATGAATCATGCAACTCTTCCCAAGTCCTTTTGGGGTTATGCACTTGCATACCGCTTACTTGTTAAATGTAATGCCTACCAAGGTAGTCTCAACTACTCCATATGAGATATGGAATGGTAAGAAACCTCATGTATCTTACTTGAAGATATGGGGTTGTCTCGCTTATGTGAAGCTGATCAGACGCATAAACTGGATGCTAAGTCCGATAAATGTCTATTTATTGATACCCTAAGGAAACAAGGGGTTACTAATTCTATCATCCTGTGGAACAAAAGGTGTTTGTTTCAAGGCATGTCGTGTTTCTAGAGAAAGAGTTTCTCTTGCAAGAAAATAGTGGGAGTGTCGCCGAGCTTGAGGAGGCTCGAGAGACTCAAATAGACATTAATGAGATACCGGTGAGCACAACAAATTGACAACTCATAGTGATGAGCAACTGGACCTATTGTAACACCACATCTCAGAGATCCGTAGAACACGCAACATTCCCGAGAGATATGGATTTCTCGTAGTTTAATCGAACGACGTGTTACTCATTGATGATGAGGAGCCTACCGCTTATGAAGAAGTGCGACAAGTTCAGAAGGGATAAGTGGCTTGGTGCCATGAAGTCGGAAATGGATTCCATGTACGAAAACCAAGTTTGGAACTTGGTTGACCCACCTGAAGGCATAAAGCCTATAGGGTGCAAGTGGGTTTTCAAGAAGAAAACCGACATGGATGGTAATGTGATTACCTATAAGGCTAGATTGGTGGCGAAAGGATATCGTCAAAAGCAAGGTGTTGATTATGACGAAACCTATTTGCTAGCTATGCTTAAATCCATTCGGATGCTCCCGCCATAGCGGCTCATTATGATTATGAGATATGGCAGATGGATGTGAAAACAGCTTTCCTTAATGGAAACCTGCTTGAGGACGTGTATATGATACAACCTGAGGGTTTCACATCGGTTGATAAAACCAAGGTATGCAAATTGCGACGGTCCATTTATGGATCAAGCAAGCATCCAGAGTCGAATATCCGCTTTTGATGAGACAATCAAAAGTTTGATTTCACAAAATCCGCATTTAACCTTGTGTACAAGAAGGTTAGTGGGAGGCAAATGTATTCTAGTATTGTATGTCGATGACATATTACTTATAGGAAACGATGTGTCAATCTTACTGTCAGTTAAGGTTTGGTTATCCAAGACATTCTCCATGAAAGACCTGGGAGAAGCAACCTACATCCTTGGGATTAAGATCTATAGAGATAGATCGAAACGGTTGCTTGGTCTTTCGCAGTCTACATATATAGACCGAGTGCTAAAGAGGTTTAGCATGTCGGAATCCAAGAAAGGTTTCTTACCCATCAGGCATGGGGTACACCTTTCGAAGTCTATGTGTCCGTGCACAGAAGACGAGAGGATTTGCATGAGTAAGATTCCCTATGCATCCGCAATAGGATCTCTCATGTATGCTATGTTATGTACGAGGCCCGATGTATCGTATGCTCTGAGTGTCACAAGGCGAGATACCACCGATCCAGAATGGATCTTTGGGTGACTTTTAAGACGATCCTTAAGTACTTAAGAAGAACTAAGGATACGTTCCTAATATATGGAGAAGGGTACATGGTGATACGTGGGTATACGGATGCCAGCTCCAGACAGACAAGGATGATTCCATGTCTTTGTCTGGGTATGTATTCACCTGGAATGGAGGCGCAATAAGTTGGAAAGGTTCCAAGCTTGACACTATAGCGGATTCTGCCACTAAGGCAGAATACGTTGCGACTTTGAAAAGAAAGGAAGCGGTTTGGATCAAGAAGTTCATCTATGAACTTGATGTGGTCTCATCAATGATCCAAACATGTGCTTCGGCCGCTATCATCTTATCGAGAGATCATCGAGGAATGAAATACAAATCGAGAAAATTCCCATAAAGGAACTTAGCGGATCCTTTGACAAAGCATTACCTCAAAGTAAGTTTGAGGGTCATGTTGGTGCTTATGGTATCGATACCGTAGCGATTGGCATTAGGCCAAGTGGGAGTCTGTTAGTAATATATGAGAGATGTCCTAAGGCAATCGCTTATGTATGAACCATTTATATGATAAATGAAGATTCACTATTTGAGTATACATGTTTAATGTATTTGATTGATCTTAAACTCATTTATCGAATGTCCACGATACGATTCACAAAGATGAGAGAATTTGTGATTGGATCACAACTAGTGAGTATCTCTACATGTGTAATTGTGATGTATCGGAATTATCCTAGTCGATGAATTGATGGATTTGGACACCATCAATTTCGCCGAGACTAGCACGAGGTATACTCCTTGGTGTATCCAAGCAAATTGATTCTCACCGGGCCGAGACATAGTGATGTCCGGAGTTAATCGTGGATGCTAGTTATGGTAACTAGTTCATTGGAGTGACCACCGTAAGACTTCATATGGTTCTCTCGCATATATAGATATGTCAATGAAGTTCTTACTGTGGCTTAAGTGCGATGTTCCTTCGACTTGCGGTATTCAAGTCATCTTGATCATGGAGACTTATGCTTTGACATCTTAAGCAAACATCTCTAAGGAGATGTGGACCCGGGATGATTGGGTATAAGTCGAAGTGATCGAAGGGTGTTTGAATAGCCTATAAAGGATTCACCACTCCTTGCGAGGAGATGTATACCCATGGCCTCTCGTCGGATTGTTACTAAAGTCTTTGGCCAAAGCATTACATGTTTAGAGTAAAGTACTCTTCGATACATGTGGAGTAACTAGAATCAGAGGACGAGGAAATGATACTTGGGCTAGGTGTGGCGTAGTCGACTAGTGGGATGACACAATAGACCATGTCCTGAACCAAGTGGGTATAAGATGAGTGAAGGGAATGGGGCACGATTCATTCGAAGCATCAAGGGTTTCGTAAATAATTCGATCAACTTGATCTTTTGGTTAATTGGGGATCATGATGTACTACTAGGTGCCACTCATGATCGCTCTATAATTAATGGTTAATTATAGACGGCCAACATAAACCGAGAACCTATTTGGTCACACGACAACGAGTGTAATCCAAAGGATTTAAACGAGCTTGAGAATGGGATTCTCGCATCGAGAGAAACTATGTTTGGTTGGACCAAACATAAAGCGAGCATGAAATTGTTTACCGCAATGGAAGCGTGGATGGGCGTGTCTTATGAAGACATAATGGATGGACCAAAATGGTTTGGTTCTAATCCAATGGATAAGAATAAACCAAAGGGTTTGGTTTATATTAAAGCGAATGAACCAAAGGTTGGTTCGTGCTTTAACTTAAAATAAACCATCATGGTTTGGTTTATTTTAACTTATCTTAATGGAGCGGGTTAACGGGCTTTATGGATATGATCCATTAACCATTAAGAGAATTAGTTCTCTATAAAAGTGGGCTTAAGGGATTGTTAAATCATCCAAACCCTATAACACGTTGGCCGCCACTTGTGTTGCGCCAGCCATAGCACCTCCATCCGCGCCCAGAAGGCGGCTTCTTCCTCCTCGCCGGCCGAGCTCTGCCGGAAGAGTTCCGTGATCCTCCTTAGGTTTGGCATCAAGGTAAGCACTTGGCTTCCTTTGTTGGCCGGGCGCCTATCTCCTCCACCAAGCTGTCCAGTTTTTCTGGACAGCTTCTCCTTCGTCGGAGCGTGCTTTGGACGACGGTTAGTGCTCCGACAGCGGCTAACATACCGGGATTTGATCTCCGTAATCCTCTGAGGTGGAGGACGAAGCGATTCCCAAACGGTTGACGAATACCTCTCCGGAGAAGCGAAGTTTTGAGAACTCGCTTTTGGATCCGAATTTGGATTCGGATCGTGATCATCTCTCGATCACGCCGCCTTCAACACGAGGCTAGTAACCCGCATTTAAGACGGCTCGTGACTTAGCGAAGTCATCCCGAGGAGCTCGGCGTGGATACGGATAGAGACGATTCTTACGAGGATCGTTCCGGTTGATGCCGTTCCCGCTACACGTCATACGAAAGGTATAACGTAGTTTAATTTCCTTTTATTGCAATTTTAATTTACGGTTATGTCTACACTTGTTGTAATAGCATGCGTGTGTTGTGTGTGTTGTAATAAATAGGAGTATTTATTATTTTTAATTGCTTCCGCTGTGCTCATGTTTACGAAACATGATCGAACACACACACGCCGCGGTGCCGGAAACCCAACAGGGGGGGATTAATAGCATCCATAAAATCTTTCTTTTTTGTCGATTGAAAACTCAAGTGGCACAGCGGAAGTAAGAACAATAAAAGAAAATAACACCTTTTTCTTTTTACTTGGTTCACAACCAAAAGGTTGCTAATCCATGGCCCCATGATCCCAGACTGCGTACGATGAGCAATCCACTAAAAGTGTCTTCCTCGTTGGAGGTAAGAGAGGATGATTACAAAAACACAAGATCGAGGAAGAGGCAATAAGCCTACCTCTCCTCTTTGCAATTAAAATCTTGAGTACAAGATTGAAAGGAAATTAAAGGCATGCTACCGACTTAGATGATCCGATGTTTGGCGTGATATTGGCATTATGACGGTGTAGTGTTGTGTCGGAAGTTTAGTGTTGTTGGAGCACTTTGAGAGCACACTTAGATGGTCCAAAGAGGTGAAAAGCCTCTTCTTTTATAACCACTCAAATCCTAGCTCGTTGAGATCTGGATATTGGTCAAAGCTCCACATCACCCCACTTTGTGGGGAGCTTATCTTGACTTTCTTCGAGATGATCAGCTTGACCCTCAGTCGACTGATCCCCCTCAGCAGTCGACTAATGGTAGGATCAGTCGACTACCAATAGCCTTCAGTCGACTGTTAGCTTGATCACTCACCTGCAACATAGAGTTAGCACAAAAATATTGAGTAATGGAAATTACGACGGTTCCTTACCGTCTGACCTCGACCTAGACCTTCCTCTAGAAGTCTTAGTCAGATCACTGCCTACGATCGTCCCCGTACAGAGGACATGACCTTACCATCGCTCTGCACTCGGTGCTTACCTCTGGTCCTCATGACCTGTCACTTAACCTCCGATTGCCACCTAAGTTCCTTGACTCCAACAAGGTTCTCCTGGTGTCACCCGACCACCACGGTTTCTTGTCTTGAGATTCTCTGAGTGTCGTTAACCTTGGCATAGCTTAAATCATTTCCTGCACACTCAACCCAACACATGAGATAATAATAATAGCTTAACTTTGAACCTTTGTCATAATCAAAACCTAGGTTCGATTATCTGGTGCCCCTGCACCAACACAGAAGGTATAGTAGTGGGTTGAGGCATTTCTATATGTGACAGTGGAGGCTGAGGTTGCTAACTTTGAAATTCAAAAAACCATTGGTTGAAGCTGTGTAGTTTGGAGGTGCTCTATAGAATAAACAAATGAAATTAAGGTGAAAGATTTATTTGTACTATGAAATGAGTTAGTAAAAAGGATATAAAGCTTACCATATAGAGACTCTAATGAAGCTCTTGCAAAAATAGGGGAATATCTGTGCTGGTGAAGAGGGGAGCAGTTTGTGGTGGAATGGAGATTGAGGCAGGAAGGGGAATTTCTGAGAGAATTGAGGTAGGAGGTATAGTAGGAGAATTAGGACTGGATGGGGACATGGGAAGTTCTTGAGGAGAAGAAGGAAGATGGTTGGTATAGGCATTTGATACAACTTGTACCAGAAGGTCAAGGGGAGAAGAGGTGGTGTATTCAGGTACTATGAGATTTGAAGAAGGAAGGGGTTGTTGTTGTCTGATGGGGCGGAAGGAATCCAAAGGAAGATTGTCAGTAGAAGAACCTAGAGAATGGGATGAGGACAGGTCAATAGGAGTATTTGAAGAATCAAGAAGTGAAGTAGGTGCTGCTTCAAGGGGTAACAATTTTGAAGGAGGGAGAGATGAGGGTGTTTCTGTGGGAAGTAGGAGGTTAAAAGGAGGAAAGGGATTTTGAATGGGTTCATGCGGGAAGGAATAAGGTCAGTGGCGATTAAGGTAAGGGTTGGGTGTTCGGGCTCTTTAAGTATGATGATAGGGCTTTGGGAGAGTTTAGAAGGGACCTGTGATAAAGATGTATAGACAATTTTTTGTGAGATAGTTGCAAGAATTAAATTAAAATAGGAAGTAGTTGAAAAAGGGGTAATTACTGGTGAGGATGGTCCTTGGTTGGAATTGGAAGTGGAAGATGCCTGAATTTTTCTTCTTTTCTTCTGCTACTTTTTTGCCAAGGTTCTAGAAATAGCAACATGCATCATGTCCTTTGCAAAATAAGTAGGTTAGCATACATTCGTAAGTAAAAGCAGTGAGTATACGGTGAATTGATGCTTACCTATGGGGTGAGACTCGGTCGTTTGAATTGGGGACAACCCGTAGTAAGATAGTATGGACTCTTGCAAGAGTTCAGTAATGCTGAAGTGTCTATTGTTGAGAAGGGGTTCAATGGAGGGGAAGTTAACATAGGACTTGATGCCTTTGAGCTCGGGATTCGGGAAAGAGCAGTTCTCTAGGTTAAAGGAAATTGAAGGACAGAGTCTAAAGGAACATAGAAGTACATGTCTTTCCAGCCCTTATGAGAAGTAGGCATGTCAATAAGAAATTGATAATCTTGGCATGCCACAAAGTAAAACACGCCGGTATCGACCATTTTTAAGTCGATAGAAGAAGTGGAAGATGTGGAGAGTTTAAGGAATGTTGAGGTGCTTAAAGATAATTAGGGTTCTTGTGAGGATGCAGATGGAGTTGGGGGTTAGTTGGTTGATGGTGAGACCATAGAATACTAGGATTCCAAAGAGTGGTTTCAGGACAGGAAGGCGAAGGCCTCCTTCGAGTTGACCTATGAATAGGGTATTGGTGTCGACTAGAGGTTGGTGAGGTCAATAATGGAAGGCAGGGATGATGGTGGTAAAGTTCTCAGGGATGTATTTGGGTTCATGGAGGTAAAAGGGATGGTTGAGGGTTAATCGGCTGGGAGTGATTTCATACCAGGGAGTGGTGGAAGAAGAAGAAGCCATGGAGCGAGGCTGTTGCAGAAAGATTGAAGGTGTCGGGGACGGAGAAAGCTAGGGTTTTTGGGAAAAGAGAAGCTTAAGTTAATGTTAAGTGTTAAGAAAAGCGGGGTTTTAAAAAAAAAGAAAAAACGAAAAAGGGGGAGAAATGTGTTGGGATGTATACTAAAAAGTTTATCTTTTGTATGAACATCTTTATTTTGAAATAAGAATCACATGATCATTGTTTGAATATTTTTATGGTTATGCATATTGTCTAATACATTACATTGTAGATAACATGGTGTGTGGTGTCACGCGGGAAATCACGTTATCAGCTCCTTGTAAAATATAAGTATAGGATCGTAACCGAGATGACTTTGGACAAACTATTGGTATGGTTGTAGTGTGATTTGGTATTGGTTTATCTTGACCATAAAATCACACTAGTACACTTTGTGTGTATTGAGCAGGACCGACTTAGAGGTGATTCGATTTATTGCCGACTACATAATTGAATCAGACCTCGGATATTATATTGTACATACTCTTAATCCCGATATAATAACGGGCACATATACTTAGTATTCATTTCTTTGATTTACCAATGGGCGAGATTTATAGATTAAATCGATAGGCTCGGTAAGTTGGAAAATGATATTATTTATATGGTGTGTCATTGATTATAGGAGGAAACCGTATCCTATATATTAGGATGATGATGTCCCCTTGAGGAGCTCATAAGGTTCATCATGTAAACCCTGCAGGTGGACTTGGTCCGGCATAATGAAAAGGTTGAGTGGTACTACTCATGGAGTTAGATGTTGATTAATTAATGGTCAGTAAATTAATTAATCGACGGATATTCGAGATCTTAAACACGGGGAGAAAATGTATATATAATATATAGAGCCCATATTAACTTATGGGGGTTGGTGAGGTAGATCAATGATAATCCTTTAGTGGATTGGATTATCATTAATGGATCGGACTTTATGTGGGCTTGATCCAACTTCGTTCGGTTACGTATTGCTATGGCGTCACGCTGATAGACCATGACCGTATGATGCTGCCCTAGCGGTCATTGCCATAGGCGCAAACTCTAGATCCAAAGGTAGAGATTAAATCTCTAGATCCGACGGTTGAGACTAAATCTCTAGATCCGATGGTTGAGATTAAATCCCTAGAACCAATGGTGGAGATTAAAACAAGGCTTATCCCTAAACTCTATAAAAGGAGCCTTTAGGGTTGGCGTGGAGAGCAAGAGGCAAAGGGAGAGGCTAGGGTTTTGGGCGGCAAGGAGAATAGGGGTTGGCGGCACCAAATAAGGAAACTATTTCCTTATCTTCTTCTTCCTCAAGCTTGCCGGCGCCCATACAACCCCTTCCTCACTTTGGCCGGCGTCCAAAACTCCCTCAATCTCTTCTCCTTGGCCAGTGGAACCAAGGCTTAGGCTCCTCCCTTGGAGCTTTGGCCGGCATTCATCTTTTCTCTCTTCTCCTTGTTGGCCGGCGGCAAGCAACTTGCTTGTTGCTTGTTGGTTGGCTAAAGGAAGAAGAAGAGTCTTGTTTCTATTCTTCCTCTTGCTCGGAATGAGCAAGGATGGAAGATTGGTGATCTAGGAGCTTCAACTTTTGGTAGATCGTTGTCCACACGACGTCCGAAAGGAGGAAGGTCATACAATAGAAGATCGAGAGGTATATCGATTCTCTATTTTCATTTGTTACATGTTTATATTTGCTTGTCAATTATATGCATGATATATATTCTGTTTTGTGGCTAAATATACTTGGACCCCGAACATAAACACAAAAGCCGGCGATCCATACATCATCTATTCCGTGGCTATTCGTAAAATAGAGGTTGGTCGCTTGAACAACAAGTTTGTTCAAGTGACCACTCTAATCGAATAGCACGATGATGACAAGGTTGCTTGGGCAATCCCTCTTGTCAAGGATACATTTTTTTTATCCGGGGACATAGAAGGGATCGCCATGAACAAGCGACCGATTTGAAGTGGGAAGCGAAGTTTTCCCTCCCAACAAAATGAAGTATGACAGATGCAAAAAAATTAAGAAAGGATTTTTTGTATTTTTTCCCAGCTCATATATTTTCTCTGAAAATATTTCTTTTGCAGGGATCAGTAATTTTTCCTAAGGCATTTTGCGCCTAATACATAGGCCTAAGGGCTAAATAATTATATTTCTTTTGCAAGGATTAGGAGATGAAAATTTTCTCAAGGCTTTACACCTAATATAACAGCCTATGAGCTAGGTAATTACATTCCCCCATGAGGACTATAATGGCTAGGTAAATTTTTCTCAAGACTCTACGTCTAATATAACAATCTATGGGCTAGGTAATTACATTCCCCCATAATGACTATAACGCCAGCTATAATGACAAAGTAAATTTTTCTCAAGGCTCTACGCCTAATATAACAGCTTATGAGTTAAGTAATTACATTCCCCGAAGGGGACTATAATGTCAACTATAATAGCTAAGTAAAATTTTCTCAAGGCTTTACGCCTAATATAACAGTCTATGGGCTAGATAATTATATTCCCCCACGGGGACTATAACACCAACTATAATGGCAAGTAAATTGCTAATATAATAGCTTGAGACCCTACGCCTAGTATGACAATTTAAGGCCCTGCGCCTAGTATGATAACTTCAAAATTTATGCTAAAAATGATATCTTATGGTTTTATGTTTGATATGGCAGAGTCTTTTATATCAATAAATACTTGTAAAACTTCATTCGACTTGGCTCTTCAGTTTTACTAAAGAGGAGGAACTTATGATGGGTGTAGGGTTGGTGGCTAAGGTAGAATTTTTTTTTCAGTAAATACTTGTAAAACTTCATTCGTCTTCACTCTTCAGTTTTATTAAAGAGGGGGAACTTATGATGGGGTCAAAGTTTTCAGTCAGGACACTTAGTATATTCTCAGAATGTATCAAACATAATATTTGATCAGTTAGAATGTTTCCCAGGCTATGAGTATGATTCCAGGGTATTTAGTATAGTTCCTGAGTTAATGTGTGTAATTCCCGATCAATATATGTGATGACCGAGCCAAGTAGGGGTGAGCAGAGTAGTTGTATTCAAAGTAAGTGTTGTGTTGACAAAGCAATATATGCATTTCCTGAGCAGTATATGTGACACCCGGACCAAGTAAAAGCGAGCAGAGTAGTGTTCAAAACTAAGTGTTGTATTGACAAAGCAGTATATGTGATGCCCGAGCCATTTATGTAATTCCCAAGCAGCCGAGCCAAGTAAGGGCGAGCAGAGTAGTTGTGTTCAAAACTAAGTGTTGTATTGACGGAGCAGTATATGTGATGCCTAAGCCATTTATGTAATTCCCGAGCAGTATATGTGACGCCTGAGCCAAGTAAGAGCGAGCAGAGTAGTTGTGTTCAGAGCTAAGTGTTGTATTGACAAAGCAGTATATGTGATGCCCGAGCCATTTATGCAACTCCTAAGCAGTATGCTTCCTGAGCTGAGTGGGGTAGTAGAGTAATTGATTCAGAGTTAAGTGTTGTATTTAATAAGCTGCATAGGACCAAACTTAACTTATGCAGTGAGTAATTGAGTAGATTAATAAATAATCTCAGTGTTGAGCATTGGAAGAGATAACAAGAGTACTAAGATATTTAAGAGATACTCGTGATTATGAATTACACCATACAAGATATTTGACTATAATCAAAGGATACAATGATTCGAATTGGATATCTAACATAAAAGATTCAAAGTTTGCAAGTGGATACTTATTTATTTTAAGAGGTACAATAGTTTCATGAAAATCTTCTAAGCAAATCGTAATAACCAAATCTAAAATAGAATGAGTTTGTAGCTCTTGACAAGTGGTGTCATGCCCCGAGAGTATGCCGTGCCGAAAATCAAACGGATGACACCTGCCCTATACGTGGCAACATATTGGGTTAATACAAGGCCCGTAGGCCCACAACAACATAACATATATATGCACAATACTAAACAATACAACCACAACAACACAAAGGTGCGCATCGGTGCGACTCTAACATACTACACAAAAATAACATACAAACCAACAGTCAAATACAACACTGATTATACATAGCCATAATACAAAACAACAGCGGAAGAAAATACGTGAAAAACCCTAATTATTCGGTGTGAGATGGGATCAGCTGACGGAGCTCCGAACGTCCAAGGAATCTTCTACCTGTTACCTGGGAGACAAGAAACCCAGGGTCCAGGGTGGTGAGTATAAACTCATGGGTAATATATAGAAAGTGCATGAACAACATATAAGGATATAGAGATCTACAAGTATACATGTGAAGATCTATAGGTATACAGCATGAGTCCAATAGACATACAGTCCTATCCAACTCTAATAACAAGTAACCACAGTATAGTCATACTCAATGCATATACTAAACTGATCAACTGAACATGAAGTAATGTACCAACGTACCTAACGGTCTGCAACACCATAAGCTATATCATCCTGAACAGATTTACAATAACATAACCCATATAACGTACAAGGTCAATCCCATACCTGACCAACACTCAGACATATGAACAGTATATAATCACATGTAATAATATCCCGGTCCATACCACACTATGACATGACGCTAATCAAATGCATACAACAGTCTAGACCAACACATATACCATGCTCAACACATAGCAGTATAAAATATGCAAATGACATGTATCATGATGTACAAACATATGCAACAACCAAATGCAGCATCTCATAGTCATATGTAAAACATATATCAAATACATGCATACATATATATCAGCAATGCATATGCATGGTCATGTCTGCGGACCCGTCCAACCACGTCCCCAGAGTGGCTAGGGTGGCACAACATGACTACTATCCCGACTCCAGCCGCCACCACTCTTGAGTGACCGAATTGGGTAGTATGTAATAGTAGCTAGCTGCCATAGAGCTATATGCTACCCTAGGGGTCCCTGCTGCAAGCCACTCTAACTACCACTACCCATGAGTGGTCGAGTGTTGCACGTCAGGATAAACTGCACGCCACTCTAGCTACCACTGTCTATAGTGGTCGAGCGCGGCACATCTAATGCTCTGCCCTTAACCCTGCTACCACTACCATGAGTGGTCGGGGAGGCAGGATGACTGATGACCCATCTCAACAATAAGGGAGACCCAATCAACAACATGCATGCAATGTAATGATGCATAGCTCCACACATGTATCCTCGCCACACTTCCTATCCCATGGGGAGTCCTGGTCAACCAAAAGTCAACTATGCAAGAACTACAATCCACAAGACTCTCTCTATCGCACAAAGAGTCATACACATCTGACAGTCAACCACGCTAAGACCTCTAGTCAGTAGCGAGCTACTATCGACCGTCCATATAACCATACCCAGGCACACAATCCATAATGGAAATACAATCATGCTAGAACCTCTAGACCATGGCCACATACTGACAACAACACCTTTATTTATGTACAGACAACTAAATCCATTATAGATGCACAACTAATCAGTATACGATACAACAATCAGCTCCATCATCTAATCCAATTTGAGGTCACAAGGATAACCCTAACCACATGTACTTACTGAACATCCATCAGCTAATACATAATAGGGTGTATAGTTCCGAGCTAGATAATCAATGAAGTAACTGTAGGGATCTTATATGCAAAATAGCATATGTGCAACGGAAAAATAGGATCCCTTCCAAGTGATCCTTGCGAAAGAAAACCTCGTACAAAATAAATTTCTCTAAACCTATCTTATAGGAGAATATTACCTTTGTTGCGTGCCCTTTGTAATCCCGCTTCTCCTTGGATGTGTTGGATCTTTTAGCACGTTCAAGTGTCCGTGCCTCTATATGTATCCACACGAGCAAGCTCTTGTCTCACAAAAGAAACTAGAAGAGCTCTCCTTTACTTCTTGTTAGAGAAGTCCCTAAAGGAGAGGAAAGTAAGGAAAGAGAGAAAGGAAGAAGAAGACCACTCTTCTTACTAGCCTACACTCACAAAAACCACACAACCAAAGCCTCTCCCACCAAGCTCTCACCAAGCCTCAAGCTTCCACACTTCAACTACTTTGGCCGGCCACCCCATGGGGTGTTTTATAGGATTGGAAAAACCTTTCATCTCCTATCACATTCAATGCAATCAATGGCATTGAAAGATAATCAAACAAGGAGTTATACTCCTTGTTTGGCCAGCCACATGTGGGGGAAATCCAAAGGTCAAAACCCTTTGTCTCCTTCCACCTCATCAAGCTTAGGTGGCATGCTTAGGTGGCATGCTTATGTGGCATTCATGGATGTTGAATTAATCTTATTAATTCAATAAGCTTATGTTATCATATTGAATTAATCTCATTAAATCAATAAGGTAACATATTGAGTTAATCTTATTAAATCAATTAAGCTTAGCATATTGAATTAATCTCATTAAATCAATAAGCTAAAATTCTCATTAAGCTTAAAGTCCAAAAACCATTTTGTACTTAAGCTTATTCCCAAATTATTCTAGTCAAACTAGAATGCACTAATTCTTCTAATTATCATGCTCTTTGTGTGTGACCCTATAGGCTCTCATAACGTTGGAAGTGGATCTAAACTCTTTTAGATACACAAGAAATGAGCGGCATCTAGCAATACATCATTGCTACCCAAGTTACGAAATAAGTCAAGATCCGACTAACCTTTCCGTGACTACTATAATGTATGACCGTGTCCTTCTATCCTTGATATCAGATTGACCAATGAGGCATAGACCGTGTCATCCTCGATCAATCTATATGTTTCTTGATCCCTGAGTAAACTAACTCAAACAAATGAGCTCAATATCTCATAATGCCTCATTCGAGCATGGTCATGCATTTTAGTAGTTCTACTCAATCAAGGGGCCCACAGATATCACTCCCGTCATATGGGAGGGATAGATCCCATCTACATCACTCACATCCCTCCGCATAATTTGTTATATACCCAGTAATCGCCTTTATGGTCCACCCTATTACGGGTGATGTTTGACGATACCAAAGTACATAACTCCTTATGTAGGGAACCGTAGTGACTTCAGGTTTGAGGACTATTCATACCAATAGTCACATGAGAAAGTTTATGACACTCATATGACGATCCATGAAACTTTCTCATGGCGGGTCAGTTCAGTATATATTCTCTAATATATACCCATGTGTCAACTTGATATCATATATCCATGACTTGTGAGATCAAGTCATCAATTGACCTACATGCTAGTCTTTATGTATTAATATTGCCCTTGCATATTAATACTTGACTAGGAACATTTAGGAAAGTGTTCTCTACAGCCTCTCATAATCAATTCTGCCAATTGATGTACTGTAGATAAGAACCTACTTTTCTAGGGCATTATTATATATTTAATTTAGCTGGCACAAGCAAGACGTAAATATATAATAACCAATCCTTTGACTTTATAGAATATGATACAAAATGTTCCCTATTCAACCATCACATGATTGGTTCTAGGGCTATAACTAACAATCTCCCACTAGCACTAGTACCAATCACTATGATATCTAATACCTAGTGACCTAGTGTGACCATCATGCTTCCTCTGTGCGAAGCCTTGGTCAATGGATCTGCGATGTTAGCTTCAGCCGGTACTTTGCATATCCTCACATCTCCTCTATCGATGATCTCTCGAATGAGATGGAAGCCAGATATGTGTTTGGTCCCGATGTGATCGAGGTTCCTTAGCTGTGCAATAGCCCCATTGTTGTCACAATAGAGGCTATTCGGATATGCAATGTTAGGAACTACCCCAAGTTCATCGATGAACTTGCGAGCCAAATGACCTCCTTTCTTTGCATCGGACGCAGACTATATTCACCTGTTGTAGAATCAACAATCGTGTCTGCTTGAACTCTTCCACTCACTCACCATTCGAGCAAAACCATTACCGATTGCGATCTATAGTCATCCTTGTCTGTTTGGAAGCTTGCATCACTGTAACCCTTTACAGTTAGCTCCTCATTGCCTCCAAATATCAGGAAATATTCTTTCGTTCTTCGTAAGTATTTAAGAATATTTTTGACTGCTATCTAGTGATTTTCACCTGGATCCGACTGGTATCTACTCATCATGCTCAAAGCATATGAGACGTCAGGATGAGTACAAAGCATGGCGTACATGATAGACCCTATGGCAGATGCATAAGGGATCTTATCCATGCGATCTCTCTCCTCCTTAGAAGAGGGACATTGAGTCTTCGAAAGACTCACACCATGTGATAAAGGCAGAAATCCTTTCTTGGAATTTTGCATAGCAAAACGATCTAGAACTTTATCAATGTATGTACTCTGACTTAGGCCAAGTAATCTTTTAGATCTATCTCTATAGATCTTGATGCCTAGAATATAGGCAGCTTCACCTAAGTCTTTCATCGAGAAACAATTCCCTAACCACATCTTCACAGACTGGAGTAAGGGAATATCATTTCCGATGAGAAGTATGTCATCTACATACAAGACAAGAAATATAACTGTGCTCCCACTATTTCTCTTGTAGACACAAGGTTCATCTTCATTCTTGATGAAACCAAACTCCTTGATTGCATCATCGAATCGAAGATTCCATCTTCGAGAGGCTTGCTTTAGTCCATAAATGGACCTTTGCAGTTTGCATACCTTTCCAGGATGCTTTGGATCTTCAAAACCCTCAGGCTGTGTCATGTACACATCCTCGAGTAGCTTTCCATTCAGAAAAGCAGTTTTGACATCCATCTGCCAGATCTCATAATCGTGGTAGGCTGCAATAGCAAGTATGATCCGAATGGATTTAAGCATCGCAACTGGTGAAAAGGTTTCATCATAGTCAATACCATGAATTTGTTTGAATCCTTTAGCCACCAATCTACCGTTATAGGTATGCTTATTACCATCCATGTCAGTCTTTACTTTAAAGACCCACTTACACCCAATGGGTTTTACCCCTTCAGGTGGATCAACCAAAGTCCATACTTGGTTAGTGTACATGGATTCCATTTCGGATCTCATGGCCTCTATCCATTTCTCAGAATCTGGGCTCATCATAGCTTCTTGATAGGATGTAGGCTCGTCAAGATCGACAAGCAATACATCACCGTTGTCAGAAAAGAATATCTCTCGGGTTGACGACGGATCCTATCGATCTACGAAGAGGTTGGTCTACTTGAGCAGTGTTTGCTCCACAACTCTTTGGGCAACAATTTCCTCATCCACAACACTTTGTGGTGCCTGTTCATTTTCCATCGAAGCCTTAGTGTTATCTTCATCTTGAATTTCTTCAAGATGAATTTTACTCCCACTAGTTTTTCTAGAAATAAATTCTCTTTCTAGAAAGACAACATTTCTGGCAACAAACACCTTGCCAAGTGTGGGATTGTAAAAGTAATATCCCTTAGTTTCCTTGGGATATCCTACAAAATAACACTTATCTGATTTGGGTCCTAGTTTATCGAGACTTGGCGTCTAACATAAGCTTCACAACCCCAAATCTTTATAAAAGACATTTTGGGACTCTTCCCGATCCATAACGTATATGGTGTCTTTTCTACGACTTTTGATGGGGCGCGATTAAGTGTGAAAGCATCTCTAGAGCTAAACCACAAAAGGAAGTAGGTAGATCGATCACGGCTCATCATTGATCGTACCATATCTAATAAGTCACGATTTCTCCTTTTCGGATATACCATTCCATTGTGGTGTTCGGTGGAGTGAGTTGGGATATTATCCCACACTCGGCCAGTGATTACGAAACTCTTGACTAAGGTATTCACCACCTCGATCGATCGAAGTAGCTTAATACGCTTACCAAGTTGGTTTTGTACTTCATTCTTGAATTCTTTGAACTTTTCAAAGGATTGACTTATTTCTCATCAAATATAAGTAGCCAAATCTACTCATATCATCAGTGAAAGTAATAAAGTACTTATAGCCTCCTCTGGCTTCGACATTGAAAGGGCCACATACATTAGTATGTATGAGTCCTAACAAGTCCGTCGCTCTCTCGCCATGTCCACTAAATGGAGTTTTAGTCATCTTTCCTTTTACCTCATATGATTCAAAATCAAATGAGTCCAATAATCCATCTTTATGGAGTTGGGATATGCGTTTTTCATTTATGTGACCTAGGCGACAGTGCCAGAGATATGTTTGGTTCAAATTATTCGATTTGAACCGTTTGGTATTTACGTTATAAATTGGGTTTTCTAAATCTAGAACATAGAGACCATTCATAAGTGGTGCATTACAATAGAACATTTCATTCAAATAAATGGAACAACATTTGTCCTTTATTATAAAAGAAAAGTTTTTCTTGTCTAAACAAGATACAGAAATTATGTTCTTTGTTAATGCAGGTACATAAAAGCACTCCTCTAGTTCTAAGATAAGCCCAGTGGGTAAAGACAAAGAATATGTTCCTACAGCTACAGCAGCAACTTTTGCGCCATTGCCTACTCGTAGGTCCACTTCGCCTTTTGCCATTAGTCTACTATTTCTCAGTCCCTGCACATTAGTACAAATGTGAGATGCACATCCGGTATCTAATACCCATGTAGAAGAAATAGATAGATTAACTTCTATAACGTGTATACCTGAGGCAGAAGTCCCACTTCTTTTCTTCTTTACTTCCTCAAGGTAGACTTTGCAGTTCCGCTTCCAGTGTCCAGTCTCACCGCAATGGAAACAGTCCCCTTCCTTAGGTACTTTACCTTTACCCTTTGAAGTGGATGAATTGGCCTTGCCTTTGGCTTGGGTCTTACCCTTGCCTTTGCGCTTACCTTTGCCCTTCTTGACCATTAGTACGTTACTAACTTTCTTCTTGAGATTTGGTTCAGCAGTTCTTAACATGCTGAGAATCTCAGGCAAAGGTTTATCAATTTCATTCATGTTATAATTCATGACGAATTGATTATATGTTTCCGGCAACGATTGCAGGATAACATCGGTTGCCAATTCTTGGCTCAGTGGAAAACCTAGTCTTTCAAGGTTCTCAACGTACCCTATCATTTTAAGTACGTGAGTTCCTACAGGTGTTCCTTCTTGCATCTTGCATGCAAAAAGAGCCTTAGACACTTCAAAACGCTCGTGCCTAGCTTGTCCTTGATATAGTTGTTTCAAATGTTCAACCATACCATAGGCATCCATGTTCTCATGTTGCTTCTGAAGCTCAGAGTTCATGGTGGCAAGCATAAGACATGACACATCTAATGCGTCATCTTGATGCTTCTTATAAGCATCCTTTTCAAAGACGAGTATGGCGCGGGCGGGTGTTTTAGGATAAAGCTCTCTAGGACATACAGTTTACGTTCTTGCTTGAGGATAATCCTCAAGTTCCTATCTAGAAAGTTAGCTCCATTGAGCTTGTCTTTCTCAAGAACAGATCGCAAGTTGAGGGGGTGTGTCGTGTTAGATGACATGGTGATCTACAACATTAAAATGCAAAATTTAGTATCATACCTAAGTCATTTAATTAGGCCTTTAATTAAATGAGGCTCCCACTAAATTCTCATAGCTTTGATATGAGCTAATCATTGATGTAGGCAAACACATTTTGCTTATATGATTAGCTTCTATTTAGCTATAAATTTATATGGGATAAAGATCCACATCATAATTCGTCTTGAGTTAGCTTTGGCTAATCGCCCAAGACGTAGTATGATTAGGTAGGCAATCTTTTGCCAATTACATCTGATGTAACTCTTTAATAGCTTTGGGTAAGTTTAGATTTGTTTAGTGCTTATTCCTAAACTACTTCGCCGTAGGCGAGGCACAGAGGCCTTCTTTGATATCGGAGCAACGACCACTTTCTAAGACAAAGCTGATGTTCGGAAATCACACAAAACAAATCTTTAAAACTTATGTTCAAAGCTAATATATGCCTCTACTTTCTTAATTAATTAAGAAAAACTTAATTAAGTCTTAACCAAGTTTGATAGCGGGACATCACGATTGTCCACTCGCACTCTTCCAAGATAAAATGCATTGCTTTGCTTTGGCAAACCCAATAACAAATGATCGAGGAAGTAGTGAGTACCAAACTTTGGTAGGCATATCGTTTAGACTTATTAAGAAATAAACTTAAACATGCATCACATACATATTAGCATACATCACATATAAGCTAAATTAACATGCATCACATACATATTAGCATACATCACTTATATATTAAACTAAGCGTGTCATGGTTATGACCCTTATTCTACAATCTTCTCAAGCCAATGAGAAGATTGATTGGTCAACCTAGGGATAGCATCTTCTCCCAAGTGCTTCCTTTTGGTTGTCTTGTGTTGTTGACTTCCTCCTTGTAACATTATCTTCCAATTGACCCTCCATCTTTGTTGTATATTACAAAAGGAGAAATACTCGAGTTACATTCGAGTCTAAAGCTAATTTTACAACAAGAATGTTAGGAGAAAGGCACGACACGCAGGCCGTATTAAGAATTACAACACACACAATCACAAACCTTTTGGGACTAGGCCATAACCATGCACCATGTCATTTTAACTTTTAAAAGACATCGGATATTTTATTATGTTTGAAAAATTGCTAATGCAATTATAAACTCATAATAAAATTTATCCTACTTCTATATCATATATAAAATAGAGAAAACCTATTTTTATACGATCTTTCGCAAGTGGCTCTGATACCACTGTAGGGATCTTATATGCAAAATAGCATATGCGCAATGGAAAAATAGGATCCCTTCCAAGTGATCCTTGCGAAAGAAAACCTCGTACAAAATAAATTTCTCTAAACCTATCTTATAGGAGAATATTACCTTTGTTGCCTGCCCTTTGTAATCCCACTTCTCCTTGGATGTGTTGGATCTTTTAGCACGTTCAAGTGTCCGTGCCTCTATATGTATCCACACGAGCAAGCTCTTGTCTCACAAAAGAAACTAGAAGAGCTCTCCTTTACTTCTTGCTAGAGAAGTCCCTAAAGGAGAGGAAAGTAAGGAAAGAGAGAAAGGAAGAAGAAGACCACTCTTCTTGCTAGCCTACACTCACAAAAACCACACAACCAAAGCCTCTCCCACCAAGCTCTCACCAAGCCTCAAGCTTCCACACTTCAACTACTTTGGCCGACCACCCCATGGGGTGTTTTATAGGATTGGAAAAACCTTTCATCTCCTATCACATTCAATGCAATCAATGGCATTGAACTCCTTGTTTGGCCGGCCACATGTGGGGGAAATCCAAAGGTCAAAACCCTTTGTCTCCTTCCACCTCATCAAGCTTAGGTGGCATGCTTATGTGGCATGCATGGATGTTGAATTAATCTTATTAATTCAATAAGCTTATGTTATCATATTGAATTAATCTCATTAAATCAATAAGGTAACATATTGAGTTAATCTTATTAAATCAATTAAGCTTAGCATATTGAATTAATCTCAATAAATCAATAAGCTAAAATTCTCATTAAGCTTAAAGTCCAAAAACCATTTTGTACTTAAGCTTATTCCCAAATTATTCTAGTCAAACTAGAATGCACTAATTCTTCTAATCATCATGCTCTTTGTGTTTGACCCTATAGGTTCTCATAACGTTGGCAGTGGATCTAAACTCTTTTAGATACATAAGCAATGAGCGGCATCTAGCAATACATCATTGCTACCCAAGTTATGAAATAAGTCAAGATCCGACTAACCTTTCCGTGACTACTATAATGTATGACCATGTCCTTCTATCCTTGATATCAGATTGACCAATGAGGCATAGACCGTGTCATCCTCGATCAATCTATGTGTTTCTTAATCCCTGAGTAAACTAACTCAAACAAATGAGCTCAATATCTCATATTGACTCATTCGAGCATGGCCATGCGTTTTAGTAGTTCTACTCAATCAAGGGGCCCACAGATATCACTCCCGTCATATGGGAGGGATAGATCCCATCTACATCACTCACATCCCTCCGTATAATTTGTTATATACCCAGTAATCGCCTTTATGGTCCACCCTATTACGGGTGACGTTTGACGATACCAAAGTACATAACTCCTTATGTAGGGAACCGTAGTGACTTCAGGTTTGAGGACTATTCATACCAATAGTCACATGAGAAAGTTTATGACACTCATATGACGATCCATGAAACTTTCTCATGGCGGGTCAGTTCAGTATATATTCTCTAATATATACCCATGTGTCAACTTGATATCATATATCCATGACTTGTGAGATCAAGTCATCAATTGACCAACATGCTAGTCTTTATGTATTAATATTGCCCTTGCATATTAATACTTGACTAGGAACATTTAGGAAAGTGTTCTCTACAGCCTCTCATAATCAATTTAGCCAATTGATGTGCTGTAGATAAGAACCTACTTTTCTAGGGCATTATTATATATTTAATTTAGCTGGCACAAGCAAGATGTAAATATATAATAACCAATCCTTTGCCTTTATAGAATATTATACAAAATGTTCCCTATTCAACCATCACATGATTGGTTCTAGGGCTATAACTAACAGTAACGACACTATATCTCAAAGGTCAAGGCAGTACAAGCATATGATTAAATAATAGTGGATCTAAGATCAAAGTAATAGCATAAGTCCAACTTCATGCACCAGATTTAGATCAAAACTACCTGACCAGGGTAGATATTACCCACCTGATACGAAGCTCGAAATAATAGTCCTCAAGCCCAGAGACCTGCCTTGAATCCCAAACCTGCACATAATAGCAAACTATGATTAAGTACAAGTATCCAACCAATATACGAACTAGAGACTACATCGTTTCTATATTCGCATCCTTTCCGCGTCTACGAGTTAGAAACTCGAGCATCCCAGTCTGATACATCCTAACCCAACTCATAATAGATCATGACATTCACAGGATCAATTAAGGTGAATATATCTAACCACACTAAGCTCTCTTACAATAGATCATATTCATCTAGCCTCCACCAGCTCATAACCTATCTAGAAGATAAACCTACTATCAATCTACCATAAACACAATAACATCAATTCCCTACCCTGTGAACACATTAAGCCCATATTGTTAGTGAAAGCCCTAGAGTCAATCATGTGATGATTATTGTATGGACTTTATTGTATCATATTCTTATTTATAAAGGCATGGTTATTATATTTACTTGTATTGATGCCAAATAACTAAATATAATAATGTCCTTGAGTAGTAAGTTCTTATCTATATCAATCGATTGGTTGAATCGATAATGAGATGATATAGAGAACACTACTCTTAATCATTCCTAGTCAAGTATTAACATTCAGGGACAATGTTAATGCGTAGAGACTAACATGTAGGTCAATATGATGACTTGATCAAGTTGACACATGGGTATACATTAGAGAATGTATACTAAATGACCCGCCATGAGAAAGTATCGTAGATCGTTATATGAGTGTCATATACTTTCTCATGTGGCTATTAGTATGACTATTAGTCCTTAGACCTGAAGTCACCATGGTTCCCTACATAAGGCGTTGCATACTTTGGCTTCGTCAAACGTCACCCGTAAATGGGTGGACTATAAAGGCGATTACTGGGTATGTAACAAATTATGCAGAGGGATGTGAGCGATGTAGATAGGATCTATCCCTCCTATATGACGGGAGTGACATCGATATTCTTGATAGAGTGAGACCACGAAGTGCATGGCCATGCCCAAATGAGTCAATATGAGATATTGAGCTCATTTGATCAGAGTGAGTCTACTTGGAGTTCAAGATTTAGATTGTACCGAGGATGACATGGTCTATGCCTCGATTGGTCAATCTAGATGTCAAGGATAGAGGGACATTGTCACAAATTGTGAGAGTCACAATTAGTAGTCACAAAGGTGATGTTGGAGCTCAACATTCTTGTAACTTGGGTAGCAATGATGTGTTGCTAGATACCGCTCATTTGCTAAATCGGTTTAGGGACATTGCCAACGTTACAAGAACCTATAGGGTCACACACATAAGGGCAATTAGATGGAGATTAGGTTCATATGATGAACCATGAGGATTAGGTTCATGGGATGAACCAAATTGGATTAAGAGTAATCCAAATTAGACTAATTGAGTTAGACTCAAGTTGATTCAAGTGTTGAATGAGTCTAATTTAGATTTGATTCATCAAATCAATTTAAATTAATGAATAGAGATTCATTAAATTAAAATTGACTTGAATCAAATGGTTGGATTTGATCAACCATGGGAGATAAGAGGTCAAGTTTGACTTGACTTGAGAGGGAAGATGAAAGGTCAAGTTTGACATGACCAAATGTCATGTCATGATGATGACTTGGCATGGCCGGCCAATGATGATGCTCCACATCATCATTGACTTTGTCATATGGTGCCACCTCATGAGGGAGACCAAGAGTCATGGGAGTTACATGCATGCATGTAACCCCCTCTCCATGAAGTGGTCAGCCACTTTAGGAGTTTTGATGGTGGAATTCATTTGGTGAGTAACAACACAACTTCATCTTCAACCTTGGATCAACTTCCCTCAAGCTCTCTCCCTCTCCCAACCTCCTTGGCCGAACCATCCATAGAGTGCTAGCACACTCAAGGGTGTGTTTTCTCCACCTATTGCTTGTGTGGATACCAATAGAGGAGTGTGCACTTGACACTCTCGAGTTCCTGCGAACCTTTTGGACGAGCGGGATTTACGAAGGGCGTCGCTACGAGGGTAACATCCTTATCATGTAGATCTAAGGTAGATCTAGGGTTTTATATAAACACATACATGTTTTGTTTTTAATACATCTTCGCACGGATCCGTGGTCGGGGCTTCCGAGGTTTCCGCAACGCAAAAAGCGGTTTTTGCGGCTCGGAAAAACCCAACACATATTTCCATTGGATCTATTGATCCATGTAGCTCATACTCACATTAGCTGTGTTCTGCATTCTCAACTCACCACAACAAAAGAATGAATGAGATTACCAGAAATTAGTAACTTCTAAGTTGTATCAACCATCTGCCGAAACCAACCAAATCCCTAATGAACAATTAACCAACACTCCAAAACAAGATATAACGCATCATCAACATACCATGAATTCATAGCAATTACAGACAACACAGAAAAAGGGAAATCAAACTTACTGAGCTCAACACTCCACCAGCAGCACCACCCCTGTTCACCGGAACAAACTGAGCTCCTCCCTCATTTGATCTGATGGTGTGAAAAAGGCTGTCATCAGAAACCAAAATAGCAGCAGCTCGTGATCAAACGAAGACAACCAACCTGACCACAATACTGATCTAACCAATCAACAATAAAGCAAATCGCCCGATCAACAAACTACTCCGGCGATGATAACCCGAGCAGATCACCATCGAACAAAAACCACAAACAATACAACAATTACTATAGGAAAACAAAGAGAACTCGAAGCTTACCGGCTTAGCTCTCCATCGGCAATCCCCCTTCCTTTAACCTCTGTTCACTGGAGAAATCCCATCTCCAAAACACTGCCCAAAACCATAGATCAACCTTAGACGAGAACCCACAACTAGAACTCAGGGAAATCAACGATGAATCCTAACCCTAGGAAAAATGAAATACCTCGATCGGTCGCTCACTGCTGCGGCGACAGCACCGCCCGTCCGCCGAAGGTATCACCGAGATCCCCTAAGCGAGGTCCCATTGATCTTCGGCTGGAGATCAGCCAAGGTGGCGGCGTCATTGACTGCTCTCACCGGGACACCGACGAGCTGAGGAGGAAACGAAATGATCGCGCGGCGAAAAGAAGAGCGACGCGGAGGAGAGAAACAGAGAGATCGCGGAAGAAATGGTTCGTTTCGTTTGTTCGGAAGTCTTTAAATGATGTTCGAGCGATTCGGTTAGCCCAACCTAAGTCTAATCCAATCTGATTTAGCCTAATCCAGTTCAAGTCCAAGCCCAATTCCAATTCAAGCCCAAGCCCAAGTCCAATTCAAGTCCAAGCCCAATTCCAGCCCAACAGATTTTAGCCCAATTAGTCCACTTATTGAGCCCAATTTAATCCACTAATTAACCCAAATTAATTAAAGGGGTTAATCCATATAAATTTTTTTTACCATATTTTACATTCTCCCCCACTTATAAAAATTTGGTCCCTAAATTTCTAACTTATATACTTGTACGATATGTCAAAATAATCATCTCAAGTATCCAGAGAAAAGTCACATCTCAAGTGACTAAGTGGGGTACTAAGCTCGAATATTATATTCCAGCTCTTATATACACTCTCAACCGACCTCTTAAAAGGTAAATAACTGTAATAGAGTGGAGCTCTATATCTATAACTGATGGGAGACTTTGCCAGAATCGTAAGGTGAAACATGAATCACTATCGAAAATGATACTCAAGGATACTCCATGGATATAATTCCATCAAGCGATCCAATGAAATTCATCTTACAGCTCGAAAGAAAATGAGCGGACCTAGCTAATCGATCATCGACTACCCAAATCCTATCAAGTCCTTTCCGAATTCTAGATAATCTCTCAACATAGTCTAACGTACTAGGCTCTCACTTCCATCACAGTACGTAACCCTACCGATCATTAATATTCCACTTTTACAGGTTGGCACACCAACCTCAAACTACGAAATCAACCATGTCCCATATATCGTTCCACCAATAGGAAACGTCTCAATACTCACTAGTTGCATCTGTCCGTGTCCTAGTAACTCTATAGTAACTACCTAGTAGCTAGTCAAAACTCCATGTGTTGGGATGTATACTGAAAGCCTAGCTCTTTTCTATGAACATCTTTATTTTTGAAATAAGAATCACATGATCATTGTTTGCATATTTTTATGGTTATGCAATATTGTCTAATACGTTACATTGTAGATAACATGGTGTGTGGTGTCACACGGGAGATCTTGTTATCGGCTCCTTGTAAAGTATAAGTAAAGGCTCACAACCGAGATGACTTTGGACAAACCATCGGAATGGTTGTAGTGTGATTTGGTATTGGTTTGTCTTGACCATAGAATCACACTAGTGCACTTTGTGTGTATTGAGCAGACCGACGAGGTGATTCGATTTATTGCTGACTACATAATCGAATCGGACCTCAGATATTATTTAGTACATGCTCTTAATCCCGATATAATAACGGGCACATATACTTGGTACTCATCTCTTTGATTTACCAATGGGCGAGATTTATAGATTAAATCGATAGACTCGGTAAGTTGGGAGATGATATTATTTATATGGTGTGCCATTGATTATAGGAGGAAACCGTGTCCTATATATTAGGATGATGATGTCCCCTTGAGGAGCTCATAAGGTTCATCATGTAAACCCTGCAGGTGGACTTGGTCAAGCATGATGAAAAGGTTGAGTGGTACTACTCAAGGAGTTAGATGTTGATTAATTAATGGTTAGTAAATTAATTAATCGACGGACATTCGAGATCTTAAACACGGGGAGAAAATGTACAAATAATATATGGAGCCCATATTGTCATATGGGGGTTGGTGAGGTAGATCAATGATGGACCTTTAGTGGATTGGATCATCATTAGTGGATCGGACTTTATGTGGGCTTGATCCATGGGTGGCCAAGACCCAACTCCTCCTCATGGTCCCTAATGTAGCCCATTAACACCTCAAGATGCTTAGATCCAATGGATAGAAACAAAACACTAAGATCCATTTGTAGAGATTAAATCTCTAAGATCCGACGGTTGAGATTAAATCTCTAGATCCGACGGTTGAGATTAAATCCCTAGAACCAATGGAGGAGATTAATTCATGGCTTATCCCCAAACTCTATAAAAGGTGGCATGGGGTTGGCGTGAAGATCATCATAGAGAGGGAGCAAGGCTTGGGCGGCAAGAATAGGGCAATCCTAGTTGAGATAGGATTGGAATTAGGGTTAGGGTTTGGAAGCAAGGGTGGCACCAAATAAGGCAAGTTTTCCTTCTTCTTCCTTGCCTTGTGGCCAATGTCCAGCAGCTATTCCAGCCCTTCCCAGCCCTTGGCCGGCACCCAAAAACACTCCCCTCTCTTCTCCTTAGGTGGTGGAAACAAGATATAGGGTTTCCCTTGGTGTCTTGGTAGTTTTCCATCATCTTCTTCTCCTTCTAGTTGGCCGGCGGCAAGAACTTCTGTAGTTCTTTGTTGGTTGAGTTTTTGAAGGAGAAAAACATTGTTTCTCTTCTTCCTCTTGCTTGGGAAAAGCAAGGAAGGAAGTTTTGCGATCTAGGAGCTTCGACTTTTGGTGGATCGTCGCCCACACGACGTCCAAAAGGAGGAGGGTCATACATTAGAAGACCAAGAGGTATAACTATTCTTCTATCTCTTTTATTCATTGCTTGTGTTTGTTTTTCAAAATATAAGCATGTTATATTTCTGTAAATAGGCTAAATAATACTTGGATGCCGAGTATAAACACAAAAATCGGCGATCCGGACATTGTCTATTCCACGGCTACTCGTAGAATAGAGAATGGTCGCTTGAACAACTAGTTTGTTCAAGTGACCTCTCTAAACGAATAGCACGACGATGACTTGGTTGCTTTGGGAATCCCTTTTGTCTAGGATTAAATTTTTAATCCGGGGACATCGAAGGGATCACCATGGTCAAGCAACCGAGGCGAAGGGGAAGCGAAGTTTCCCCTCACGGACTCGACAAGGGAAATCCCTTCAATTGGTATCAGAGCTTCTGGGCAAAACCTTCAATTGGTATCAGAGCCAAGGTTCCCGGTTTTCTGTGTTTAGGATTCGATTAATTTTTATGCACTTTTTCATATATTATATGTGTCGGATAATAGTAGGATATGCGTAGTTTAACTCTTTGGTTAAAGGCATAAGATCCGACGATTATGGCCATATGTGTGTATATGATTGTATGTGTGTAAATGTTTATTTTTTTGAATCCTCGAGGTTGACGAGGCTAGTATTTAGTTTTTGTAAATTAAATACGGCATTGTTTAGCCACTCTTTATTTTAGTTTACTTTCGATCTAGATTTCATGTACAGTCCCTAGTGGAATATTGGATCGATGCATGTAAATTAAAATAGGTTTTAGTCTCGACTCGGATCTGCAAATGGCTCGTAAAGGGCATAGGAGGAGCGGATGAGATGGCGATGCGACGGGAGTCATATTGAAGACAAAAGGCATAATAGTTGAAAAATAACTTATTTTTCATATTTATTGTTTTTGTTTGATATGCATGTCGTAGGCTAGGAAAATTCCTCAATTTCAAATTACTAAGTGGGAGAGGGATATTTTTATAAATTCCCACTCCATTCTGATTTGACATTTGATGTGATGCAAGCAAACTTGCGCGTCGGCTCTGAGTGCCTTCCTCCCCATCGGATGGGTTTGTTTATGGATCACTAGGTCAAATAATGGTTATAGGAAATTATTTAGGAGCGTGTGTACTTCCATATCGGTAAGGCACATAATCCGAGATAATTCCCTTAGTATCGTGTAATGGTGCACACTTAGATACAAATAAAAAGTATCCTCCCCATCGGAGTCACTGCTTTTATTTGTAGGGCCAAAGAGGAACCAACTATTAATTTTATTTGTCAAAAAGTAAGGTTGACAAGATAATAAAATTAATGGGTAAAACCTCCTCTTACAAATGTAGAATTCGTATACGTCCACACTATCGTGGCATGCGATATTCTCGGTGTTTTGAGGTGTTGGTTGATTTCGAAATTTTATTATTTGAGAAATCAATAATTTTTATTGAAATCTACAGTAATAATATGCATGTTGTGTGTGCTTGAAAATTCCTCACTGTCAATTTACTAAGTGGGAGAGGGACAATTTAATTAATTCCCGCGGCCTCCATTACAATTTGACGTGTGATGCAACAAACTTGCGCGTCGGCTCTGAGTGCCTTCCTCCCCATCGGATGAGTTTGTTTGCAGATCACTAGGTCAAATAATGGTTATAGGAAATTATTTAGGAGCGTGTGTACTTCCACATCGGTAAGGCACATAATCCGAGATAATTCCCTTAGTATCGTGTAATGGTGAACACTTAGATGCAAATATAAGTATCCTCCCCATCGGAGTCACTGCTTTTATTTGTAGGGCCGAAGAGAAACCAACTATTAATTTTACTTGTCAAAAAGTTAGGTTGACAAGATAGTAAAACTAATGGGTAAAACCTCCTCTTACAAATGAAGAATTCGTATACATCCACACGATCGTGGCATGCATGCGATATTCTGTTTAGAGGTGTTGGTTGATTTTGAAATTTTATTGTTTGAGGAATCAATAATTTTTTGAAATCTACAGTAATGATCTATGTGATTCTTAGGATTTTCAAAAATGACTTTTAGTCCACTTACTATGATACAAAAAGAAATAAACTTACTGTACCCAAATAATGTTGATTGGAAAAGAATCTAGATATTGTCTTATCTGCTAAGGAGTACAAGTATGCACTCATCGAAGAGTGTCCTCAAGCCATGGTTGCTCAAAAAGGTTTCTACTTCTAAGCCGAAGGCAAGAAGAAGAAGAAACAAGGTGGAGCAAAGGTGGTGGGAGGATCTCGGGAGGAGTGAAGAAGCCAAAGGCAAGTACTTTAAGCAGATGGATGGACATTGGAAGAAGGATCTGTCCCACCCAAAATAGAACAAAGGTATATCCTTTGGACTAGTCGTTGAAACATGATTAGCGGTGTTATCTCGCACCGTGTGTAGATATGAGAGCCACTAATCATGTCGCAACACTGCGTGGGTTTCAGTGAAACCTAACGACTAGCTAAAGGGAGATTACCATTTTGGGCAATGCCATGAAGGTGGCGATTATTGCGAGGGGAGAAGTTTTATTTATCTCTTGAGAAAAATAAAACTTAGGTTCTGGAAAATTCCCTTTATGTATCTTTATTTAGAAAGAATTTAGTTTCAGTTTCTAAATTATTATGGATGGATATTCTATTTCTTTTAATGACAGAGTTGTTATAAAAAGGAATAGGGAGAATATCTGTTCAGGTACATTGAAAGGAAATTTGTATACAAAACCTCCCACGATGCAAATCGAAGTTAATAACTCATCTTCTAATTCCAAAAGGAGAAAAGAACCTTCGAAGATGAACTAAACATATCTTTGGCTTCTTAGGCTTGGTCACATTAACCTAAGCAGAATTCAAAGGTTGATAGCTGATGGACCTTTGGGTTCATTAGTAGTGGAGGATCTCCCAACCTGCAAATCTTGCTTGGAGGGTAAGATGACCAAGAGGCCTTTCAAGGCCAAGGGGTATAGAGCCAAAGATGTGTTAGGAATGGTTCATTCTGATTTGTGTGGTCCTATGACTATCCAGGCAAGAGGTGGTTTTGAATATTTCGTCTCTTTTATAGACAATTATTCAAGATATGGACGACACTACGATCTGATCGTGGTGGAGAGAACCTCTTGGGAGAGTTTAGGAACTACTTATCATAGGTTGGGATTCAATCCCAATTGACTGCACCTGGCACACCCCAGCAGAACGGTGTAGCAGAGCGAAGGAATAGGACTCTTATAGAGATGGTTAGATCGATGATGAGTTGTTCTGACTTGCCAGATTCGTTCTAGGGATATGCTCTAGATACGGTGGTGTACATTCTGAACTTGGTTCCATCTAAATCAGTGTCTTTTACTCCCACAGAGTTGTGGACCGGGTGAAAGCCTAGTCTAAGACATATTCAGATATGGGAGAGTCCAGCACATGTGCTGAAGGCAGATGATGATAAGTTGGAACCTCGTACAAAAGTGCGTTTGTTCGTTTGCTATCCTAGATGAATGAAGGGTGGATTGTTTTATAGTCCTAGAGATCAGAGGGTGATCGTTAGCACCAATACCAGATTTCTAGAGAAAGACTATGTGATGAGCCACAAGCCCAAGAGTAAAATTGTTCTGGAGGAGTTAAAAGGGGAAGTCACTTCTTTAGTACCACCGGTACAAGAGGATATACCACATGTCACTGCACCGCGTGTCACAGAGGATACACAGGTGATACCTCGTCGTAGTGGGAGGGTTGTGAGACAGCCTGATAGATTCATGTTCTTGGGAGAATCTTCTGATTTGGTCCCTGGCGAACATGAACCTGATCCCTGGACATATGATGAGTCAATCCAAGAGATATATGCAGCATCTTGGCAAACTGCAATGAATTCTGAAATTGAATCTTTGTATTCACATCAGGTTTGGGAGCTAGTGTAACCACCCGATGGTGTACAAACCATTGGATGCAAGTGGATCTATAAGAGACAGAGAGGAATAGATGGGAAGGTTGAGACCTTCAAGCGAGGCTTATTGCGAAGGGTATACTCGGAAAGGGTATCGATTATGAGGAGACCTTTTGCATGTATGCTTAAATCTATCAGGATTCTCTTATGCATAGCGACTCATATGGATTATGAGTGTGGCGGATGGATGTCAAGCGGCTTTCCTTAATGGAAGTCTTGAGAAAACATCTATATGAAGCAAGCGGAGGATTCATTGCTAAGGGCAAAAAGCGTCTTTTATGTAAGCTTAATCGGTCCATTTATGGATTGAAGCAAGCCGAGACTTGGAACATCCACTTTGATGAGGTAAATCGGTCTTATGGATTTATTCAAAGTCGGATGAGTCTTGTGTATACAAGAGATGTAGCGGAAACGTAGTAGTATTTCTTGTACTATCGTAGATGACATTTTGGTTGATTGGCAACAATATCAGTGTTATCGGACGTAAGGTATAGTTATCCAAATAGTTTGATATGAAGGACTTGAGAGAGGTGAGACACATCCTTGGGATCGAGGTTATAAGGGATCGCGAAAGGATGTTGTGCTTATCCCAAGCTTCATACATAGACACGATTATGGAGCATTTTATCATGTAAAACTCCAAGAAGGGTTTTCTACCTTTCAGGCATGGAGTTCCTTTATCTAAGGAGATGTATCCTAGATCATCTGAGGTGATAGAGAGATGGCGGTTCCTTATGCTTGGCGAGGAAGCCTCATGTATGCGATGCTCTGTACGAGACCAGATATCTGCTTTGCCGTGGGCATGGTTAGTAGATATCAGAGTAATCCAGGACAGGGATATTGGACTGCGGTAAAGCATATATTGTAATGCCTGAGAAGGACTAGGGATTATATACTAGTTTACCGGGCAGACCAATTACTCCCTGTGGGTTACACGGATTCCGATTTCCAATCTGATAGGGATAACAGTAAGTCTACCTCAGGTTTTGTATTTACTTTTGGAGGTGGAGGCATAGTATGGAAGAGTGTCAAGCAGAAATGCGTGGCGGACTCTACCATGGAAAGTAGTATGTGGCACCTACGAGGCGGCCAAAAGTGTGTGGCTCAGGGACTTCCTGATGGACTTGGATGTGATTCCTGGTTTGCCTAGAACTATCATAATTTTTTGTGATAATAATGGTGCAGTTGCAAACTCGAAGGAACCACGAGCCCATAAGGCTAGTAAACACATAGAGTGCAAGTACCACCTGATACGAGAAATCGTAAAGGAGGTAGAAGTTGCTATCGCCTAGATTGCATCAGAGGATGACCTGGTAGACCCTTTCACTAAGGCCCTTCTAGCAAGAGCTTTGATAGGCATGTGGAGGGAAGGGGAATCAGATGTATGGCAATATAAGGACAGCATAGTCTTTTAGTATAAGTGGGAGATTGTTGGAATGTATACTGAAAGCCTAGCTCTTTTCTATGAACATCTTTATTTTTGAAATAAGAATCACATGATCATTGTTTGCATATTTTTATGGTTATGCAATATTGTCTAATACGTTAAATTGTAGGTAACATGGTGTGTGATGTCACACGGGAGTACTTGTTATCGGCTCCTTGTAAAGTATAAGTAAAGGCTCACAACCGAGATGACTTTGGACAAACCATCGGAATGGTTGTAGTGTGATTTGGTATTGGTTTGTCTTGACCATAGAATCACACTAGTGCACTTTGTGTGTATTGAGCAGGACCGACACAGAGGTGATTCGATTTATTGCTGACTACATAATCGAATCGGACCTCAGATATTATTTAGTACATGCTCTTAATCCCGATATAATAACGGGCACATATACTTGGTACTCATCTCTTTGATTTACCAATGGGCGAGATTTATAGATTAAATCGATAGACTCGGTAAGTTGAGAGATGATATTATTTATATGGTGTGCCATTGATTATAGGAGGAAACTGTGTCCTATATATTAGGATGATGATGTCCCCTTGAGGAGCTCATAAGGTTCATCATGTAAACCCTGCAGGTGGACTTGGTCTGGCATGATGAAAAGGTTGAGTAATACTACTCAAGGAGTTAGATGTTGATTAATTAATGGTTAGTAAATTAATTAATCGACGGACATTCGAGATCTTAAACACGGGGAGAAAATGTACAAATAATATATGGAGCCCATATTGTCATATGGGGGTTGGTGAGGTAGATCAATGATGGACCTTTAGTGGATTGGATCATCATTAGTGGATCAGACTTTATGTGGGCTTGATCCATGGGTGGCCAAGACCCAACTCCTCCTCATGGTCCCTAATGTAGCCCATTAACACCTCAAGATGCTTAGATCCAATGGATAGAAACAAAACACTAAGATCCATTGGTAGAGATTAAATCTCTAAGATCCGACGGTTGAGATTAAATCGAGATTAAATCCCTAGAACCAATGGAGGAGATTAATTCATGGCTTATCCCCAAACTCTATAAAAGGTGGCATGGGGTTGGCGTGAAGATCATCATAGAGAGGGAGCAAGGCTTGGGCGGCAAGAATAGGGCAATCCTAGTTGAGATAGGATTGGAATTAGGGTTAGGGTTTGGAAGCAAGGGTGGCACCAAATAAGGCAAGTTTTCCTTCTTCTTCCTTGCCTTGTGGCCAATGTCCAGCAGCTATTCCAGCCCTTGGCCGGTGCCCAAAACACTCCCCTCTCTTCTCCTTAGGTGGTGGAAACAAGATATAGGGTTTCCCTTGGTGTCTTGGTAGTTTTCCATCATCTTCTTCTCCTTCTAGTTGGCCGGCGGCAAGAACTTCTGTAGTTCTTTATTGGTTGAGTTTTTGAAGGAGAAAAAAATTGTTTCTCTTCTTCCTCTTGCTTGGGAAAAGCAAGGAAGGAAGTTTTGCGATCTAGGAGCTTCGACTTTTGGTGGATCGTCGCCCACACGACGTCCAAAAGGAGGAGGGTCATACATTAGAAGACCAAGAGGTATAACTATTCTTCTATCTCTTTTATTCATTGCTTGTGTTTGTTTTTCAAAATATAAGCATGTTATATTTTTGTAAATAGGCTAAATAATACTTGGATCCCGAGTATAAACACAAAAACCGGCAATCCGGACATCGTCTATTCCTCGGCTACTCGTAGAATAGAGAATGGTCGCTTGAACAACTAGTTTGTTCAAGTGACCTCTCTAAACGAATAGCACGACGATGACTTGGTTGCTTTGGGAATCCCTTTTGTCTAGGATTAAATTTTTAATCCAGGGACATCGAAGGGATCACCATGGTCAAGCAACCGAGGCGAAGGGGAAGAGAAGTTTCCCCTCATGGACTCGACAAGGGAAATCCCTTCAATTGGTATCAGAGCTTCCGGGCAAAACCTTCACCATGAGCATTCCTGCTCTATACATCTACTAATCAAGATAATAACTGCTAAGTCCATGTCATGTGTATGACATCCTATATCGCAGTTCCTTAACTAATGTAAGCATAAGACACGTCTCATAAAACTACATCGGAATCGCTCCAATTTCTGAAATGTTACATCTATGTGCAATACCCTTCCATCCCCAACGGAAGGACTAACTTACACTGATGCAAAAGTCAGTCATCGTCTAGGCTCTGAAACCTAGCTTCACAAACTTTCGACCAAGTGATTTCTATCACCTTCTTGGTCCAACAAATCAGCGGTATAGTATCGCTAGAACATCCTATCAACCTCTACGGTATCAACCAGATCAATCCAGGGAAACCACAACTTCCCTTAAGATTGTGAATATATCCCAAAAATATATCATCCACAGATATGATGATAATCGATCTCAAATACTCCAAGAGTACTTGATTCCTCAAGTCCCATGAATGACTATATCGTCGATACGTCTAACAACATTATCAACAACTCATAAAATTCATACCAAGTATGAAATGTCGTCTTCTACACACCTGCATTCTTTTACTCTAAGCTGATGATATATCAATCATCACACCGATATTGATAACTATATGACACTAAGTCACTACAATATCAATACTCCAATCGTAGATCAACCCTAGGATATATATAGGTATCCTTTAAGCTGATCTAAATAGATCATCTATCCACAACGAAGGATATTATTCTCAACAACTACTGCATTCTAATCATCGATAATCGATGCATAACCTCTAAGGTTCATCTCTCTCTTAATAATGAGTTACGAGTCTTCTCAAGAAGAATCACTAGGGCTGATAAATCTCCCATCCAATACCTCATGTAATCGCAACTTACGTTCTTCCAATTTCCCCAGTGTTCAACAACACTGATACCAATAAAATCATTTCCCAATATGAGGTTTTCAATATCGAAACTATTTCCGAAATCAACCCCAATTGTATATTTCACTTGCCCATGCAATGACAAGCCCGGGAGTTCATCCGAAACTATATTCGAATACTCTTGGATCATACGCATATCCGAGAGACATAACATACTGTCATTTCAACCATTTAACTATCCATAAAGATATGTCTATAGTAGAGGTATATCTAGCAAAGACTAAGGGTATCCCTTGACTTCTTGGTTTTTGATTAACATCTCACCTGACGGTAGAGAACATCACCAACCCACAAGTCGATAGGAACCCTTCGAACCCTATCCAAGAATGTTCTAGACAAAGATACCTGTAAACTACCAGTATCTCTCGATATATCCGTAAATAGGGTAACCTAAAGTAATACCCCGAAGGACCGATCCTTTGGTCTTCTATACTTCTTCTCGAGTAATGATGTAAACTTGCCTAACATCTATTCTTCATGGCTGAGCTCAAGTAGCTGCAAAAGTCTGCCATGGAGGAACTGAAATCAACTACTGAAACTGAGGTACGAACTGAAACAACTGCAATGGAGATGGTAAACACTGTTGTACTGGCAAAGGGTATACATCCGGTTGTAAAATACTGAAGAACTACTAACATCGTAGCACGCTCCAACTCTGCAAATAGTATAGCTGCCACTGAAGAATGCAGAATAGATACAACCATTGTCGTATACTCTCTCTCCTCTGTACAAATCATAACCACACCTGGGAAAGTAATAGTTGCTGTAGTCTGGATAGGTAACAATTGTTGTCTGAACATCTGAGTCTTTTGAGATGTCTTCGGCTGATACTGCTGAGTAACATGCTTCTCCTGGATGAAAGTATCAAAGAGCTCCAAATATATCTGAGGTAGTAGATCGTTGCTGAAGTGATAATCCATTCTTTTGTCATGATCTCGGCTTCCGAGGTTGTGGATCGTTCGCTCGAAAGCTTCATCCATAGTCTTCAACGGAGTCTTCAAAGTACGTCCTCATATGTACTGGCTGCTTATTGTAGATTCGGATAAAATGATCCATCGGATAATCTGACTCTGTGTCGCCGTGACCCACACTTCACGCACATAATCTCCCTTCGGAGTCTTTCCTCTGATTTCACTGATAAACATAAGAAAATGCTGACGATCTGCAATCGGTCTTCTATGATCGGAAAACTCTCCAATAGTCGCTCGTGGCCCATAACTTTAATCTTGCTCCCTTTTGTCCAACATTCGAAGACTTCTGATTCCAATAATTTGACTTGTAATATCTGCTTATCAAATCTCCAACTCTTAAACACTTGCTACTGAGTCATTTCTATACACATGACTCGGTCTATGCACTTCTGGTAGGACCTGGTAGGAGATCCAAACATCCTGATCAAGATGTCAACCGATAACCCATGGGTGGCCAAAACCAACCCAATCACATTCTTGGGCTATCAAATGATCGTAACCTTTGCAAGTCTAACGACTCTGCATGGTACTCCCATTACCCAATGATCATCCTACTCGATGCCCAAGAATTCCTTGACAATAAGTCAAAGAAGCTGACGTGGGGAAATACTATCTCACAATATCACTGAACTGTGACCAAGTGATACATTATTTCCCATAGGTTATTTCCTATATCTTCAACCAAGTATCGGCTTGATCTCGATAATGGTATGCAACCAACTCCACTATCTTTGTATAACCTGAGTTAAGTACTTAAAAGTACTCTCAAAGTTATACAACCTAGAATGACCAACCTAACGATCAAAATCCCTATGATACACCGCAAACTGATCCTCTACTATCTACATCCGCAATAGTATATTCGCTAGTCCATTACCCCACATGTAATGATCTGACTAGCATAATTAGTGAAAATCCTTAGGACTGTAATCTTTGATCTCCACATGAAATGTGACTACCTAATCCCTGCTTTTCGACTCGGTATCAGTCGGCTCTCAAAAGTAATTTACCTTTTCGATAGCGGATATATGTCTAATAACCTCAATATGTCGTGTAGGATATTTGAGGCAGCTAGAGGGGGGGTGAATAGCATCGTGCTAAGCGTGATGGAATTCGTTTATGTGTCGTCTCTATAAATTTCGTTAGCACAGCGGAAAATAGATAATAATGACAGTAACGAAATGGACAATCACACACGAACACGAGTATGTAACGTGGTTCGGAACTGCATGGTTCCTACTCCACGGATCGAGCTCTACAAGCTCTAGTGATGCACACGCAACCACTAATAAACACTCCTTCTCAGAACAATCCGGAGGCGGAGAAACCTCGTACAATATGATTACAACAATAATCAAAATGCTACAAGAAAATACAATGAAATACAAAGCAATACAAGTAAAGAAACTACTTTACAAATGCCTTTGGATCGCTTGCTTGTTGATTGCTTGAATCGTGATTGAAGACCCTGATTTGCAACAGCAAATCGCCTCAAGACATCCAAGAAATCACATAGTTTTTCCTTCATCACGAGCTCCTTATAAAGCTTCAACCTGTGCTGGAAAAAGTCGATCAGTCGACTGATCGGGACCATCAGTCGACTGATGCCACTGTTGTCGTGAGACAACGGCTAGATCCACATTGGATAAGTCCAACGGATCCATCATCAGTCGACTGATCATGACCATCAGTCGACTGATAGAGTCCTCACTCGACCAGTTGAGTCTCGACTCCATTGTGTGGCCGATTTCTCGAGCACCAGTCGACTAATCACAAGATCAGTCGACTGCTCGAGCCATCAGTCGATTGCCCACCTATGGCAGTCGACTGCTAGGCCACTTCCCGCAGTTAACCCCTAGTTGACTCGGGCCAGTCGACTACCACATGACACCAGTCGACTGGTACACCTCAAACATGAGGTTTTAGCTTAAGTATGGTGCCCCCATACTTTCTAGACCACCCTTAGCCTAGACCTAAGCCTTCTAGCCACCTCCATCAGCCTCACGCCTCTTGGATCCCTCCAAGTCATCCATGACTTATTCATCCATCACGCTAGCCTCCAGGTGCTTCCATCGGCTATGTCATGCTAACAGTGTCTACACCGCCAAGACACATTGGACTTACGACGCCAAGACTCCGCTTAGACTTTACGCCGCCAATCATTGGACTTATGCTGCCAAGACTCCCGCTTGGACTTTACGTCGCCAATATCAAACCCCTTGGACTTCTCAAATGCCAAGACTCAAGCTTGAACTTTCCCTTGGCAACCCATGTTGGACTTTCCATGCCAAGACTCATGCTTGGACTTTCCCTTGCCAACCCATGTTGGACTTTTCATGCCAAGACCCATGCTTGGACTTTCCCAAATGCCAAGTGTCCCACTTGGACTTCCCTTGCCAACTCATGTTGGACTTTCCATTGCCAAGACCCATACATGGACTTTACCAAATGCCAAGTGTCCCACTTGGACTTCCCATGCCAAGTACTCAAGATTTGGACTTTCCCATTACATTGTCATATGTTTTTGTCGAACATCAAAACATCACTCGAGTCAAACTCGAGTCTTGGTCAATCGTGACCTGGGCTGATTGCACCAACAATCTCCCCCTTTTTGATTTTTGACAAAAACCAAACAAACCATTGAGTTAGAACACTAACTCAAATCCCTTACCAATTATCCCAAATTGGTAATCTTATCTTTCTCCAAAACATTCTCCCCCTTTTTGACTAACATCAAAAAGGTTTTCTCTCCAAGGAGGTCAATGTCTCATGTCCCAATGAGATCTTACAATCTCCCCCTTGGTCAAAAAATACCTAGGATGCCTACCATCTTCCTAGTGATAAGTCTCATATCACTCAAGAGAGGCAATCTTATTTACTCTCCCAATTTTCCAAATTGGGTCTCTCAAAAACCCATCAATTTTACCAATTGATGTCATTTTCCCCATAACTTCTCCTCTTCAAGGAGAAAAACACATCCATCATCCCAAGATGGATACCTCCCCCTAAAGGCTTGCTCCCCCTTGACCATTATACCAACAATGTTCTTGGGAAGTCCCTAAGCCAATAGGAACTCTAAACCATCAAAATTAAGGTTAGAAATTCAACATTGAACTTTCTAACACCTTAAAATTGATACAAACCCTAAACAACTCTCCTAATCCATATCCAATGGATTTTCACCCTTTATAATGCTTCCCAAAGCATATCCTAGGGTTAGGAGTGGTTAGGGACCTTAACCGTAGCTGAACACGGGCTAACCAAACCTAGTTTTCCCGAAATCAGACAATCAGTCGAGTGATTCAGATATCAGTCGACTGACACCCTCATCAGTCGACTGCCACCCAGGGGCAGTCGACTGATAACTGAAAATCTCGATTTTCAGTTATCAGAAATGAATTTTGGAAAATCATAAGTAATTCTACGTATATCGAAAAATCATGAAATTTGATACGTATATTACTTATAGTCAATACAATGGATGAAAAATATTTGAAAATTATTTTACCCATAAAATACTAAAATTGATACAAAATTTACAAGTGAAGAAAACTTCTAAGTTTTGGCTCACTTTGTTTCAATTTCATCAATGGTGATTGCTATCAAAAGATAGACTTCACCAAGGTTTTTCAAAATGATTTTAAAATATTTTTACAACCTTATTTTGGATCATATTCCTTGGGCTCTATGTACATGACTTGTACACAAGCTTTCACAATGATCTACATTGAATTAAGATGAGTTTTGGTTCAACTAGATGCGAAAACTATGCACCCTGAACTCAACTCATATCCTAGCATCTCACATGTATCTAAGGTGTATAAATACACATACATGTCAATGTGATGTGAGATGTGGGTTTTGGTTACCTTAATCTAAGGTTTCATGCATTTTTCTAGCCAACCCTACTTGATTCCCTTATAAATGGGACTTCAAGTCATGTCATAGTCCTTGAATCAATTTTCAATCAAGTTAATGCATGAATGTATGATCATGGCATAAATAATAGCAATATTAAAACATGGTCAATGATCATGATGTCATGGCATATGATAAAATCTAGAACACATGACATTTGCCTAAAATCTAAGCATACTCATGACATATAAATGATAGAAATAAGCATGATGTCATGATATGACATATGACAATCAAAGCATGACATATAAAATATATAGGTATAGTAATACCTAAATTTTAATGTTAGTTGCCATTTGTTGGGATTAATCATATTTTGCCATAAAACCTAAATTTCCCAAATGTGACAAAAACCCAAAATGGCACATTAAGACCTCTAAACCTAAATTGTGCCAATTTCATTGATTTTTCATAATTCCAAGAATGTATTGGCACATCCTAAAATCTTTTAGGATGATAATTCAAATCTATTTCCAAGGTAACCATAACCTTGAAAATAACCTAAAGTGCCAACTTTGTCATGGTTGAGTTAACTACCCATTCAATCAAGGTTGGCACACCCTAAACCCATCTAGCGTGAATCAATCATGCTCTTAGGAACCCAAAACCGATTTGAGCTCCTAGGGTTTATTAGGCATTCCTTAGGGATAACCTCCCTAGATACCTTCCTAATGACCCTTCTAGGCTTATTAGCCTTGGTCATTTGGATCTTGCCATGGTTGACTCTAGGGGTAACTCCCCTTGCAAACTTCTTAGTGGCTTCCCTAGGTTTTCTTGAAAGCCTAGCCACTAGGCACAACCTTTGGACAACCTTAGGGATGACTTCCCTATTGACCTAGGTCTTCCTAGACCTAGTTTGTGTTTCATAATCAAATGGAACACTATGGTAAGCCACCTTAGGCTTAGGTTTGTGACCCAAACCTTGCTTGCCCTTGGTTGACTTTTGACTCTTAGGTCTTAAGTGTTGACTTTGAGATATTGCTCTAGAATTTTGATCATTTGACCCTTTAAATTGGTTTTGTATGTTCCTAAGGGTCTTCTCAAGGTTTTCAAGCCTTGACCTCAAGGCTTGATTTTCAATCTCTAATTGCCCAATTTTAGAGTTTTGATTTAAACTATGGGCATAGGACTTCCTAGGCATATGCCTAGTCTATTTAGGGTTAAGACCTAGATGTTCTTCTATTTTCTTGATAGATTCCCTAGGTAAGATATTTTTAGGGATATTAGTCCCAAATTTCTCCTTACTCCTAAGGTTAACATTTTTAGCTTCTAAGCAAATATATCTATTATTCCTAGCATGCTTTTCATGAGCGATTGCAAGATTACTTAAGTTATTTCTAGCATGCTTTTTAACATTAAACCTAGAAGAATGGGCATTATTGAAATGATATACCTTAGGGTTTGCCTTAGTAGCTCCCCCTACTTGTGATGCTCCTTCTTGGGTCTTTTTGCTCCCCCTAGGACATTGATTCCTATAATGTCCTTTTGAATTGCACTTGAAGCATATGATGTGCTCCTTGCCTTTAGGTGATGGGGAACCGACATCCTTGACTTTTGGTGCCGGAGGAGCTTTTCTAATCTTCTTTGGGCACTTGCTCTTGTAGTTCCCATGCTCCCTACACTCAAAACACATTATATGGATTTTATTTTAAATTAGAGTGTTTGAGTTACCTAGTTCGGTGGTGAGAGTCTCTTGAGCTTGTTCTTCCTCTCGACCGGATGTAGATGATTCTTCTTGTTGCTCCGGTGTTGAGGATGCTCTAATCTCCTCCCCCTCAATCCTTGAGGTGGAGGTCTCCTCTTCTTTCTTCGATCCGGAAGTTGATTCCCTATCAACTTCCAACTCCTCACTTGAGGCCGGTGATGGTCCTTCTTCTTGGACCGGTGATGAACCTTCATGGAGCTTGGCCAAATTGCTCCAAAGCTCTTTAGCATCCATACACTCACCTAGGCTACACAAGAAGTCATTAGGAATTAAATCAAAAATGAATTTGATTACCTTCTTGTTTTTCTCAAATCTTTGGAGTTGATCTTCACTCCATCTCTTCATCTTGAGGAAACCACCTTTTGGTCCTCTTGGATACTCAAATCCTTCCATTAATAAGGACCATTCCTCAAGGTCTCTCATTATCAAAAAATTTTCAATTCTCGCCTTCGAAGAATTGAAACCTTCTCGTCCATAAAAGGCATACGGAATTGGGGTGTTGATATCCCATCCCAATTGTCCTTGGACTTCCATCTTTCCCTCTAGCATCTTGACTCCGGGTTGTTAATCCGTAGAAGAGCCCCAGACTCTAATACCAATTGTAGGATATTTGAGGCCGCTAGAGAGGGGTGAATAGCATCGTGCTAAGCGTGATGGAATTCGTTTGCATGTCATCTCTACAAATTTTGTTAGCACAGCGAAAAATAGATAATAATGACAGTAACGAAATGGACAATCACACACGAACATGAGTATGTAACGTGGTTCGGAACTGCACGGTTCCTACTCCATGGATCGAGCTCTACGAGCTCTAGTGATGCACACGCAACCACTAATAAACACTCCTCGGAACAATCCGAAGGTGGAGAAACCTCGTACAATATGATTACAATAATAATCAAAATGCTACAAGCAAATACAATGAAATACAAAGCAATACAAGTAAACAAACTACTTTACAAATGCCTTTGGATCGCTTGCTTGTTGATTGCTTGAATCGTGATTGAAGACCCTGATTTGCAATAACAAATCGCCTCAAGACATTCAAGAAATAGCATAGTTTTTCCTCCGTCACGAGCTCCATATAAAGCTTCAACCTGTGCTGGAAAAAGTTGATCAGTCGACTGATGCCACTATTGTCGTGAGACAACGGTTAGATCCACGTTGGATAAGTCTAACGGATATATCATCAGTCGACTGATCATGACCATCAGTCGACTGATGGAGTCCTCACTCGACCAGTCGAGTATCGACTCCATTCTGTGGCCGATTTCTCGAGCACCAATCCACTGATCACACGATCAGTCGACTGCTCGAGCCATCAGTCGACTGCCCACCTATGGCAGTCGACTGCTAGGCCACTTCCCAAAGTCAATGATGTGTGTAAATCATGCTATATTTTCACTACTCCATATGCATGCATTTTATCTCATTTCATGTTCTAGGCATGTATTTTATCACGATTTAGTTAAGTTTATCATATTTTGGACAAAGAGACTGCTTTTGGGTGTTTTTGTGTTAACAGGGCAAAGAAGCGGCGTATCAAAACAACACGCCCTGGTTCAGTAGTCGACACGCCCTAGTCAAAGTGTTGACACGGCCGACGTATCAAGACAACACAGGCGTGTTATCAGCGACAGGTCCGTGTCAGGAGTTTCAGCGTTCAACACGCCCAGTTCAGCCTTCAACACGCCCCAAGTCAAGCGCGCGGCCCATGAAACTCGCGAACCCGCTGCCCTCACGCACGCAGCGTGTTGTTTTGACTCCGGATTTCCTTTTCTGCGAGATCCGCGATCTTCGTCTCAATTAAAGGAAAATCTTTTGCCTTATATAAAAGAGGAGGCCAAGGCTATAAAAGAAGGGATATCCTAACCCTAAAGAGGACGACGGGTGGTCAAAGAGGACGAGAGAAGAAGCATCAAAGAAGGAGTCGACGACAGAGGAACGCACGCAGATGGCACTAAGTATCATAATTTTTTTCTCTAGCAATTCCTACCAGACTATGGAGTAGTGTCTTGTAATCTTAGGATGGGGGAGTAGCCCTTGACGATTTATGATGGATGATGTAATCTATACTACTTGAATTATTGTTTGTTTTGATCTGGTTCTTTTGGATTCTTATTGATAAACCTAAGGAGCTAAGGGGAAGTACCTAACGGTGAACCCAAGTTCCCGAAACCCAGAACCAACTAGGGAATAACTCCTGCCAAGTAGCGGTAGTGTATCTATGAGGGCTTGCGGGGGTCTCGTGACAGGTCCCCTTAGCTGATTATGGTCCCGTGTGCAAACCTACCGTGAAGAGGAAATTTGACTCTAGAGGAACTCTTATGGACTTAATGGATCTATCAAATCCAGTTTTTACCAAGTAACGGAGGTAAGACATAGGGAGGTTTGCGGGGGTCTCGTGACAGGTCCCCTTAGCTGATTATGATCCCCTATGCTCGAACACCGTGACAGGTAAATTGAGTTTGATAGGTACAGTTAGCGTAGACCTCGAAAGGGGCCGTTGATTTACCTTAGGATAGGTTCCATCAAAACAACTCTAATAGGGGTAGGAAAGAATTAAATCACCTTATAAATCGTCGACGTGGTGAAACCCATATCCTGAGATTCTCCTCAACTCTTGACTTTCAGCTCATTCTTATCATTCGTTGTTCTTGACTGCTCAGGTTCTTTGCTTAAACCATAAATCGATTGACTAGATAACTTGGTATCACGATCATTCGGTAATTGTCCCAATCCCTGTGGGATCGATATTTTTATTACTTGACGACAACTGTGCACTTGCGAAAATAACACATCAAGTTTTTGGCGTCGTTGCCGGGGATTGGCACTCAATATTGAATTGAGCGTGATTTAGTTAATCTAGATTTCTGTTTTTGTTCCTATTCTTTGTGTCTATTCTGAATTCTTGTTTTGGGAGCCTCTATTATTGTTGCATGCACAGACTTAATAGGGAAATTCTCGATATTGATCCTGAGATAGAGAGAACTTTTCTTGCTAGAAGACGATTTCAGCAACCTCAGGAAAACAATATGACCTCCGACATGGCTGACCAGAACGAGAATAAACCTTTAAGGGATTATACAACACCTAGTACAAGGGGATTGAGATCGAGTATTAGAAGACCCCCTATTGAAGCGAACAATTTTGAATTAAAACCGGCTCTACTATCTATGGTCCAACAGCATCAATTCGGAGGAGCACCCATCAAGATCCAAATCGCACTTGGAAGTATTTTTGGAATTTTTGAGACTTTAAAACTGAATGGAGCCTCGGTGATGCTATTAGATTGTGCTTGTTTCCTTTCTCATTACGGACAAAGCTAGAGCTGCTACACTCTCTTCCAAAGTGATTGCATAACTACCTGGGATCAGCTGGAGCAAAGATTTTTAGACAAGTATTTTCCACCCAGCAAAACTGCAAGTCTTCATCATCAAATCACTAATTTTGCGCAAAAGGATGGAGAAACATTATTTGAAGCATGGGACAGATTTAAGGGATTACTACAGTAATGCCCTCATCATGGGCTGGAGAAGTGGCTCATTGTTCATACTTTCTACAATGGAATCTCGTATGCTACTAAAGTTTCTCTTGATTCTGCTGCAGGAGGAGCTCTTATGAACAAAACATTGGATGAAGCTTTTGAGATCATCGAGAATGTGGACATGAATTCTCACCAATGGGCTACAAAATGAGGATATCAAACTAAAATGCCAGGTAAGTTTGAGGTAAGTACCCTTGATCTACTCAGTGCAAAAGTCGATGCGTTAACTCAAAATCTCGAACATTTTAATGTATCAGCTGTAAACTTATCTAATGTCACTTGCGAGATCTGTGGTGTAACAGGACATGTAGCGATGAACTGCCAAATCCTACACGCACCATCATCGGAAGTTGGGATTGAGCAAGTAGATGCGCTAAATAATTTTAATCAAAAGTCTAATGGTGGCAACCCTTACTCGAACACGTACAATCCCGGTTGGAGGAATCATCCCAACTTTTCGTATAGAGCCAACCAAAATTCTTCTGGACAGAACAGTTTTGGAGCACCTTCGGGATTTCAGCCAGGACCCAAGTCGAACTTAGAAAAGATGATGGAGAATTTTATTACGTGTCAGGGGAAGATAAACGATGAATTTCGACAGCATATTGTAGAATCAAATCGGCAACATCAAAATAATACCGAGGCAATCAAGCAATTGGGAGGTAAGGTTGATAATTTGACTAATCACACTAGAATGCTGGAAAATCAAATTTCCCAAATTGCCAGCTCAGCATCAAGGACACCGGGCAGATTTCCTGGAAATTCAGAAGTAAACCCAGCTGAGCATTGTAATTCCATAAGTTTGAGAAGTGGAAGGATTTTAGAAGGAGACAAAACTCAACAAGCGTCCCCTGTGCTAAGGGACATGAGCGTGTCAGAGTTGGAAGAAGACAGCAGCACGCCTGGGTTAAATAGAAAAGGAAGCCGACACACCTTGACCCGGGCATGTGTTGTTGTCACGCTGAGGCCCACAGCGCATGTCGGCCCGGACACCCGTCTTGGGTCACTCCAAAGAACCAAGAACATATAAGCCCCCTATCCCATTCCCTCAAAGGCTGATTAAGGAAAAATTGGATGAATAATTTGGTAAGTTCCTTGAGGTAATTAGGAAGCTGTATATCAATATACCTTTTACAGAAGCTCTTCAACAAATGCCTACATACTCCAAGTTCTTGAAGGATATCTTAACCAATAAAAGAAAAGTCGAGGAGCATGTAACAGTGGCTCTTACTGAGGAGTGCAGCGCTTTAATTAAGAACATGGTACCTCCCAAACTAAATGATCCAAGTAGCTTTTCTATCCCTTGCATAATTAATGACTCAAATTTTGATAAGGCTTTTTGCGATTTGGGCACTAGTGTAAATTTGATACCTCTTTCCATATGCAAGAAATTGGATTTGGGAGAAATAAAACTAACTACTATGGCCTTGTAGTTAGCCGATCGCTCCATTAGATATCCTTTGGGAATCTTAGAAGATGTACCAGTGCAGGTGGGAAATTTTATTATTCCTGCAGATTTTGTAGTACTAGACATGGATGAAGACCCATGTATTCCACTCATTTTGGGGAGACCTTTCTTGGCTACTGCAGGAGCAATGATAGATGTCAAGAACCACAAACTCTCACTTGCATTTGGAAATGACAAAATTGAATTCGACCTTTCAAAAGTTGTTAAACAACCTTCTGTTTTTGATGTTTGTTGTAGGATTGACAGTTTCCAGTCAATAGCACTAGAAGGAGCACCAGGACAAACTCATCTTAATAAGCTCAGAGGGGATTTTGAAGATAAAGAGCTGGAGATTTCCGACCCCAACCTCACACCACAGGTAGAACTTAAGCCTCTTCCATCGACACTCAGGTATGAATTTCTTGGCGAAAACTCTACTTACCCTGTGATCATTAATGCTAATCTGAGCAATGCAGAGACCAAAAAACTGATTGAGGTATTGAAAACACATAAGAATATCATTGGATACAAGATTGATGACATTAGGGGAATTAGTCCATCGGTTTGCATGCACAGAATTCTACTAGAAGACAATTTTAAAACCTCTATAGAGCATCAAAGAAGGCTGAACCCAGCCATGAAAGAGATAGTCAAGAAAGAGGTCATGAAATTGCTAGATGCAGGAATTATCTATCCAATATCCGATAGCGAATGGGTAAGTCCTGTCCATGTTGTGCCAAAGAAAGGGGGGATAACGGTAATAAGGAATGCTACGAATGAGTTAATCCCCACTAGAGTCAAGTATGGATGGAGAATGTGTATTGATTATAGGAAATTGAATAAGGAAACTAGAAAGGACCACTTTCCCATCCCATTTATTGACCAAATGCTAGACCGGTTGGCAAAACACTCGCATTTCTGTTACTTAGATGGATACTCCGATTTCTATCAAATCCCTATTTATCCTAATGACCAAGAGAAAACAACTTTCACCTGCCCATATGGTACTTTTGCTTTCAGGAGAATGCCTTTTGGACTATGCAATGCACCCGCCACTTTTCAGAGGTGTATGACTTCAATTTTTTCTGATATGATCGAGAATATAATGGAAGTATTCATGGATGATTTTTCTGTATATGGTGCAGATTTTGATATATGTTTATCTAATTTGGTCAAGGTATTGCAGAGATGCAAGGAAATGAATTTAATGCTTAATTGGGAGAAGTGCCACTTCATGGTGCGAGAAGGCATAGTACTTGGACACCTAGTTTCACACCGTGGTATCGAGGTGGATATTGCTAAAACTGAAGTGATCAAGAAGTTGCCTCCTCCAACTGATGTCAAGGGAGTGCGTAGTTTCCTAGGACATGCGGGGTTCTACCGACGGTTCATCAAGGACTTCTCAAAAGTTTCAAAGCCATTAACTAATTTTCTTGCTAAAGATGTTGTATTTCACTTTGATAATCCTTGTCTTGATGCATTTTCTAGGTTAAAGGAAGCATTAACAACCGCCCCAATAATGCAACCTCCAGATTGGAGTCTCCCTTTTGAAATTATGTGTGATGCAAGTGATTTTGCTGTGGGCGCAGTGTTAGGACAAAGGAAGGATCGCAAGGTGTATGCAATCTACTACGCCAGTAAAACATTGGATGAAGCACAAATGAATTATCCTACCATAGAGAAGGAACTCTTGGCTATAGTATTTTCTTTCGACAAGTTCAGATCTTATATCATAGGGACCAAGGTGATAGTTTATACAGATCACGCAGCCATAAGATACTTGCTGAGTAAAAAAGAATCTAAGCCAAGACTTATCCGGTGGATACTTCTCCTACAAGAGTTTGACTTGGAAATTCGAGACAAGCAAGGAACGGAGAACGTAGTTGCAGACCATCTATCGAGGCTTCATCAAGAATCAAATGCGGGAAGAGCCGATGATCTTGCCATAAATGATTTCTTTCCGGATGAGCAACTACTAGCGGTTAGAACAATCAAGGCTCCGTGGTATGCTGATTTTGCCAACTACCTAGCTTGCGGGATAATACCTTCTCACATGAGTTATCATCAGAGGAAGAAGTTCCTTTCGGATGTAAAGCATTATGTGTGGGACGAACCATTCCTGTTCAAGCAAGGGGCGGATGCTATATATCGAAGATGCGTATCCGAAGAAGAGATTGAGGATATATTGTATCACTGTCATTCTTCTGCATATGGAGGTCACACGAGCACAGACAAGACTGCGGCAAAGGTTTTGCAAGCAGGATTTTATTGGCCTCATATTTTTAGAGACTCTCGGAATTATGTGACGACTTGTGATCGCTGTCAAAGGACCGGGAACGTATCAAGGAGACATGAGATGCCTCAAAATTCGATATTGGAAGTCGAATTGTTCGATGTCTGGGGAATTGACTATATGGGACCCTTCCCTACTTCCTATAAAAATACCTATATACTGGTAGCAGTGGACTATGTGTCTAAATGGGTTGAGGCTCTACCATCCCCCTCTTGTGATGCAAAAACAGTCATTAAGCTCTTTAAGAGTATAATATTTCCAAGATTTGGAATACCGAGAAGCGATAATAAGTGATGGAGGCTCACACTTTATCGAAAGACAATTTGAAAGTCTTCTCAAGAAGTATGGAGTAACCCATAAACTAGCCTCACCATATCATCCACAAACGAGCGGGCAAGTAGAAGTTTCAAATAAGGAAATCAAGACTATCTTGGAGAAAATAGTATCAAGATCAAGGAAGGATTGGTCTTTACGACTTGACAATGCTCTATGGGCCTATCGAACTGCCTACAAGACACCCATTGGAATGACTCTGTTTCGATTAGTTTATGGAAAACCATGTCATCTTCCAGTTGAAATAGAGCACAGGGCATATTGGGCAATTAAATGGCTTAATTTTGATCTGAAGAAAGCCGGAGAGAAAAGAAAACTGCAGTTAAATGAACTTGAAGAACTACGCCTTGATGCTTATGAACATGCAAGGTCTTACAAGGAGAAAACGAAGAGGTGGAATGACAAGAATATCATGCGCAGAGAATTCCATCAAGGAGACTTGGTATTACTATTCAACTCAAGATTGAAACTCTTTCCTGGGAAGCTGAAATCCAGATGGTCGGGGCCATATCGAGTTGAAAAGGTTTATCCTCATGGAGCTATTGATATATCTAGTGAGTCTACGGGAATTTTCAAAGTAAATGGTCAAAGACTTAAGAGATACTTCGCAAACAATTCTGTTGAGCTGATTGGAGATGAGGAGGGGCAGAGCATACTCCTCAAGCCATATCCCCAAAACTAGGGAGTAACTGAGGGGTCAAGCTAACTGAGGAGTAGCTTCTTGGGAGGCAACCCAAGCTATTTTCATTTTTTTTTATTTTTTTTTATTTTATTCTTTATTCTATTTTTATTTTTTTTAGGTTTACAGGATACGTGCCACTGCGTGCCAAGATGACACGACCCGCCTGTGTCGAACGACACAAGCGTGTTAAGGTTACCCGAAGATAACACAGGTCGGGCGTGCTGCTGAGCACGCCCGTGTCACACCTTTCTTACCTGCGGCACGCCTGGGCTGGACTGCGACATGCCTAGGGAGACGGAGCATGCCTATGTCGTGCTTAAACGGGTCGGGTACTTGCGTAAGAGGATGCCCATTGACCACCTTGAACTATTTTGTGAGTTTCGATGCACATCCTTTACTGTTTATTCTGTCTCTACTTAGATTTTTAGTTTGGTTACTGCTATTTTGTTTGCATCTTTTCATATATCATAATAGTACATTTTTATATCATCTAGCGTAATACAACTGAACATTGGTCGGATCATGATATTCCTTTTTGCCTATTTGATAAGAACCCTATTTCACTTCTAACACGGTCTATAGGTCTGAGGTATCCAAAGAAAATATTTAAATCCCCCATATCGGACGAGTACTCGATTTTCCATTGGAGACTTGCCTACGCAACTTGGTTACTGGAGAAACACTTTCACTAGAAGTATGATAAAAAAAAAAACTAGAATTGTTTTCAAGCACCCCTTTGAGACCAAGTAGTTACTGGGGAAACACCTAAAAGGTGCCCCTTTGAGACTAACTAGTTACTGGGGAAATGCTCTCTATAATTCCTTTCCTTCTCTCTTCTTAGAAAGTGCTCCTTTGAGACCTTTTGATGATAGGTAAGGATGATCCATGCATTAAGGCAGGTAAGTGCCTCTATGCTGGAAATAAGAATGCCCTACGATAGAAGGGATGTCAAATCAGGATTGGTGTCCAATGACTTTAGTCCAACTTTTCACATGCACTATATAGGGATCTTTCAATCTTGGCAACTAGGAATGATTTGAAAAGATTAAGATCATATTGTATACTTCTGGATGGTGTCTAGCATTTCCACAATTAAGCTGTCTTTTGAGTTTTCTTTGCTTGAGGACAAGCAAAAGTTTAGGACTAGGGGATTTTTGATGTGTGTAAATCATGCTATATTTTCACTACTCCATATGCATGCATTTTATCTCATTTCATGTTCTAGGCATGTATTTTATCACGATTTAGTTAAGTTTATCATATTTTGGACAAAGAGACTGCTTTTGGGTCTTTTTGTGTTAACAGGGCAAAGAAGCGGCGTATCAAAACAACACGCCCTGGTTCAGTAGTCGACACGCCCTAGTCAAAGTGTTGACATGGTCGGCGTATCAAGACAACACAGGCATGTTATCAGCGACACGTCCGTGTCAGGAGTTCCAGCGTTCAACACGCCCAGTTCAGCCTTCAACACGCCCCAAGTCAAGCGCAGCACGCCCTGTGGGAAACCCGCGACACGCATGTGCCCTCACTTGGCACGGGCATGTTGTCCTGACTCTGGATTTCCTTTTCTGCGAGATTCGCGATCTTTGTCTCAATTAAAGGAAAATCTTTTGCCTTATATAAAAGAGGAGGCCAAGGCTATCAAAGAAGGGATATCCTAACCCTAAAGAGGACGGCGGGTGGTCAAAGAGGACGAGAGAAGAAGCATCAAAGAAGGAGTCGACGACAGAGGAACGCATGCAGATGGCACTAAGTATCGTAATTTCTTTCTCTAGCAATTCCTACCAGACTATGGAGTAGTGTCTTGTAATCTTAGGATGGGGGAGTAGCCCTTGACGATTTATGATGGATGATGTAATCTATACTACTTGAATTATTGTTTGTTTTGATCTGGTTCTTTTGGATTCTTATTGATAAACCTAAGGAGCTAAGGGGAAGTACCTAACGGTGAACCCAAGTTCCCGAAACCCAGAACCAACTAGGGAATAACTCCTGCCAAGTAGCGGTAGTGTATCTATGAGGGCTTGCGGGGGTCTCGTGATAGGTCCCCTTAGCTGATTATGGTCCCGTGTGCAAACCTACCGTGAAGAGGAAATTTGACTCTAGAGAAACTCTTATGGACTTAATGGATCTATCAAATCTAGTTTTTACCAAGTAACGGAGGTAAGACATAGGGAGGTTTGCGGGGTTTCAGTGACAGGTCCCCTTAGCTGATTATGATCCCCTATGCTCGAACACCGTGACAGGTAAATTGAGTTTGATAGGTATAGTTAGCGTAGACCTCGAAAGGGGCCGTTGATTTACCTTAGGATAGGTTCCATCAAAACAACTCTAATAGGGGTAGGAAAGAATTAAATCACCTTATAAATCATCGACGTGGTGAAACCCATATCCTGAGATTCTCCTCAACTCTTGACTTTCAGCTCGTTCTTCTCATTCGTTGTTCTTGACTGCTCAGGTTCTTTGCTTAAACCACAAATCGATTGACTAGATAACTTGGTATCATGATCATTCGGTAATTGTCCCAATCCCTATGGGATCGATATTTTTATTACTTGACGACAACCGTGCACTTGCGGAAATAACACATCAGTCAACCCCTAGTTGACTTAGGGCCGCCACAGCACACACAAACATGAGGTTTTAGCCCAAGTATGGTGTCCCCATACTTGCTAGACCACCCTTAGCCTAGACCTAAGCCTTCTAGCCACCTCCATCAGCCTCACGCCTCTCAGATCCCTTCAAGTCATCCATGACTTGTTCATCCATCGCGCTAGCCTCCAGGTGCTTCCATCGGCTATGTCATGCTAACGGTGTCTACACCGCCAAGGTATATTGGACTTACGCCGCCAAGACTCCGCTTGGACTTTACGTCGCCAATCATTGGACTTATGCTGCCAAGAATCCCACTTAGACTTTACGCCGCCAATATCAAACCCCTTGGACTTCTCAAATGCCAAGACTCAAGCTTGGACTTTCCCTTGCCAACCCATGTTGGACTTTCCATGCCAAGACTCATGCTTGGACTTTCCCTTGCCAACCCATGTTGGACTTTTCATACCAAGACCCATGCTTGGACTTTCCCAAATGCCAAGTGTCCCACTTGGACTTCCCTTGCCAACTCATGTTGGACTTTCCATTGCCAAGACCCATACTTGGACTTTACCAAATGCCAAGTGTCCCACTTGGACTTCCCATGCCAAGTACTCAAGACTTGGACTTTCCCATTACATTGTCATATGTTTTTGTCGAACATCAAAACATCACTCGAGTCCTGGTCAATCGTGACCTGGGTCGATTGCACCAACATGTCGTTCCCGTGGTCAACTCAAACCACGGTTACGAATACTAACCAACACACTACAGGTCATCCATGTTATAAGCAACTAAATGCATAGCCAACAGAAGGATATGTAATAACAGTTAACATACCTTAAACCTTGTAGCTCGGAGATGTCCGCAACAGCCAAATCCCAGAACTCACAAAACCAAAACCGAGTAAAGCAAAACTCGATGTCCGAACGAAATAAAATCCGAAAATAGACTTCGTAACCTAGGGCTCTAATACCAATTGTTAGTGCCTATAATAATCCACATATCTCCATAATGGTATGATATTGTCCACTTTGGGCTCAAGCCCTCATGATTTTGTTTTTGGGCTTTACCCAAAAGGCTTCATACCAATGGAGATATCTTTTCATCTTATAAGCACATTTTTCCATGTCTTACCAATGTGGGACTTTGATTGTATTCCCAATACTCCAACAATCCCCCCCCCTCAAACGAAGGACCACATTGACCCCCCCTCTCAAGCCTATCTATCCTCGAAGGACATCCTCTGCTTGATGTTCGATCCTCAACCCACCAGGACTTCCTGCCAACTATCTAGTCCTCCTAACCCAGCTGGACTTCCTGCCAGTTGTTCGGTCCTCCTGACCCAATTGGACTTCCTGCCTGGTGTCTGGTTCTCTTGATCCGGACATGGGAGCTTAACTTTCTTTGTTCGAGGTTCATGGCTTGACATGGACCATAGCTCTGATACCAATAAAATTGTCACACCCCGAGAGTATGCCGTGCCGAAAAGAAAACAGATGACATCTTCCCTGTACGTGGCAACATATTGGGTTAATACAAGGCCCGTAGGCCCACAACTACATAACATATATATGCACAATACTAAACAATACAACCACAACAACACAAAGGTGCGCACCGGTGCGACTCTAACATACTACACAAAAACAACATACAAACCAAATACAACACTGATTATACATAGTCATAATACAAAAAAACAGCAGAAGCAAATACATAGAAAACCCCAATTGTTCGGTGTGAGATGGGATCAGCTGGCGGAGCTCCGAACATCCAAGGAATCTTCTACCTGTTACCTGGGCGACAAGAAACCCAGGGTCCAGTGTGGTGAGTATAAACTCAGGGGTAATATATAGAAAGTGCATGAACAACATATAAGGATATAGAGATCTACAAGTATACATGTGAAGATCTACAAGTATACAGAATGAGTCCAATAGACATACAGTCCTATCCAACTCTAATAACAAGTAACCACAGTATAGTCATACTCAATGCATATACTAAACTGATCAACTGAACATGAAGTAATGTACCAATGTACCTGACGGTCTGCAACACTATAAGCTATATCATCCTGAACAGATTTACAATAACATAACCCATATAACGTACAAGGTCAATCCCATACCTGACCAACACTCAGATATATGAATAGTATATAATCACATGTAATAACATCCCGGTCCATACCAAACTATGACATGATACTAATCAAATACATACAACAGTCTGGACCAACACATATACCATGCTCAACACATAGCAGTATAAAATATGCAAATGGCATGTATCATGATGTACAAACATATGCAACAACCAAATGTAGCATCTCACAGGCATATGTAAAACATATATCAAATACATGCATACATATATATCAACAATGCATATGCATGGCCATGTCTGCGGACCCGTCCAACCACGACCCCAGAGTGGTCAGGGTGGCACAACATGACTACTATCTCGACTCCAGCCGCCACCACTCTCGAGTGACCGAATTGGGTAGTATGTAATAGTAGCTAGCCGCCATAGAGCTATATGCTACCCTAGGGGTCCTTGCTACAAGCCACTCTAGCTACCACTACCCATGAGTGGCCGAGTGCTGCATGTCAGGACAAACTGCACGCTACTCTAGCTACCACTGTCTATAGTGGCCAAGCGCGGCACATCTAATGCTCTGCCCTCAACCCTGCTACCACTACCCTGAGTGGCCGGGGAGGCAGGATGACTGACGACCCATCTCAACCACAAGGGAGACCCGGTCAACAGCATGCATGTAATGTAATAATGCATAGCTCCACACATGTATCCTCGCCACACTCCCTATCCCACAGGGCATCCTGGTCAACCAAAAGTCAACTATGCAAGGACTACAATCCACAAGACTCTCTCTATCGCACAAAGAGTCATACACATCTGACAGTCAACCACACTAAGACCTCTAGTCAGTAGCAAGCTACTATCGACCGTCCATATAACCATACCCAGGCACACAATCCATAATGGATATATAATCATGCTAGGACCTCTAGACCATGGCCACATACTGACAACCATACCTTTATCTATGTACAGACAACTAAATCCACCATAGATGCACAACTAATCAGTATACGATACAATAATCAACTCCATGATCTAATCCAATCTGAGGTCACAAGGATAACCCTAACCACATGTACTTACTGAACATCCATCAGCTAATACATAATAGGGTTTATAGTTCCTATCCGAGCTAGATAATCAATGAAGTAACAGCACTATATCTCAAAGGTCAAGGCAGTACAAGCATATGATTAAATAAGAGTGGATCTAAGATCAAAGTAATAGCATAAGTCCAACTTCATGCACCAGATTTAGATCAAAACTACCTGACCAGGGTAGATATTACCCACCTGATACGAAGCTCAAAATAATAGTCCTCAAGCCCAGAGACTTGCCTTGAATCCCAAACCTGCACATAATAGCAAACTATGATTAAGTACAAGTATCCAACCAATATACGAACTAGAGACTACATCATTTCTATATTCGCATCCTTTCCTCGTCTACGAGTTAGAAACTCGAGCATCCCAGTCTAATACATCCTAACCCAACTCATAATAGATCACGACATCGACAGGATCAATTAAGGTGAATATATCTAACCACACTAAGCTCTCTTACAATAGATCATATTCATCTCGCCTCCACTAGCTCATAACCTATCTGGAAGATAAACCTACTGTCAATCTACCATAAACACAATAACATCAATTCCCTATCCTGTGAACACATTAAGCCCATATTTCCATTGGATCTATTGATCCATGTAGCTCATACTCACATTAGTTGTGTTCTGCATTGTCAACTCACCACAACAAAAGAATGAATGAGATTACCAGAAATTAGTAACTTCTAAGTTGTATCAACCATCTGCCGAAACCAACCAAATCCCTAATGAACAATTAACCAACACTCCAAAACAAGCTATAACACAATATCAACATACTATGAATTCATAGCAATTACAGACAACACAGAAAAAGGGAAATCAAACTTACTGAGCTCAACACTCCACCAATAGCACCACCCCTGTTCACCGGAACAAACCGAGCTCCTCCCTCATTTGATCTGATGGTGTGAAAATGACTGTTGTCGGAAACCAAAATAGCAGCAGCTTGTGATCAAAGGAAAACGAAGACAACCAACCTGACCACAATATTGATCTAACCAATCAGCGATAAAGCAAATTGCCCGATCAACAAACTACTCCGGCGATGATAACCCGAGCAGATCACCATCGGACAAAAATCACAAACAATATATCAATTACTATAGGAAAACAAAGAGAACTCGAACTTACTGGCTTAGCTCTCCACCGGCAATCCCCCTTCCTTTAACCTCTATTCACCGGAGAAATCCCATCTTCAAAACACTGCCCAAAACCATAGATCAACCTTAGACAAGAACCCACAGCTAGAACTCACGGAAATCAATGATGAATCCTAACCCTAGACAAAACAAAATACCTCGATCGGCCGCTCGCTGCTGCGGTGACAGCACCGCCCGTCCGCTGAAGGTATCGCCGAGATCCCCTAAGCGAGGTCCCACTGATCTTCGACCGGAGATCAGCCAAGGTGGCGGTGCCGTTGACTGCTCCCACTGGGACGCCGACGAGCTGAGGAGGAAATGAAATGATCGCGCGGCGAAAAGAAGAGCGACGCGGAGGAGAGAAACGGAGAGATCGTGGAAGAAATGGTTCGTTTCGTTCGTTCGACAGCCTTTAAATGTCGTTCGAGCGACTCGGTTAGCCCAACCCAAGTCTAATCCAATCTGATTTAGACTAATCCGGTTCAAGTCCAAGCCCAATTCCAATTCAAGCCCAAGGCCAAGTCCAGTTCAAGTCCAAGCCCAATTCCAGCCCAACAGATTTTAGCCCAATTAGTCCACTTATTGAGCCCAATTTAATCCACTAATTAACCCAAATTAATTAAAGGGGTTAATCCATATAATTTTTTTTACCGTATTTTACAAGTGGGGTGAAGAGGCTGAATGACTATAATAATTCTTAGAAGATATTTCTATATAGTCGAAACTTGTATCAATAATCTGTATACACTGTGATAGCCAATCGGTGATCGGACAAGTAAAGAGTTATCTATATAATGGTAAGTCTAGAAATATGTGTCATATACATAATACCATTAGATAACTACTTTTAGCTAGAGTTATCATGATTGACTATGTAAAGTTAAAGAATAATTTGACGGATCCGCTAGTCAAAGGGTTAAATAGAGAGTTTGTTATAAGTTCATCATGTGTAATAGGATTGATGACTATGAAACAATTTGGTGTAAAGGAACCCAACTTATGTTGATTAGAGATTTCAAAAATTAGGTTCAATGAGATAACCTAACTACACTGACTATGTAAAATCACTGTGGGTGAATACCCCAATAACTAGTGATGCTCATCAAGTATGAAAATAAGCCTGCAACTTTTAATGATCCTTATATTTGTGAGCGGAGTAATGCAGTTACTCTTAGTTAAGAGATCACCAATGTAAGAGAGAAGTGGGCCGCTTCGAAGAGTTTTAAAAGGCACAATTTTTAGACTCTCATACAGAATAAGCGTGTTCATGGTCAATAATAAATACACCCATAAGAATTTAGTTGTATCAGAGAGAGTATTGGGTGAGATATGTTACTACTTACATGAATAGCAAAACAATTCAAAGACATTGCATTGATTAGTCAGTTAGCCTATGAACAAACATATCCTCATAAGAGAAGGTTCAAAGGGTAAAGTCAACCTATTCTATACAAGACTCAACTATTAAAAGCTATAATGTACCTTTATTTAAATTCTTGTGGGAGATTGATGAAATTTTAATGGAAATGAAATAAATCGATGAGATGGGAGATCTCATATGCAAGGAATTTTAGTCCCACATTGAGAGTTTCATGCCAAATTGGTTGATTTATATTAAATCACAATACTTATTATTGTGAACATGTATGGATGAGAGACTCTCTTTCATGCGTGCACCCACAGGGGGAATTCAAATCTAGGACCTAGATTGCACTGAATCTAAGTGATTTGTGTCCAAGCGTGATCTGTGCACATCAAATATTAGATCAGTTGGATCAAAATTTACCCAAGCGGATCAACTTATGTTTTGCAATTTGAATCCATTTTATTGTCTACTCAAGTGTATAACTGACATATTAATTTGTCTGAAATGGTCGGATGATTAATAGTGAATCCGTAATGGCCTAGACAAAAATGACTGACCATTGACGAATGAAATTAAGCCCCGTGCAGTTGGATGCATTGAATGATTATTACTCAGTCATTCAATATAGCCGAGAATAGGGAGCCCTATATAAAAAGGTTACGACCTCAGACAGAATAGCAAACAATGCATATGAGCTCTCTATCCAACTTCGCTCCCTCCAAATTCTCTTCCTCTCTGTTTAGCAACCTACTTGATAACTCTTCCGTGATAGTGTTCGGATATATGCTTAGTTCCCCCAAATAACTCGTACTTTGTTGCATACGCTATCCTACCATTATATTTTGGAATATAGATATCTATCATAACTTCAAAGTACCATCGAAGAGGATGAATCTGTTTGAAAGAAATTGTGTAAAGCATAGACCTGGACATCTCTTTCCACTCAGCTTGGTAGCTCGGCCAGCTTGACACTCGGCAATGTAGTGGCTCGGCCAACTTAGTGCTTGGCAACTCGGCTAGGTCATCACTCAGTAGCTATACTACCTTGATTAACTTGGTAGTTAGCAACTTGATTAGCTCAACACTCAATAACTTAGCTAGCTTGACACTTGATAGCTCAGCTAACTCGACACTCGACCACTTAGACAGTTCAATCACTCAGTCAACTCAAGCATTTAGCTAATTCAGCCATCTCAGTCACTCAGTAACTAGGATATTCAATTGTCTTGGCTAGATCAGTCACTCAATAGCTAGGATATTCAGTTAGCTTGGCCATCTCAGCCACTGAGCTCGACAACTCAACTACTAAATACTTAGCAACTCGGCCACTTAAACAAAAAGGGTGTCTTCTTAATTATAAATGTGAATTCAGTTTGTGAATTTAAATTCAGATTTCTCCCGTAAAACTTTGACAAAATCATTATTTCAACACAGAGCGAACAAATATCATAAGAAATAAGAGATGTTACGATAAAAAAATGGAAGGCAAATGAGAAAATTACTTCAATTGAAGAGAGAGAAGGCGAGAAGATGTAGGTGCATCTATCATAACATGGTATGTTTGTGCCCCTTAACAAGAGTGTGCATCAATATGAACCAAAACAAGGTATAATGGAGCTCTTAGAGTCTACCATGACCTACTCGTGGTCACCAACATGGGCATAGATCATTTCGTGGCTCGACACGAGACCTCCAACAGGGACCACAATCTAGCCGTGTGTAGGGATGTATACTGAAAAGTCTACCTTTTGTATGAACATCTTTATTTTGAAATAAGAATCACATGATCATTGTTTGTATATTTTTATGGTTATGCATATTGTCTAATACTTTACATTGTAGATAACATGGTGTGTGGTGGCACATGGGAGATCATGTTATCGGCTCCTTGAAAAGTATAAGTAAAGGCTCACAACCGAGATGGCTTTGGACAAACCATCGAAATGGTTGTAGTGTGATTTGGTATTGTTTTGTCTTGAACATAGAATCACACTAGTGCACTTTGTGTGTATTGAGCAGGACCGACTTAGAGGTGATTCGATTTATTGCCGACTACATAATCGAATCGGACCTCAGATATTATTTAGTACATGCTCTTAATCCCGATATAATAACGGGCACATATACTTAGTATTCATCTCTTTGATTTACCAATGAGCGAGATTTATAGATTAAATCGATAGACTCGGTAAGGTGGGATGATATTATTTATATGGTGTGTCGTTGATTATAGGAGGAAACCGTGTCCTATATATTAGGATGATGATGTCCTCTTGAGGAGCTCATAAGGTTCATCATGTAAACCCTGCAAGTGGACTTGGTCCGGCATGATGAAAAGGTTGAGTGGTACTACTCAAGGAGTTAGATGTTGATTAATTAATGGTCAGTAAATTAATTAATCGACGGACATTCGAGATCTTAAACACGGGGAGAAAATGTACAAATAATATATGGAGCCCATATTATTATATGGGGGTTGGTGAGGTAGATCAATGACAATCCTTTAGTGGATTGGATTATCATTAGTGGATCGGACTTTATGTGGGCTTGATCCATGGGTGGCCAAGATCCAACTCCTCCTCATGGTCTCTAATGTAGCCTATTAACACCACATGAAGCTTAGATCCAATGGATAGAAACAAAACTCTAGATCCATAGGTAGAGATTAAATCTCTAAGATCCGACGGTTGAGATTAAATCTCTAGATCCGATGGTTAAGATTAAATCCCTAGAACCAATGGTAGAGATTAAAAGGAGGCTTATCCCTAACTCTATAAAAGGATCTTGATGGGTTGGAGTGGAGATTAATCCAAGGAGAGCTAGAGTTTTGGGCGGCAAGAGAGTAATCCTAGTTGAGATAGGATTAGGGTTTGGAGGCTTAGGGTTTTGGAGGCTTGGGCAGCACCAAATAAGGAAGTTTTTCCTTTCTTCTTCCTTCTTCATTGGCCGGCTTCCAGCACCTTTTCCAGCCCCTTTCCAGCCCTTGGCCGGCACCCAAAGGCTCTCTTCACTTCTCCTTGAGTGTTGGAAACAAGACTTAGGGGTATCCCTTGGTGTCTTGGTTGGTTTCCAACATCAACTCCTTCTCTTTGTTGGCCGGCGGCAAGGATTGTTTTTGTTCCTTGTTGGTTGGTTTTAGGGAGGAGAAAAACCTTATTTCTATTCTTCCTTTTGCTTTGAAAGAGCAACGAAGGAAGATTTGTGATCTAGGAGCTTCAACTTTTTGTAGATCGTCGCCCACACGACGTTCGAAAGGAGGAAGGTCATACATTAGAAGTTCGAGAGGTATATCGATTCGTTAATTTTTATATGTTATATGTTTGTATTTGTTTTTCAATTATGAGCATGATATAAATCTGTATATGGATAAATAATACTTGGATCCCGAGCATAAACACAAAAACCGACGATCCGGACATCGTCTATTCCGCGGCTACTCGTAAAATAGAGAATGGTCGCTTAAACAATGAGTTTGTTCAAGTGACCTCTCTAAACAAATAGCACAACGATGACTTGGTTGTTTGAGCAATCCCTTTTGTCTAGGATTAAATTTTTAATCCGGGGACATCGATGGGATCACCATTAACAAACAACCAAGGTGTAGTGGGAAGCGAAGTTTCCCCTCACGGACTCGATAAGCAAAACCCTTCAATTGGTATCAGAGTCAAGGTTTTCGGTTTTGTGTGTTTAGGATTCGTTTAATTTTTATGCACTTTTCATATATTATATGTGCTGGATAATAGTAGGATATGCGTAGTTTAACTCTTTGGCTGCAGGCATAAGATCCGACTATTATGGCCATATATGTGTATGTGATTGTATGTATATATTTTGTTGAATCCTCGGGGTTGACGAGGCTAGTATTTGATTTTTTGTAAATTAGATACGACATTTTTTAGCCACTCTTTATTTTATTTTACTTTCGATCTAGTTTCATGTACACTCCCTCGTGGAGTATAAGATCGATGAATGTATATTAAAATAGGTTTTAATCTCAGCTCGGATCTCCGGATGGCTTGTACATGGCGTAGGAGGAGCGGACAAGAAGGCGTTGCGACGGGAGGCATATTGAAGACAAAAGCCATAATAGTTGGAAAATACTTTATTTTTCATATTTATTACTTTTTGTTTGATATGCATGTCTTAGGCTAGAAAATTCCTTAATTTCAAATTACTAAGTGGGAGAGGGATATTTTTATAAATTCCCACGGCCTCCATTACGATTTGACATGTGATGCAAATAAACTTGCGCGTCGACTCTGAGTGCCTTCCTCCCCATTGGATGAGTTTGTTTGCAGATCACAAGGTCAAATATGGTTATAGGGAATTATTAAGGAGCGTGTGCACTTCCCCATCGGAAGGCACATAACCCGAGATAATTGCCTTGGTACCGAGTAATGGTGAACACTTAGATACAAATATAAGTATCCTCCCCATCGTAGTCACTGCTTTTATTTGTAGGGCTGAAGAGAAACCAACTATTAATTTTACTTGTCAAAAAGTTAGGTTGACAAGATAGTAAAATTAATGGGTAAAACCTCCTCTTACAAATGTAGAATTCGTATACGTCCACACTATCGTGGCATACGATATTCTCTGTGTTTTGAGGTGTTGGTTGATTTTAAAATTTTATTATTTGAGGAATGAATAATTTTTTGAAATCTAATGTTTTGATTTATGTGATTCTTAGGTTTTCTTTCAAAATGACTTTCAACCCACTTGCTGTGATACTGAAAGAGAACAAACTTACTGGACCCAACTATGTTGATTGGAAGAGGAATCTAGACATTGTCTTGACTGCTGAGGAATACAAATATGTACTCCTCAAAGAGTGTCCTCCCAAGCCTACAGATGATTATGGGGAAAAGGAGAGAGAGAGAGCTATAAGAAGTGGGTCAAGGCCGATGAGATGGCGCAGTGTTACATTTTGGCATCTATGTCAAATGTACTGCAACATCAGCATCAAGTCATATCCACTGCTTATGATATGATGCTCAATCTCAAGGAGCTTTTCGGACACCAGAATCGGGCTACGAGGCAAGAAGCCATGAGAAACTTGATGACAACCACCATGATCGAGGGAACACCCGTGAGGGATCATGTTCTTAAGATGATGGCTCATTTAAATGAGCTAGAGGTCCTTGATGCTGAGATCGATGGGGAAACCCAAGTCGATATCATACTCCAGTCTCTACCTAGGAGTTTTGAGCAGTTTCGCCTGAACTACAACATGAACAAGAGGTTGTATTCGTTGGCGGAACTTCTGACAGAACTCCAGGCGACAGAGGGGCTATTTCGTCAGAGTGCTCAGGCGCATGCCGTGGTGACCCAAAAGGTTTTTACTTCTAAGCCGAAAGGCAAGAAGAAGAAGAAACAAACTGGGGCAAAGGCGGTGGGAGGTACTCAAGGAGGAGTGAAGAAGACGAAAGGCAAGTGCTTCACTTGTAAGCAGACTGGACACTGGAAGAAGGACTACCCCAACTGCAAGAACAAAGGTATATCTTTTGGTCTAGTCGTTGAAATATGTTTAGCGGTGTTATCTACCGGCATCTGGTGTGTAGATACGGGAGCCATTGATCATGTCTGCAATACTTTGCAGGGGGTCCAGGAAACCAGACGACTGGTTGAGGGGGAGATTACCGTGTACTTGGGCGATGCCACGAAGGTGGCGGCTGTTGCAGTGGGAGATGTTCATTTATCTTTTGAGAAAAATAAACTTTTGGTTCTTAAGAATTGCCTTTATGTACCCTTATTTAGAAAGAATTTAATTTCGGTTTCTAAATTGTTTATGGATGAATATTCTATTTCTTTTAATGACAAAGTTGTTATAAGAAGGAATAGGGACATTATCTATTCGGGTGCATTGATAGGAAATTTATACACACTTGAACCAAAACCTCCCACGATGCAAATTGAAGTTAATAACTCATCTTCTAATTCCAATAAGACAAAAGAACCTTCGAAGATGAACCAAACATATCTTTGGCATCTTAGGCTTGGTCACATTAACTTAAGCAGAATTCAAAGGTTGATAGCTGATGGACCTTTAGGTTCATTAGTGGTGGAGGATCTCCCAACCTGTGAATCTTGCTTGGAGGGTAAGATGACCAAGAGGCCTTTTAAGGCCAAGGGGTATAGAGCCAAAGATGTGTTAGAATTGGTTCATTCTGATTTGTGTGGTCCTATGTCTATCCAGGCTAGAGGCAATTTCGAGTATTTTATCTCTTTTATAGATGATTACTCGAGATATGGATACATTTACCTGATGCACCGCAAGTTTGAATGCTTTGACAAGTTCAAAGAATTCAAAGCTGATGTGGAGAAACGTCAAGGTAAAAGTATCAACACACTACGATCTGATCGTGGTGGTGAGTACCTCTTGGGAGAGTTTAGGAACTACTTATCAGAGGTTGGGATTCAATCCCAATTGACTGCACCTAGCACACCCCAGCAGAACGGTGTAGCAGAGCGAAGGAATAGGACTCTTATGGAGATGGTTAGATCGATGATGAGTTATTCTGACTTGCCAGATTTGTTCTGGGGATATGCTCTAGATACGACGGTGTACATTCTGAACTTGGTTCCATCTAAATCAGTGCCTTCTACTCCCATAGAATTGTGGACTGGGCGAAAGCCTAGTCTAAGACATTTGGATATGGGGGAGTCCAGCACATGTGCTGAAGGCAGATGCTGGTAAGTTGGAACCTCGTACAAAAGTACGCTTATTCATTGGCTATCCTAGAGGAACGAAGGGTGGCTTATTTTATAGTCCTAGAGATCAGAGGGTGATCGTTAGCATGAACGCCAGATTTCTAGAGGAAGACTATGTGACGAGCCACAAGCCTAAGAGTAAAATTGTTCTGGAGGAGTTAAAAGGGGAAGTCACTTCTTTAGTACCACCAGTACAAGAGGATATACCACATGTCACTGCACCGCGTGTCATAGAGGATACATAGGTGATACCTCGTCGTAGTGGGAGGGTTGTGAGACAGCCTGATAGATTCATGTTCTTGGGAGAATCTTCTGATTTGGTCCCTGGCGAACATGAACCTGATCCTTGGACATATGACGAGGCAATCCAAGATAAAGATGCAGTATCTTGGCAAAGTGCAATGAATGCTGAGATTGAATCTATGGATTCAAATCAGGTCTGGGAGCTAGTAGAACCACCCGATGGTGTAACAACCATTGGATGCAAGTGGATCTACAAGAGAAAGAGAGGAATAGATGGGAAGGTTGAGACTTTCAAAGCGAGGCTTGTTGCGAAGGGGTATACTCAGAAAGAGGGTATCGATTATGAGGAGACCTTTTCGTCGGTAGCCATGCTTAAGTCTATCCGGATTCTCTTATGCATAGCAGCTCATATGGATTATGAGGTGTGGCAGATGGATGTAAAGACAACTTTCCTTAATGGAAGTCTTGAGGAAAACATCTATATGAAGCAACTAGAGGAATTCATTGCTAAGGGCAAAGAGCATCTTGTATGTAAGCTTAATCAGTCCATTTATGGATTGAAGCAAGCTTCGAGGTCTTGGAACATCCGCTTTGATGAGGTAATTCAATCTTATGGATTTATTCAAAGTCAAGATGAGTCTTGTATATACAAGAGATGTGACGGAAATGTAGTGGTATTTCTTATACTTTACGTAGATGACATTTTGTTGATTAACAATAATATCAAGGTGTTATCGGACGTAAGGGTATGGTTGTCCAAACAGTTTGATATGAAGGACTTGGGAGAGGTGGGACACATCCTTGGGATCAAGGTTATAAGGGATCGTAGGAAAAAGATGTAGTGCTTATTCCAAGCTTCATACATAGACACGATTTTGGATCATTTTAGCATGCAGAACTCCAAGAAGGGTTTTCTACCTTTCAGGCATGGAGTTCCTTTATCTAAGGAGATGTGTCCTAGATCATCTGAGGAGATAGAGGAGATGAAGGTGGTTCCTTATGCTTCGGCAGTAGGAAGCCTCATGTATGCGATGCTATGTACGAGACCAGATATCTGCTTTGCCGTGGGCATGGTCAGTAGATATCAGAGTAATCCAGGACAGGAACATTGGACTGCGGTAAAGCATATATTGAAGTACCTGAGAATGACTAGGGATTATATGCTGGTTTACCGAGCAGACCAATTACTCCCTGTGGGTTACACGGATTCCGACTTCCAATCTGATAGGGATAACAGTAAGTCTACCTCAGGTTTTGTGTTTACTTTTGGAGGTGGAACCATTGTATGGAGGAGTGTCAAGCAGAAATGCGTGGCAGACTCCACCATAGAAGTTGAGTATGTGGCAGCCTCTGAGGCGGCCAAAGAAGCTGTGTGGCTCAGGAACTTCCTGATGGACTTGGATGTGATTTTTGGTTTGCCCAGAACTATCACAATTTATTGTGATAATAGTGGTGCAGTTGCAAACTCGAAGGAGCCACGAGCCCATAAGGCTAGTAAACACATAGAGCACAAGTACAACCTGATACGAGAAATCGTAAAGAGAGGAGAAGTTGTTGTGGCCAAGATTGCATCAGAGGATAACCTGGCAGATCTTTTCACTAAAGCCCTTCTGGCGAGAGCTTTTGATAGGCATGTGGAGGGAATGAGGATCAAATGTATGACAGTTTGAGGATAGCACAGTCTTTTAGTATAAGTGGGAGATTGTAGGGATGTATATTGAAAAGTCTACCTTTTGTATGAACATCTTTATTTTGAAATAAGAATCACATGATCATTGTTTACATATTTTTTATGGTTATTCATATTGTCTAATACGTTACATTGTAGATAACATGGTGTGTGGTGTCACACGGGAGATCATATTATCGGCTCCTTGAAAAGTATAAGTAAAGGCTCACAACCGAGATGACTTTGGAAAAACCATCGGAATGGTTGTAGTGTGATTTGGTATTGGTTTGTCTTGACCATAGAATCACACTAGTGCACTTTGTGTGTATTGAGCAGAACCAACTTAGAGGTGATTCGATTTATTGCTGACTACATAATCGAATCGGACCTCAGATATTATTTAGTACATGCTCTTAATCCCGATATAATAACGGGCACATATACTTAGTATTCATCTCTTTGATTTACCAATGGACGAGATTTATAGATTAAATCGATAGGCTCGGTAAGTTGGGAGATGATATTATTTATATGGTGTGCCGTTGATTATAGGAGGAAATCGTGTCCTATATATTAGGATGATGATGTCCCCTTGAGGAGCTCATAAGGTTCATCATGTAAACCCTGCAGGTGGACTTGGTCCGGCATGATGAAAAGGTTGAGTGGTACTACTCAAGGAGTTAGATGTTGATTAATTAATGGTTAGTAAATTAATTAAACAACGGACATTCGAGATCTTAAACACGGAGAGAAAATGTACAAATAATATATGGAGCCCATATTATCATATGGGGGTTGGTGAGGTAGATCAATGATAATCCTTTAGTGGATTGGATTATCATTAGTGGATCGGACTTTATGTGGGCTTGATCCATGAGTGGCCAAGATCCAACTCCTCCTCATGGTCCCTAATGTAGCCTATTAACACCTCATGATGCTTAGATCCAATGGATAGAAACAAAACTCTAGATCTATAGGTAGAGATTAAATCTCTAAGATCCGACGGTTGAGATTAAATCTCTAGATCCGACGGTTGAGATTAAATCCCTAGAACCAATGGTAGAGATTAAAAGGAGGCTTATCCCTAACTCTATAAAAGGAGCTTGATGGGTTGGCGTGGAGATTAATCCAAGGAGAGCTAGGGTTTTGGGCGGCAAGAGAGTAATCCTAGTTGAGATAGGATTAGGGTTTGGAGGCTTAGGGTTTTGGAGGCTTGGGCGGCACCAAATAAGGAAGTTTTTTATTTCTTCTTCCTTCTTCATTGGCTGTGCGTCCAGCACCTTTTCGAGCCCCTTTCCAGCCCTTCTCTTCTCCTTGAGTGGTGGAAACAAGACTTAGGGGTCTCCCTTGGTGTCTTGGTTGGTTTCCATTATCAACTCCCTCTCTTTGTTGGCCGGCGGCAAGGATTGTTTTTGTTCCTTGTTGGTTGGTTTTAGGGAGGAGAAAAACCTTGTTTCTATTCTTCCTCTTGCTTTGGAAGAGCAAGGAAGGAAGATTTGCAATCTAGGAGCTTCAACTTTTGGTAGATCGTCGCCCACACGACGTCCGAAAGGAGGAAGGTCATACATTAGAAGATCGAGAGGTATATCGATTCTCTAATTTTTATATGTTACATGTTTGTATTTGTTTTTCAATTATGAGCATGATATAAATCTGTATATGGCTAAATAATACTTTGATCCCAAGCATAAACACAAAAACCGGCGATCCAGACATCGTCTATTCCGCGGCTACTCATAGAATAGAGGATGGTCGCTTGAACAACGAGTTTGTTCAAGTGACCTCTCTAAATGAATAGCACGATGATGACTTGGTTGTTTGAGCAATCCCTTTTGTCTAGGATTAAATTTTTAATCCGGGGACATCGATGGGATTGCCATTAACAAACAACCAAGGTGTAGTAGGAAGCGAAGTTTCCCATCACCGACTCGATAAGCAAAACCCTTCACCATGGTCCCCACTATGACCATGGTTTCCACCATGGCTAGGTTGTGGTCCACTCCACGACCATGGAACACCGTCGCCACCGCATAGTAATTAGGATTTTGAGTATTTATAGTTTGTTTTTTTAATGTTTATCAATTTATTTCGAACTTTTCTCCTTTCTTAGTCTATATAAACATGAGTCAAGGCTATTGTTAGCATGGAATTTGATTTTGATTAATAAATTTTTCTTTTGGTTTCGTTTACCCTAGAGGTGGAACCTCTCCATTTGCGAAGTCCCCCCTTTCCTCTTTTGATTCTCTCTTCTCCTTTCTCTCCTAACGTCACCCATGGAAGGATTAGCTCTCACCCCACTACCCTGCCTGGATCAGTTGGTATCATAGCCCAAGATCCATGGAGGGACATTGTGGTCATGTTCATGGACATGAAAGGTAGTTTTCGATTGAGGAAGCCACACCCCAGGATCGAAGTACCCACGAGCTCATCGATCTACAGAGACAAATCACGGAGATATATTGGTGATTCATGGATGCTCATCGTGGTTATCATCATGGAGGTGACAAGTAGGTTCCAATTGAGAAAGTTGCACCCTAGGATCGAAGTTTCCAAGGGACCATCAAGAATCTATAAAAAAAAATCGAAGCGTTAACTCGGCGTGTAACATTGTGAGAACTTGAGGTATGCCTTCAACGCTCTAAAATTCTACGTCATCAAGAATGCCATGGTCACAAAGAATGGTATTGAGATCCTGTCTACAATGATGATGAAGACATTGAAAATTCTATCTACGACGAGAGAATTGAAGAAGACCCAAAAGACCCTATCTACAATGATGATGAAGACATGGAATATTCAATCTACGATGAGGAAATTAGAGAAAATACGGAAGACCCCATCTACGACGACGATGATATTGATGAGGTCTTGGGTGACCCCATCTACGATGAGTATGATGATGATGAGGTACTTTGTGAAGATGATCACAAGACACTATTTGATCTCTCACCCAAAGACGAAATGAGGGATGATTTGTTGATGACGATGAGCATCTATATTGGAGGACAAAATATTATACCAGCACTCCAGCAAGAGGATTCTACTCCTCTATTCGTACCTTTTACTTCTTCTTTCCTTTTTATCTCTAGGGTTTTCAAGGTGGTGCACAAGAGAAAGCAACCTATGTCATACTATTTTATCCGAACAGCATCTTCAACTCAAATCCAAAGTTCTCCACCAAGGATTAAGTTTACTTAATCGAAACCCGAGGATGAATTCTTTTCAACCCTGGGAGTCTGATGCAGGTGTATCCATCACAACCTGAATGTCCACACCCCTTAACATGAGTGTATGTTAATATGGACCAAAATAGGGTATAATGGAGCTCCTAGAGCCTACCACGACCTACTCATAGTCACTAACACGGGCGTGAATCATTCCTTGGCTCGACACGGGACCTCCAACATGACCACGGTCTGCCTTTGGTCCCCACCACGACATTGGTCTTACCACAACCAGGTCATGGTCTACCCCACAACCGTGGAACGCCATCATTGCTGCACAATAATTAGGATTTTGAGTATTTCTATTTTTTTTAATGCTTCTCAATATGTTTCTAACTTTTCTTCTTTCCTACTCTAATTAATATGAGCCAAGGATCTTGTAAGTATGGAATTAGATTTTGATTAATAAAATTTACTTTGGTTTTGTTTAACCTAGAGGTAAAACCTCTCTGTTTACGAAGTCCTCTCTTTCCTCTTTTTATTCTATCTTCTCTTTCCTCCTTTGATTCTCTCTGCTCTTTACTTGGGAATGAAATGTTGGAGGAGATGAAGCATGGGCCAAGCAAAACAACAGAAAGAAAAATCATCTGGAAAGAGCTGGGGTAGCGAGAATATCTGAGGTGTATGAAGTAATGGACATAAAAGAGAAAAAAATAAAATGATGAAGGACGATGGAAGGTCCAAAAAGGGGTCAACATGAAATCTGATAAAGATGGGGGCGTGATTCAAAATTAACAAGAGTCAATTTGAAGGACACAAAACCCTAAGGCAAGAGCGGCGCAGAGTTAATGAGAGGAGATACCTTGATGCCAAACATATTCATAATTTAATGTTTGATTGTTCAGGGATTGGCATATGATGCAGGAAATACGGTGCATGAGACCCATAAACACTTGAGAAGTCGAGAGTTGGAGAAGTTGAAAGCGAAGCGAGTTGAGAGTGGGATGACTCGGGAAGATGAAAATCAAAGGAGTCAGAAGCGGAGTGAGTCGGGAATATAATGAATCAAGAAGACGGGAGTCAGAGGAGTCAAAAGTAAAGCGAATTTGGAGTGGGACGACTCGGAAAGCTAGGAGTCAAAGGAGTAGGGAACCTAACAAGATGAGAAGTCCAAAGGAGTGGAGAAGCAAGAAACTCAGGAGATGAGAGTATGAGGAGTCGAGAGACCGGAGACCACAGAGGAAATTCCTCTTCACAACTATTACGTCTAGTCCCCTAATAGCATCTCTCAATGATAACTCCTGAATACGTAGTGTGCCAAATGGAGATTTCTTGTAACGGTTTGTCCCCTAACAACTCATCAAAGGGTATAATGGGGAAACAATTCCGATCGATGAGAAGTCTCAAAGATGCTATATATAGACAGATTGAGGTAAAGGAAAGGGTGGCTAAACTAAATACTTTCCACTTTTTTTATTAAATTTTATTCCTTGTTTGATTTAAGCATCGGAGGATCATAGTAGAAGTATCGGTGATCACCTGACTTGTGTTATACTTGGCAGAGTACTATTGCAACTGTGAGAACTTTCCATCTCTCAAAGACTTAACGAAAGAGGTTAAAAGGTGACTGCATCAATGATTAGGCCTATTTGATTTATCCATTTATATTAAACTAATCAGATCTCCCATTGAAAGGATTTTTTTATAGAATAATTATAATTCACATTAAAAGTGTCATATTTTTATTATATATAATATTTATTTTTATGTTTCCGTTCAAATAGAGTCTTTAATTAATTATCTTAGCTTGTCAACATGGCATTTGCCAATTTGACCATTTTTAGACATTATTCAATCATGATTAGCTCATATTCATTGTTTTGGGTGTGGATGTGAAACATTGTAGAAGAATTTATAAAATAATTCAATCTTAAATCATTTAGAAATTTCAATAATTTGGAAATGTAGCAAGATAATATAAATATATAATGGAGGTCTATGTTGTCCGTATATATATATAATTTTCTAAAAATGAAGTGGTCATGTGATGGCAATGACAGATTTATCTGGGTCAATCCAATCCCAGTCACGCGAAAATAATGGATATTTGTTCTGGTCAACTCAGTCTCAGTCACGTGACGATAACGATAACGGAGATCTATCCTAATCAGCCTTCATAAGATCGAGGAATCACTATCCTACGAGATGACTTACTGGTTAAGACACAGTGTTTATGGATAAAGTATGGATCGATTTTGAAAGAAGTATAAAGTTTTTTTCTGAAATCAAATGATACCTTCTGAATGAAAAATATATCTTAGAATATCTTTTTCTAATCTTATAATCCCCCAATCCTTTTTCCTTCCCTTATAAAGGTAACTGTTACCAATAAACTTATAAGACTTGTGCTGATAGAGGAAGTGGATAAGATCTCTAATGTTGGGGCTCAGTAATGGATTGGTAACAGGTGAGGCTCATCGGGAGGAAGAGATCATATTAAGAACCTAAAATGTATCTTTCGAACTCCTCAAAAACCTTTGTTAATATTGTTCTTTCATATCTCTGTTACTATTTCTCAATTTTTCTACTTATGGTATCTGTTCAAGTTTTCCTTATTTTCAGTTAATAGTTTTATCAAAAAAAATCTTCATTGTAGTAAAACACTGTAGCACTGGTCATGTAGCAATTTACTATAGCAATCCGTCCTTAACTATAGCACTCCATCCTTACTTAAAAAAAACTTCTACTAAGAAAAATTTTGCTATCAGATACAGCCGATCTCTGGATATGTATGTCTTGGACAGCTAGATTAGACTACCTAAATTTGGCTACACAATATTCAAGATCATCTCAAACATTTGACGAACATAATCACTTATGTTATTTTAGATCTTGGACTGCAGAACACTCTTTTCATTCCGAATCACCACACCTTAATAGTTTAACTAATTTTTTTACAAGTATTAGAGCCAATCTTACTATCTTACATAGAAACACATTAAAACTTATTGAGGACAACAAAGTAGAAACTGAAAAACAAAGCAAAACCCTAGTTGAACTTGCATAGAATCTAGACTATCTAAAAATTACCCAACAAGCGGTATAAGACAAAATCAAAGCTACAAATTTCATAAATTTACTAGGAAGAAGAGACATCCTAAGATTAGCTTATCTCATAGAAGAACACCAACCTAGAACTTTTGAAATAAAACATAAAGATTTACTAGTTGAAATAAAAAAATTAATCTACACAATAGAAGAACAAATAAACAAGAAGATACAAGAAATACAGTAACTTTTAGAAGAGATAAAATATAAATGAACAAATTGAGATATGAAAATAATTACTATGATAGAAGGAAAATAAGCATACCAAATAGAATTAAGTGGTGGAAGTTAAAGGATAAGAAGTAAAACATATTTTATGAGAGGATTGTACAAGTATTAGGAGAAATACATAGCGATTCAAATGCAACATGAGATAAAATGATATTAAAATTAAATATGGTAGCCAACAGTGTATTCAACGAGTCAAAAAATATGTACCACTAAGTAAAGAATCATGGTGATAGAATGAGAAAGTACAAGAGAAATAAAAAGAAATGAACAATCTATAAGTTATTATAGAAATAAGAAAAACATAAAAAAATATGTAATAACCAAGAAACAAACCAAAAAAGAAATGAATGAAGTTAGAAAGGAACTTTTAAACACTTGGATCGACAATTGGATATAATAAAAGGAAAAGGAGACACCTATAGAATAACTAAAGCGAGAGAGTGAAAGATGAAAGATTTTATCCAAATAAGATGCATTAAAGATGAATGCAATAAAATACTAGTGAATGATGAGGAAATCAAAAAACAATGGAAGAGGTGTTTTCATCAATTTTTAATGAAGATTTAGGTGATCAATTTAACTTAAGTAATTTAAATTAGAGAAGTATAAAAATTTAAATTTTTATCATAGAATTCAAGCTTCAGAAGTAGAATAGACTTTAAAAGAGATGTACAATGGAAAAAATAATTGTACTAGATGATATTTTGATAGAAAAATGGAAGGACTTAAGGAAGTAAAGTATTGAATGATTTACAAAGTTATTTAACCTAATATCGAAAACAAAATATATATATTTGGTAGATAGAGAGTGGAGTGTAAGTACTCTAGTTCCTTTATATAAAAATAAAGGAGTGTATACAATTGTGCAAATTATAGGGGTATTAAACTAATAAATTATACCATAAAATTTTAGGAAAGAGTAATACAAAAAAGACAAAGGAAATCATAGTGATCGAAAATCAATTTAGATTCATACTTTAAAGGTCAACAATAGAAACTATATATCTTTTTTGACAATTGAAAAGTATTATGAACAAAAGAAATGCTTACACATGGTATTCATCGACCTCAAAAAAACTTATGATAGAATCTTTAGGGAAATTACATGGAGAATTTTAAAGAAAAATTGTTTTAGCATATTGTGTCTTGAAATAGTTAATGATATGGATGATGATATAATAATAAGAGTGAAGACTTATGACGGATTAACTGAAGCATTTTCTATAAAGATAGAATTATATCAAGGATTAACTCTAAGTCTTTATTTTTTTATACTAATCATGGATGAACTCATGGGACATGTTTAAGACATGATACGTGGTGTATGTTATTTGTAGATGATATTATTTTGATAGAATTTAAGTTTAGCAATATTATATGTAATAAGACAATTATTAAGACAGGAGATGATTGAGTTATTTGAAAATGAGAGCCATAAGTATTTAGATTTATTTTGTAAAAAAATAAAGAGGTTAGCTCCCATCATGTGGGGCCCTGAGGAAGGATCCATTGTACGCATTCTTACCTTGCTTTGCAAGCGGATGTTTCCAAGATTCAAACTCGCAACCTCTAGGTCACAAGGTAGTAACTTTACCATTGCACCAAGGCTTCCCTTCATAGAATATAATCAGGATGATTATATACATAGAGAGGTTGAGAGATGTCTTACATAGAATATAATTAGGATGATTGTGTTGATGCAATCGACCTTTGGTCAAGATTGATTAAGCTTGAGTTGGGTTTGAGTTGGATTTTGATGTTTAAGCAATATATATTGATGATCGAATAATATTTACAAGAAAGAGTTTATTTGTCAAGGATGACTAAGCTCGACTTGATATTTGAAAGGAGATATTATTGAAAATAGAAATTGTTGGTATAATTGACAAGTTCAAGTGAGTCACAATTGATCAGAATCTTGGCATGAGAGATGAAGTTCAAGTAGGTCATAAAAGACTAAACACTTAGTATGAGAGGTGAAGTGTGAGATATCGAGAAATAAAATAATAATAAATATCCCTTATTAATCAATAAATTATCTTATGAAATTTTTCAGGGATTTTTAGAAATTTCTCTGGATTTAAATGGAATTCTTATGGCGTTTCAAAGAGGATAGAATTAATAGGCTTTGATGAAGCCTATTTAGTTGAGTAATTTGCTTAATTAATCAAGGATTTATTAAACTAATACTAGGGTTAGATTATCTTTAAAAAAAACTAAACCTATCTTCCTATTTCCATTTTCCCCAATACCTATTCCTCACCGCCACTCCCCATTTTCCCTTTTCTCGATCGCGATGCCCCTCCTTCTTTGTTCTTCCGCCACATCTCTTTTCTCCCTCAAGTGTCAACAGAGTGACTCGTTAGTCACTAGGCCACTGACCACTGGTAGCATTACGGCTGGTGACTCTCCGATCGTCGACTCGCCTCCTGCCTTCTGATCATCGGCTTGGGTCGAGCATCGTGAGCTCAGGCCGTGCTCTGTCGATCTAGATGGCAGCAAGCTCCGACAACCTTCCCTCTCCCACTGGATGCCATGGCATGTCTCATCGACAATGCTGCTCTTCTTTTCTCCGAGCTAGCTTGTCATCGTCATGTCGAAAATCTTCATTTGCGCTGCATCACCGGAGATCTCCACCGGAGTAATCGCACCTGCTCTCGCTGTGGTTGGGAAGAACGCAAGCATCACAAATGGTTGATTCGAGGATAAATTTGGGAAGAAATTATCCCTAGTTGTCGGTAAGTTCTGGTAATTCCATATGGTTTATGGGTTTCAACGATTAAGGATATGTGGATTAAGTATGGGATTCATGATTTGTTAATACACGAGTTCCTTCATTTTTGATATTGCTGCTACCTTTTCCCATACGCGAAATGAAAGAACTTGTGTGTAGGACATTGTCCGAACCAAAGAGGTGGTTCGGCAGAAGGGGTTTGAGAAAATCGATTCGGTAACATAGATCTGGGTAAAAATGGCTCGGGGAGGTGGTTCAAGGGAATTGGCTCGGCCGAGCGAGTTTGGAGATTGGCTCGGTACGAAAAGTATAGGCATCGGCTTGGTAAAACGGGCCTGGAGATTGGTTCTGTACGGGGAGGATAAGAGTTGGTTCGGGTTATTATAAGAAGTATAAGAGCTATGCTACACTCAAGCAGTAGGTTTAGGCTAGCCTTACGAGGGGCAAGCAGGTGAAAGGGATGGGCTAGAATATTTCCCAAAATGTGGGTGAGAAGTTTGTTATACAATAAATTAGGACCCCATATAATATTCGGAGGAGTCTCCACTCCCCATTTCTGTAACAAAATGATTATCTAGGTAAGCAAGGAGGCCACATGTACGGCGATGAAGGATGTTCGTTATGCAACAGCTGGCCAAGGAAGAGGAGGAAGATAAAAGGTAGAGGAAAGGCGAGAGAAAGGGGATCCACAACTTCCAACAGTGAGAGACGAGAAAACACTTGAAGGGGATAGTGACCACATCGCCAGAGAAAGAAGGAAGAAGGAGACAAGGAGAGTAGCAAGTCCTATTCTAGCAAGATCTGTGAATTGAGCTAACTGTAAGAGGTTTTTTCCCTCTGCCTCTGAAAGCTTTTTCCACGAAGGAGGAAGTTCATAATGAAAGTGCTTTGGCACCGTAGCTCGTGGGAGAGCTCACCCCCGTGGAGTAGGAATTCTCATTCCGAACCACGTTAAATCTTGTGTCTCTGCTCTTTGCTTTGGTTGTGTGTGTTTTTCTTTTTCGTATTTCATTACTATTGCAGCCGAAGAGAACCCCAAGCTTCCCGCATGCATCTTAGCGTTGAACGGAGGCTAGAAAATCCATCTACGACCGCATCAATTTTGTAGTATGAATTGATACTCTATAAAGGGGCGAGCAAGGATCTGTAGACTGGAAGAGGGAAACTGATGTGTTGTTATTACAAGTGATCATGGGGAATCTGGATCAAGAAGCTCTTCTCATGGATTATAACCTAGGTAAATGCTATGGAATGTTACTTTAACTATATATTGAGATGTTTATTTAGTTAGCTTGATTAGCTATGATTAAATTGACAGTTTGGTATTTTGGATTAAGCTACTGGAAGAAATTGTTCTATTGGTTGAGATTTTCTATATGAATCGATATGAATGTTTAATTAGGTTAATTGGATAAATGGATCAGCTGGGTGAGAAGATAGATCATAATCTATTGGAGATGTATTGATGAGCTGATCAAGGGATTAATGAATTGGTTTGATTCTATTATAGGATAATGGTAGATCTTAGTTATTTTCCTTGCTCCTCCTTGCAGGACTTTGATGGTGATAGATTCTTAGACGTAAAGAAAATTGATGTTCTACATATGAGGTGGGTAATATTTTTACCCTGGTCAGGTATTTGATAATCTTAGTCCATGAGATTTTATATTGATGACTCTATTACCTTGACTCCACCCCTGTTATTCTATGCTTGATACTTAGTCTTTGCACTTTGAGATGCACTATTGTTGATGTTATATTTCATTCATCATTGTTATGAGTTACCAACGCTAGGGTATGTGGACCTATAGATGCTTAACTATATGTACGTAGCTGAGTATGATTGTAGACTTGAACTTGTATCGTCAGGATTAATCATCCAGGGTTGGGTGATGTCCGTAATGTAGAGTTGATGGTTGTTTCATCTTCCTTTTTGTTGTATATCCACTATGGATCATGTATCTGTGTATGGTTATGTGGGTTGTCGATAGTGTGTCGCTATGGACTAGAGGTCTTAGCATGGTCGATTGTCAGTTGTGTATGACTCACTGTGGGATGGAGAGTGTGTTGTGGATGTGCATATGTGTGGTTGAGCATTCATTCCATTTACATGCATGTTGGTGACTTAGTCTCCCTTGTGGTCGAGAGGGTCATCAATTATCCTGCCTCTACAATTACTCATGGTAGTAGTCGCTAGTGTGAGGGCAGATCATCTATTGTACCGCACTCAACCACTATTGATAGTGGTAGTTGGAGTTGTGTGAAGTTGTCCTGTGTGTTTGGCACTCGACCACTCATGGGTAGTGACAGTCAGAGTAGCCAACAACTGGAACCTTCATTATGTAGCTTATAGATCTTTAGCTTATCGCTACTTATTCATACTGCCCACTTAGCCACTCGAGAGTAGCGGTTGTTGTTGAGTTTGGACAGTTGTCATGTCGTGCCACCTAGACCATACTGGGGTCGTGGTAACGAGTGGGGTGTGTATGCATGACCCATGACCATGCATCAACATTGCTATGTGTGAGGGCATTTGCAAATATATATATATATATATATACAGTCTATATATGCTTATTGTGTTGATGCATTTGATTGAGCTATGCTTGTTGCATATGGTTATACATCATCTTGCATCCTATTTGCATATCCTGTACTGTTGTGTGTGGAATACCAGTGTATAAGTTGTTTGGACGGATGTATGTATTTGACCAGTACCATGATGTTGAGTAGGTTGGATCAGGTTCGTAGTTGTATTTGTTGTAGAATGTTTATAAGACAGTGTGTTGTTCACAAAGGTAGTTTTACTCTTTCATGTCATATGTGTTATATTGTGGTATATGTGCTCAGGTGGTATGAGTTGTATCGTTGTAGATCTTCAGGTATGTCAATACCTTATGTTATTTAGTTGATTAGTTGGTTTATGCAGTGTTATATTATACTGGTTTATATCTGTTATACCTTTAGATCGTATATTGTTGACTCTCATATGATATATGATATGTATGCACTATCTTTTATATTACCGCTAAGTTTTATACTCACCACCACAGACCCTGGGTTTTCTTGTCACCCAGCTAATAGGTAGAAGTTTCCTTGAGTGCTTAGAGCTCCGCCAGCTGATCCCATCTCACACCGAGGGTATGGCTTATATTCCATACTATTGTATATTTTGGATTGTTTGTTTTTTTTTTAATTTTATTCTATGTTTCCTCCGCATTTGG